>CM077673.1:245901787-246449287 GCA_039707655.1 Elymus sibiricus | reverse complement strand
TAGTCCATCCTATCCGCACACCATCTCGGGGGCACCTAAGTTAAGCAAGAGAAATTTGAGCGCTACGCATACGAATCAAATCAAGGAACTAAGTACAAGGCCTTAAGCATAGGTAATTACCTTCATGTACTTCTCCTTACTCAGATAGTTGAGGCGGCACTTCTCTTTTTTCCTCCGAATACCAGTCGAGGCGTAGTAGTCTCGAATAGCCTGCGTCCGAGCCTCGTGCCGAAAGTTTTGAAGTAGGCGCCTGCACTCGTTGCCGATAACCCGAGCCGCGGCCTCCTCCTGTCCCTCAGCACACCTGTAGAAGGTCTGCAATCAAACAAGAAAACATGGATTAGTACAATCACTAGGGTTGCCAATCAAAGAAGAAAACACAACGTAGACGGCAAAGGAGAAATTACCCAAAACGTCTGGATCACAATGTCGGCGACCGTGTGGCACTCGACATCGCCGATCCTATGCCCCGGCGGGGCCGGGGCAGCCAAGTAGTGCTCCCAGGTCATTCCTAGCTCTGGAACCCGGCCCTCACCGGGCAACGTGACCCACCCCGGGAAGCTCTGGCGACAAATCACGCCAAGGACACTGTTGGGCTTGCGGCAACCAGGCCTGTGTGTCCAAGACCTGCAGTATGACAAGGCCAATGCATTAGATATTCGAAGAAACGTGAAGACAAAAGGTTAAAAAAGAGTAAATGCACTTACTTCTCCCCCTGCGGCGCAATCAACCACCTCTGGTCGGGGGTCGCCGGGGTGGGCGGGAGCTTTGTACCACCACGCTGGTAGACTTTGCGCCCCTCAACCCACTCACTCTCGCTATAGCTATCAGAACTATAGCCACCCTCAGCACGGCCACTCGACGAGCCCGCACCTGGGTTCTGCTGCGACTCAGCGTGATCCCCAGTCTCGTGGGACGAAGGCTCGGCAGCCCGACGCTCGTCGGCCCCAGGCTCGTCGGCCGTAGGCGCGTCTGTCGTAGCCTCGTCTGTCGTAGGCTCGTCGGCCTGAGGCTCGTGGACCAGAGTCCGAGACGGCTGCACCTCAGGCTGCTCCATCTCAGACGGAGCACTCCTGTGGTCGGGTGAATCAGCTGGGGGTGGCGGCGAGGAAGGCGTAGTAGCAGCCTTCCTACCTCTCCCGCCGCCACGTCCACCTCTACCAACCTTCTTCCCCCCTCGACCTCTCCCAGTCGAAGAAGAAGCGCCCACCGGTGTCTGCATACTGAGATCCAGCGCTCTCCGGAGGTGGTGGGGTGGGATGGAAGTACCCCTCCCACCACGCGCCGAGGAAGGAGCCTCGAAGCGCTCTCGACCCGCGCCCACCATCTGTCAACACCTGCAATGACAAAGAGTAAACGAAGTTAGTACAACATTAAAAAAATGAATACCTGACATGAATATAATTTAAGTGTATCATCATCATGAACATAATAAAAAATTGAATACCTAACATGAACCAATTAATAATATATATGTACATAATAATAATTGAATACCTGACATGAACTATAATATTAATCTTCATCGTCATCATTAATAAATGCATCATCATCGTCTATATATGCTTCGGGGTCAATAAATGCATCATCATCATCACTATCAGTAATGACGTGCTCATCATCATCATCAATAAAATGCATCAACATGTGGAAGGCCTCCTGTACGTAATCGGTCAAGCATTGACAGGTCATCCGCAGCAGTAACCTCTTCTTGTTCCGGCTCTTCTTGTTCCGGTTCAGGCTCGGATTCACTGCCGCTGTCTACTTCAATGTTCTGAGGTGAAGTAGAGCGGTTCTTGAAACGTTTTTTGGAAAGATGTGTTTCTTGGAAGAATTCTCCTTCATATGTGTCTGGGTTAATGTGAGGTTCATAATCCTCTTCATTGGGGGGAGGTGGTCTAACATGTGGCGGCACTTCATAAACGACATCCCAACCTTTGAGATTTGGATCACTTTGGCAGGCCCACGGTAGATAGAAAACTTGGGTTGCCTGTTGAGCCGTAATATAGACATCGGGAACATCCAAATGGGTGCTTTGTTTGATTTCGACTAGCCCTAGATGTTCATGAGTCCTTCTAGTCTCCTTCGGCTGGAACCAATAACATTTGAAGACTACGACTTTCAGTGGGTTTGCACCATAGAATAGAAGTTCATAAATTGCTTCAACTCTTCCATAATACTCGGTACCTCCTTCGCCGATAGCAGAGACACAACAATTTGTAGACTTTCGGTCGGCCATAGATAGCTCTTTGCCATAGGTACGAAAGCGATACCCGTTGATGTCGTATTTGTCAAATGAACGGACCTTATAGTCAAAACCATTAGCGACTTGTCTCAATTCGGCGTCCATAGACTCTGAACTAGCCTACAAGTTTAATACGAAAGGATTGTTGCATTAGCCGGAAATTAGACGAAGAAATGAAATGGTCTAATGGAAATTACCGTTTGTTTGAACCAAGAGATGAAACCGGGATAGCTGCCTCCATGCATTGCCAGATGCTCATACTCTTCGACGGAATCCTTTTGGATCACCGCTCCATACGAGAATTTGGCGACGTATCGACTGTATCAAATATCCGGGAATAAAAGCAGTTCAAAGGAATTAGAGGTTGCGAAACAATGTACCGAGAACTTACTCGATGTACGGCCGCACTTCTGTTAGGTTGTTCAAGATATACAACGTAATGGTCCGCCATTCGTCGACATCCAGCGATAAGGAAGTATAAGCACCGGCTCGTGCGAGCTTCCCTTTGAATAGGCTGAGGTTGGATCCACCCTTTTTAGGGTCACCAGCATTGTACCGAGGCTTCGGATTATGCAAATGACGATTTTTGGCTTCGTAGTGTGCTGTCACGAAGTTTGCCGCCTCCTCAGTAATGAATGCCTCGGCCATCGATGCTTCAATTCGACGTTTATTTTTACATTTTTCTCGAAGTGTCTTCTGCATCCTCTCAGTTGCGTAGCACCAACGATTCTGCACGGGCCCCCCCAATCGTGCCTCGGTCGGGAGATGCAAAATCAAATGCTGCATTGGATTAAAGAAGCCCGGTGGAAAGATCTTCTCTAACTTGCAGATCAACTCCGGCGCCAACTCTTCCAGTTCTTCTAGCAAGCCAGGCGATAGTTCTTTCGCACAAAGAACACGGAAGAAATAGCTCAGCTCTGCCAGTACTAGCCATTCATCCTCAGGGATAAAGCCACGCAACATCACCGGCATTACCCGCTCAAGCCATATGTGCCAATCATGACTCTTGAGACCAAATATTTTCAATTTTTCAAGGCTCGCTCCCCTCTTTAGATTCGCTGCATACCCATCGGGGAACATCAACTCCTTTTTCACCCACAGGATAATTTCCCTCATAGCTGGCCTTCCAAGATTGAACCATGCCTTTGGCTTCGTCCAGTTCTGCTTTCCTTTCAGTTGTCGCATATTTTGTAGCGGTCTATCACATAGAGCCTCCTGATCAACTCTAGCCTTAGGATTATCCTTTGTTTTCCCCTCTATGCCGAACAATGTACCAAAGAGGGCCTCGCCGACATTCTTTTCAGTGTGCATCACGTCGATGTTGTGTGGGCAAAGGAGGTCTTTGAAGTAAGGCAGATCCCACAAGCATGTCTTGTGAGTCCAGGCGTGTTCGGAATTATACCCCTTGAAATACCCTGGACGCTCCGGATCCGGCTCGAGAGAGTTGAACTGATCCAGGGTCTGTTGGCCTGTCAACGCAGGTGGTGCAGAGTTTTTGACAACTCTACCTTTGATGAAGTTCTTCTTGTCTTTTCTGAACTTATGGCGAGGATCCAGGAACTGTCTATGCATGTCGAAGCAAGAAAACTTGCCACCTGCCTGCAGCCGACGAAACTCAAGAGCTGCCTTGCATGTGGGGCACGGGAACCTTCCATGCACACACCAGCCAACGAATAGCGCATACGCCGGCAAGTCATGCATCGAGTACATGTGCCACGCACGCATTAGGAAGTTTTTTTTGTAGCGGCGTCGTATGTCTTGATCCCATTATCCCAAGCTTCTTGCAGTTCATCCTTAAGCGGCTGCATGTACACATTCATATTCTTCCCCGGATAGTTGGGCCCCGGAATTATCAACGTCAGGAAAATGTTCTTTCTTTGCATAATCTGTCCGGGGGGGAGATTGAGTGGAATGACAAATACAGGCCAACAACTGTATTGAGCTGCCATCATACCAAACACATTGAACCCATCCGTGCTTATGGCGATTCGAGGATGCCTTGGATCTGCCGCTTTAGCATGATGTATTGCATCGAAGCGCTTCCACGCAAAAGCGTCCGATGTGTGTACCAACATCGGCTCCCCATCTGCATCTAGTTCGGTTCTTTTGCCCAATTTGTGCCATGTCAGGCATCTATCTTCTCATAGGGCATCTTAAGTGCACAGAGGATTTTGTCCGACTGGTACAGGTTTGCAGGCATTACATGGCCTTTGGGTAGAAAGCGTCCAAATAGTGTCGTCATTGCGTCGTAGCATTCTCTGCCCAAGTTGAATTGAGCCTTCAGAGCCATTACTTGTGCGATGGCATCCAGCTGACAAAGCTCAGTGTGCTCGTGGAGAGGACGTTTTGAAGACTCCAACATATCATTGAAGGCCTTTGCAGATTCCTCCATCTCATCGTCCGAATCCCGAGCATCATCAAAGTCTTCCACCATGTCTTCCATCCCGGTACCATGCTCGTCGGTGCGACGACGGCCCTCCTCAGCTCTGGCACGTTGGGCAGACTCACCATGAAATGTCCAGACCGTATAATCAGGCGTAAAACCCAACTTCTGCAGGTGTTTGATCATTTCAAACTCGGACTTCTTATGAAAGTTGTCGCAGTCGACACAGGGGCACCAGTTTGTTTCCTGTCCATTTGCAAATGCGGCTCTCACAAACCCCTTTGTTTTTCTTAGCCATTCATGGGTCATGTCTTTCTGACTAGTGCGACCGGTGTACATCCACGCACGATCACTCATCTTGCCTAGCTACTGGACACACAAGAAATATATACATAATTCAGCAAACCATATTCATCAGTTAATAGAGTTTGTCAGTTTTATTACGTCCATGCAACCTAGACGCTAGTAGGTAAAGATAGGTCCTAATCCCACCCGAGTATGTGTAGATTGGGTTCGTTTTCCCATGCTCTACTCCGGATCCGACGCAAAATTTCGGCAGCACCTCCCCGCTGTTCTCCTGATACACGTCTCGGCAATAAGCAGAGAGGATGTGTACCCGAAGAACAACAGGGAGGCACTGACGAAATTCTGCATCGGATCCGGAGCAGAGCATATGGGAAAACGAACCCAATCTACACATACTCGGGCTGTCCATGGATAACGTTGGACAATTCGAAAGAATCACGGTTATAAATATGCAAATGCATGCATATTTATAGATGTAACCCTTTCGAACGGGAGACGCATAGTGGTCACGCATACTGATGATTGACACCTATAGCTAGCAAGTTTCATCGGCACGAAGACCGGAACAGAGCAAATGAAGGGGGGAGGAGGAGATGTCATTTGTGCTCACCCACGAACGTAGGGGCGGAGCTCGTCGAACGCACGGGGAGGTCGTCGAACACCAGACCCTCGCAGCCCCGAAAGAACTGCACATTTAAATCCACCCGATCAACACAAATATATATGATGTTTTTCTTAACAAAATCAGGAAATATACTTCCTAACTCATAATTCACAAATATATGACCCCATCGGCCTCTGGAAGGCCGAAGAGCACCTTTTCGGTCAACAGGAGGCCGAAGAAGTGTTGGGGGTCGGGGGTGTCATGTCTGGGTGGCGTGGTGTCGGGGTGTCGTGGTGTCGGGGTGTCGGGGTGTCGTGTCGGGGTCGGGGTGTCGGGCGGTGTCGTGTCTGGGTGTCGTGGTGTCGGGGTGTCAGGGGTGTCGGGGTGTCGGGGTCGGGGTCGGGGTCGGGGTGTCGGGGGGTGTCGTGTCTGGGTGTCGTGGTGTCGCGGTGTCAGGGGTGTCGGGGTCGGGGTGCCGTGTCGGGGTCGGGGTGTCGGGTCGGGGTCGGGGTGCCGTGTCGGTGTCGGGGTGTCGGGTCGGGGTCGGGGTCGGGGTGCCGTGCCGGGGTCGGGGTCGGGGTGTCGGGGTCGGGGTGTCGGGTCGGGGTCGGGTTGTCGGGTCGGGGTCGGGGTGCCATGTCGGGGTCGGGATCGAGGTCGGGGTGTCGGGGTCGGGGTGTCGGGTCAGGGTCGGGTTGTCGGGTCGGGGTCGAGGTGCCGTGTCGGGGTCGGGGTTTTTTCTCTTTTTTTCTTTTCTTCTTCTTCCTCTTCTTTCTTTTCTTCCTTTTCTTCCTTTTTTTTCCTTCTTCTTCTTCTTCTTCCTCCTTTCCTTTTTCCTCTTGTTCTTCTCCTCCTCTCCTCTTTTTTCTTCTTCTTCTTCCTCTTCTTCTTTTTTCTCCTCCTCCTCCTCCTCTTCTTCTTCTTCCTTTCCTTTTTTCCTCTTCTTCTCCTCCTCTCCTCTTTTTTTCTTCTTCTTCTTCTTCTTTTTTCTTCTCCTCCTCCTCTTCTTCTGTTTCTTCTTCTTATTATTATTTTTTGTTCTTTTTCTTTTTTCTTTTTCCTTTTTTTTCATCTTCTTTTCTTCTTTTTTTTCTTCTAGGTTTTTTTTCTACCTAAATGTCTAAATATTTTTTCCTATTTACCCAAACACCTAAACAACTATTTGCAAAACATCTAAAAACAGAAAACTAAAAATCTAATTAGAAAAACAGAAAAAAAAATTAAAAGGGGGGCAGCGCAAGCTCACCAGAGAGGGGCAGGGGGCAGGGCGGCCGGCGGCGAGGAGAGGAGGCCGGCGGCGAGGAGAGGAGGCCGCCGGGGAGGGGGCGGCGGCGGCAGGAGGGCCGTGAGGAGGGGGCGGCGCCGCGGTGGTGGAGGTGCGCCACGGGGAGGGGGGCAGGCGGCGGCAGGGAGAGAGGGGGGGAGGGGGCGGCGGCGAGAGGGCGGGGAGGGGGCGGCGAGAGGGCGGGGAGGGGGCGGCGGCGGCGGCGGTGAGAGAGGGGAACGGGCGCGGGTGTGAGAGAAAGAGAGGTGAGAGAAAGAGAGAGAGGCGGGAGGCGTGGGGGGATGGCGAAAATTAAGCCCCCTCTTTGCCGTCTGCTGGCAGACGGCAAAGTTCTTTGCCGTCTGCCAGCAGACGGCAAAGAGGGGGGCCGTTAGCCCGTTCCCGCCATTACACTGTGGGGCCCCCCCTCACCTCTTTGCTGTCTGCTGGCAGACGGCAAAGAAGTGGCCCGTGTGACCTGGCAAGTGCAGTACCAAGTGGGGCCCACTTTGTTCTTTGCCGTCTGCTGGCAGACGGCAAAGAACTCTTTGCCGTCTGCCAGCAGACGGCAAAGAAGTGCAGATGGCAAAGAGCCACTTTGCCATCAGCATGTTCTTTGTCGTCTGCTTTATAAAAGCAGACGGCAAAGAGCTGGCAGATGGCAAACTCCCTAATTCCAGTAGTGGGGGGGGGGGGGTAAGGCGGCGCGGGGCGCAGTGGCCTGCAGGCACCGCCCGAGCGACACGAGCAGTCAGGCTTTCAGCGCGGGCTAGGTTCCCCTTTGGCCATGGGAGCGGCGAGCGGAGGCGAGGTGAAGCTCGTGGAAGGATCCCGACACGCCCCCTACCTGGCGCGCCAAATGTCGGATTTCGGGCTCCGCAAAACCCGAAGAGGTTCGAACCCAGGGGCGTGTACGAAGATCCCAACCAGCTTCGCCCCAATCGAAACTCACTCAATATCGAGAAGAAGACTAACAAGCAGATTTACCCAGGTTCGGGACGCTGCGAAGCGTAAAACCCTACTCCTGCTTTTGGTGGATTGCCTCACGAGGAGGTTTCTGGATGAACTGTTACAGTGGTGAGCAACCTCGCGAGGGTTCTTGGGTGGTTTCGGATCTGTCTCCCTCTACGGTGCAGCCTAGCCTCTATTTATAATGGACCGGGTCCTCTTCCCTTATCGCACTGGCGGGAAGGGATCCCACAACGGCCAAATTCGAATGGGGACAGGAGGTACATGTTATCCCGATGAAAGGTGGTCTTCACCTGCAAAGTAGCTGGCTGTGACACAGAGGTGGGCTCGGCGGTGACATCCGCCCTGGCATGCCTGTTGGCCTGGCCTTGTTACACCAGAATGGAAACCTTTGGTGGGTCGCCTCGGGAACCTGCGTACGCCCTTGCCTCCCTTGCACCAAATAGGAAACTGTCTTCTCTGCCCGCTCTGGTGCCCGCCTGACTCGGCTTGTGTCACCCCCAACCTCGCAAAGCCGAGCGCCGCATAGGGATATCCGCTCCTCGGGAGGCAGCCTCGGGTGGCCTCCTCTCTCCAGGGGTCTTGGTATCGTCCTCCTCACGAGGGTGGGTCTCAACGCGAGGGCCTTGCCTTGAGTGAAGCTGCATCGGGCCGTGCTGGTTTGTCGAAGTGGGCCATGCCCTGGGCTGCAGGTAGGCAAGTCTGGGTACCCCCGTTCCCAGGACGCTGACAAGGTGGCACGCTGATGATGTCTCCCGGCAAAGGTTGCCTCTCCTTCTGTGCCATTCACCCAACTACCTCTTATTCCTTCGCCACATCGTGGGACGAGTGTCATTAAAGCTCTGTTGTAAGCCTGTGAAGCAGCCACACGCCCCAACCAGCCGCACCTACCCGCCTGCCCGCTCGACACCTAGTTGATGTAGACAATCAGCCCAGCGACATGGAGCGACGGCTTGGCGGACGGAGGCCTTGGCGGGTGCGCTATTGTCCGAGCCCCCGCAGCAAGGAGGACTTGCTGGTTCGCTCGAGCCCTTGTATGAAGAGCCTGGTGTCCAGATCCAGCCCGGCAAGGTCCTGCCGGTCCGGAGGCCGTGGTCGTCTGGTGCACAAGTCAGGGTACTAAGGGCCCCGTTCTTCAGTACACCGACATGGGCGATCTCCTTGCCCTTACAAACTTCTTGGTTCAACTCCACAGACGAATACGAAGGCTTCCAAACGACACCTAACCAATCTAGGAGACACCACTCTCAAAAGGTAATATAAGTGGTAACAATGATGAACTCCTTGCTCTTGTGCTTCAAAAGATAGTCTCCTCAACACACAATCACTCTCTCACAGATTTGGCTTGGGAGAAGAGTTTGATTGGGTGGAAAACAACTTGGGGAGGCTAGAAATCAAGATTCATATGGTTGGAGTGGAAGATCTTGGTCTCAACACATGAGTTGGTGCTCTCTCTCTGAAAAATGGATGGGGCAAGTGTTGGTCTGTTCTGAGTGCTTCCTCTACGAGTAAGAGGTAGGTGGAGGGGTATATATAGGCAACTCCAAAAATTCAACCGTTACAAAATTATTTCCCAACTCGGTGGAACCAAAGTAAAACCTCAGTTGCATCGACTAGGGCAAAATGTGAAAACTTTTGGCATTTCGGTGAGACCTATATATAAATATCGGTGTGACCGAATTGGCTAACCTAGGTAGTTTCCAAATCTCGGTGAGACCGATTTCCAAAAATCAGAAATTCTTTTTCTCAGAAATAGGATACCAGAGAGTTGGTCACTAATTTTAGTTTCACCGAAAATGAAAGTTGGTGTCACCGAGACCTTAGAGTTGGCTTAGGATCTGTCTAGGGTAAAACTCAGTAGGGCCGAATCTGAAAAGTTGGTGGCACCGATTTTGAGGGGTAGGGTTTAGACAGAGAATTTATGGGAGAAATTCATGTGTATTTTTGGTGGCTGATCATCATAGATACCTCATCCCCTTTTAATTGTATTGGCTTTCCTATGGACTCAAAAGTGATTTCTCACAAAATGTAAAATGAAGAGTCTTGAAGCTTGTTGCCAATAGAAGTTCCTTGCATCTAGGGGATCTCCTCACAATCCTTTGCCAATCCATCATTGAACTTTTACTGAAATATACTTGGTGGAATTATTAGTCCAATGAAATATATGTTGTTATTAATTACCAAAACCACCTAAAAAGAAGTTGTGCTTTCAATCTCCCCCTTTTTGGTAATTGATGACAACATATAGATCAAAACTTCTATAGGGATAAAATAATGAATAGCATCATCGCTTTGAGAAGTGTGTGATAAGCAAGAGCTCCCCGTAAATTTGTTTATTATTTAAAAATTTGCGTTTGAAGGCAGATGCACAATCGATTAGGGTCATGGGTCACCC
Organism: Elymus sibiricus; assembly: GCA_039707655.1. Taxonomy (NCBI): domain Eukaryota; kingdom Viridiplantae; phylum Streptophyta; class Magnoliopsida; order Poales; family Poaceae; genus Elymus; species Elymus sibiricus. The sequence continues at coordinate 246,439,121 of CM077673.1, read as the reverse complement.
TTCCATGTCACATACAACTTGGTGTTGCGCATAAATGATATGAATGGATTACAATGCACATAACACCAAACAAGAGTGAATGATCATCATATAAACATGACATGGATAGGAAATAGTAGCATCATCAAGTAAAGCGTATGATCAAACACGACGGAGTTTACGAACAACCAAACGATAAACCAAATGTTTCTGAAACAAGGAGAGCAACCAAAAGACAAAACTCTCTCTCTCTCTCGAAGCCTTATGATCTATAAACTTCTCCCCCTTTGGCAACAAGTTACCAAAAAGTTCAAAGGTATAGAGCTAAGCGTCGCTCCGGGCTCTATCTCCTCCGGTAGCCATTGAAGGAGTTGAAAGAATAGCGTATGTGAATGCTTCAGCTAATGTCCTCTAAGGTGGTGGAGTAGATGCTGAAGGTGTTGAGGGAGCTGATGGAGCTGATGCAGGTGCATGCTGATGAACATGGTCTCAACTCTGGATCTGGCACGATAGATGATCTGGTGTGTGTCTTGAACTGAGTGTGAGGCTAGAGAGGAGGACAATCATCATCATCATCATCATCCTCCTCATCATCACTGGAGTGGGGATTGGGCACTACATCCACTTCTTGCTTCAATTCTTTGACAGTTTTGGTCAGCTCATCCACCTTATTGTCTAGAGCATGAATTTTCATTTCCACTATCCTCAAAAGACTCTTCTGGTTCTTGAGGATCTCAGACACATTCTTCACTATCCCTTGGATAGTGCTGATAAGATAGGACATTTGTTCGCTCTTCGTCCACGGAACTTGAGTACTAGTGGCTCTAGCTGCCTCAGCCTCAGCCTCAGCCTCTGCCTGTGCTGTAGCTGAAGTGGGATGAGTAGGATCCATCACCAGAACGTTATCCTCGAAAAGTGGAAGGAGTGGCAGGTGTGGACGATCAAGTAGATAGAGGCTCTTTCCAAATTTGGAATTTATGAACATGTGGATGTATGGAGCATATCCACATGATCTCTTCTAGTCAGCAGCAGTACTCTTGATTGTCTCCACAATCAAATCCATCATCGTGATCTGGTGTGGGTGTCTACATGGTGCAGCATGTTGATGGAGTACCCCCAGATCATCTTGTCATCACTTGTCTTTGGCATCAATGTATACCTCATGATAGTGTTGGTGGTGGGTAATCCTGCTTGCAAGAAGTAGACAGAGCCAAACTTGTGTGTTTGCACGTATGTCGTGGGGATAGGATTATACATATTGGCCTCAGCATACACATCAAGATCTCCTTCTTGAATCTCCGGGGCTCCTAAGGTGGTAGCCCATTTATCAACAGTAGACTGGTATCTGGTGCCACCAGTCATCCAAACAATCTTTCCATCAGGATAACAGTGAGCTATGGAATAGAATTGCATGACCATCTCATCGTTCCATGCAGTAAACTCTCTGCCAACAAAAGTGTCAATGTCAATGGCCTTGATTTTCTCTAGCACATGAGGGAAGTAATCTTCATTCTCCATGATGAACTTCCAATTAACATATCTCATGTCGTTGAAATCTAGACTCTTGTCTAACAAGACCGTCTCATAAAATCTTGTTGCTCCTTGGTGTGGAAGCGAGCATCTACAACAGTCATTCTCCTAATAGCATATGGATTAGTTGCTCTCCATTTCTTGAGCTCTTGATCCTTCCTCTTCTTCATATCCTATGCCACTGGATGATCATCATTATGCTCTGGCAGGTGAGGTCTCAGCTTCCTCAAAATAGTAACATCTTCATCTTCTTCGATGGTAGTAGACCCCTTGTTCTTCTCAGCTAGAGGGATGTCTCTTGTAGTTTTCTTGGGCTTGGGGGCAGCTGGCTTCTTGGGAGCAGTTGGCTATGCCTTGGAAGGGGGCTTGCTAGGCATAAAATCGGCCAAAAGCTTCTTCTTCCTGGAAGGAGGAGGGTTTGCAGTTGGTTCTTCCTCTTCCTCTTCCTCATGCTCAGTTGGCTCTTCATACATTGAAGTTATCCTACCAACAACATGAACAATTCTATTCCTCTCTCTCTCTTCTGAGCAGGTTTCTTAGCCATGGAATTGGTCTGCCTATAGGAGCTTGGATTTTCAAGAGTAATATTCATTCCTCTCTTGGCAGTCTCAGGAGCCTTCACAGCATCAGGGCTGGCATATTCCTTCCTTATGGGCCTCCTGGAAAGAAGTGACCTCTTCAGATTTTTTCTTAGCAGTTCATTCCTTCTTCTCTTGCTGCTTCTTGGCTATCACTTCATCAGGCACAAAATCAGCATCTTCCTCATCTGAGTTGAGCTTTCTCCTAGCCCTAGTGTCCGCCTTGGACAAACCAAGAGAACTAGGGGTGCCAGGGTCTTCAGAAGAAGAGCTAGCCTCTGGGCTAGTGCCTGCATCACTGTCTATGCTCTGCTTTGTGAAGTTGTTTTGACTATCATCTGATGCAGACATGTTGAACTGACCCTGTGAATAGATGTAGAAGAGCGGAGGGGATAAGCATCACAAAACACAGCTAATTTGCAAAATTTGAACTCAAAATCTTAGTTTCAGAATTCTGCTATGTGGGTTTTGGTTCCACCGAGATTTAGTTTTCGGAGCCTCCGAGACTGACATTCTCCTTAACAGAAACTTGGTCAACTTTTCGGTTTCACCGAGAAAGGTAACTCGGTCTCACCAAAAATGTTCTCAGAAACCCTAAACCTGAATCGGCAGTACCGACTCGTTTGCACTCGGTGACGTGGAGACGCATATGGCGGAACCCTAAACCTAATTTTTTTGTTCGACTAATCTAATTGAGTTTTCTCGTGGATAGGAATATTTCAATCTGTGGCATGAATTGGAACACGACCTAATGCGCAAGAACTTGGAGCGCAAGCGGGGTCGAGATCTTACCCTAATGCGGTGAAGACCTCGCTACGGCGGAAACAACGGGGAAGATTGCCGTTGACGGCGGCAGACTCCAGCGGCGAGGGCGCACGGGAGACAAGGTTGACGTCCATAGACACGAGCGACGGCAGCATAGGGTTGCGAGCGACCGAGTGTTTGAAGAATTTTTCAATCTCGGGACCATGAATATATATACCCTACTGCTGTCGGTAGAACCGATGCCAAAATTACGGTGCCAACGAGTCTCTTAACTGCCAGAAGACAGAGAAACTCGGTGAGGCCGAGATTTTAATTTCGGTGATACCGAGGTTCAAAAACCAGATCAACCCTAGTGTTTCGGTGAAACCGAGTTATTGGAGTTAGTTCTACCGAGTGGCACATGGGAGGTTTTGGAAGTTAGCTCTTGTCGAAACGGAACTCCGAGTGCTCCTCATACAGAGGGTTCGAAAAGTGCTTGCTCAAATTTTGTGATGAAGCTTGAATAGAATTTGAGACGAGAAAGCATAGATAGCTAGAGGGAGGTACTTAGGCATTCTTGTATATCCAATTGGCCAAAGAAAAATGAAAGCCAAATAACAACAATTGGATATCCTTGAATGGGCAAAAATATGCATACCAACATGCTCACACATTAAGATGTCAAATGAAATATGGCAAACATGCAAAACCACTCTAGTATCTACCAAGCAATTTGGTGATGACAGAGTCATGTATATATGAGTATGTTGACTTAGGAGTCAAGTAAGAATACTTGATCATAGGTCATACTCATCGTTTAAGCACAAGTGGGGTTGCCACTTTCCCATAAAGCTTTTAATGTGTTCACATCTTAAGAGATGCTTTGACTCAAGTCTTAGAGTAAAGCTCCCCCTTGATGTGACATCCTCCCTAAGAGGGACAAGCTAACCTTGAGTTTTGTCGTTGAAGACTTGATGTAGGTGTTGTAGTAGTGGATGCTCATAGTTGATGAAGATCATCTTGAGTTGGGAGTCATCCTTGTTGTTTCTTACTCTTATCACCTACATGGGTTAGTCCCACACAAGGAACAAATACAAGGATATCCATGGACATGGAGTGAAACACATTTAGATGATGTCCATTGATTCTTTCATCACCTTGTCCCTTGCTTACCTAAGAGGGAATATGTGACTCCTTGAACTATTGCATAGGGTTGGAGTTGATTGCATTAGTTCTTGCCAATGATGAATGTGAATTAAATTTTTTGGCAGAGTCACCCCTCAAGAACCTCTCTAGTTCTTCTTCTTTGGGACCCACATCAACTTGATGGGCATCCTTGGAGTTAAAGTAGCACTTGTCGAAGTAGAGCTTGTAGTAGCTTTGGGAACCCACTTGACCATGGCTTGGGATTCTTCTTCAAATGTGTCAATCTCCTCTTGACGCTTGTCCTTGCCCTTGAGCTTGTGGTCTTGTGGTGGAAGGTCATCTTGAGCTTTTGTTCCCTTGGGGAGAGTAGGATCATACTTCTCCCTTTGAGGAACAAACTTCGTCTTGGGGTATTGACCTTCTTCCCATCCAACTCCATTGGCGTTGAAGTAGCCAATGCCTTGGTTCTTCCGGTGCCCTCCATGCTTGCGTACAATCTCCACAAATTGCTTACTTCCGGCAAGACTCTTGTAGACAACTTTTTCTGTAATCCCTTTCAATAAATCATTTTCTGTCTCAAGTGTAACTTGGCTAAGAGAATCATTAGTGGAATCAATAGAACTATTAGATGCAACATCATTGGATTTAGCATTAGTGTTGTTGCTACTAGATGAAGAACCTTTCGTGCCTTTGTTACTAGTTTGCTTAGGTTTTACTGTGGAACAAAGGTAGACAAGAGTAGTCATTTGGCAAGATATGAAGAACTCTTCTTTCAAAGATCGTCATTGATAGCTTTAAGAAACTCATGCTCTTGCTCTAAATTCAGCTTCTCGAAGCATCGCTTCTCATGAGTTCTTAGAAGCTCTCTATGATCTTCTTGAGTAGATTCATGATCTAACTTAAGAGTATTTAGTTCTTTAGTTAAGCACTCAATCTCCTTCTTATCATCATCACACGATTTATCTTGAATAGCATGATTATTATCAAGTTCATTTTGACTAACATCACTAGTTTTATCAAAGAGCAAGTCATCATGTCCTAGTAAGTCATCCTCATCACAATTAAAGTCAATGTATTTGGGGTGTGATACCTTTGGGCTGTTAGCCATAAAGAAACTTCCAATTCCTTCATTTGGTGAATCAAATGGATCATAGGAGTTGGAAGAAACAAGTGCTAGTCCGTCAACACCTTTATGTTGACTATAGTCGGAGTTGGAGTGGTAGCTTCTCTCGGATTGGTTGTTGGAATCAGAGCCGGAAACCCATTCACCAACATGAGCTTGATGTCTTCTTCTTGTGTAGCTCTTGGTGTACTTGCCCTTCTTCTCCGAGTCCTTGCTTCTCCAGGAGGGTCTTCGTTCATAGCGATCTTCTCTACTCCTTCTCTCTCTAAGAGGTGACTCATCTCTTGAGCTTCTTCTTCTAGGTGACTCTACTCTCCTTTTGTGGGGGGCGTGCACTCATTGGAGTAGTGTCCGGGCCTTCCACAATTGTAACAATTTCGGTCACGACTAGAGGAACGCTTCTCTTCATATCTTGAGTTGGAGCTTCTCTCTTTGCATCTACTCTTGTAGAATTTGTTGAACTTCTTGACCATGAGGCTTATCTCTTCATTGGTAACAAGGTTGTCACTTGAAGGAGCAGGAGTATCACTTGTAGCTTTGTATGCACCGCTGGACTTGGTGTGAAGCTCTTGTTTGTCTTTGAGTCACATTTCATGAGCAACAATCCTTCCAATGACTTCCATAGGCTTGAGATCTTTGTAGTTTGGTATCATTTGGATCAATGTGCACACGGTGTTATACTTTCCATCCAAGGCTCTAAGGATCTTCTTGATGATGAATTTGTCGGTCATCTCTTCACTTCCTAAGTTGGCAATCTGATTTGTGATGAGAGCAAGCGTACAGTACATTTCTGCGACTTCTTCAGCATCCTTCATCTTGAACTTGTCAAGTTGACTTTGTATCACGTCTAACTTAGATTCCCTGACAGATTCAGTACCTTTGTGCATATCAACCAAAGTATCCCAAATTTCCTTTGCATTCTTCAAGACGACTTATCTTGTTGAACTCTTTGGGGCATAAGAAGTTTAATAGAATGTTGCATGCTTGAGCGTTGTATTGCAACATCTTCAATTCTTCCGCGGTCGCTTCATGACCCGGTTCCTTTCCATCAACAAAGAATTTACCTTGCAATCCAACACAAACAACAGCCCATACAGCGGGGTTATGACCAAGAATATGCATTTTCATTTTGTGCTTCCAACTAGCAAAGTTTGTACCATCAAAATATGGACCTCTACGATGATAATTTCCCTCACTAGACACCATACTCTCCTAGGTTGTGAAACAAATTCTCTAATACCACTTGTAGGATCCGAAGTATGTCTAGGGGAGTGATTAGACTACTTGACCAAATAAAAAATCTAGCCTTTTCTCAATTTTAGATGTTGGCAAGTTTTAGCTATTGTAGAAAGTCAACCACACCCTACACATGCAAGTCTAAGAGTATAGCAGCGGAAAATAAAGGCATGCACATGAAAGTAGAGGAATGGATAGGAGGATCAAACATAATTGTAGACATGAAGATTTTTCTCGTGGTTACGATAGGTGGTGCTATTGTATGTCCACGTTGATGGAGACTTCAACCCACGAAGGGTAGCGGTCACAATAGTCCATGGAGGGCTCCGCCCAAAAGGGTCCACGAAGTAGCAACCTCATCTATTTCATCATGGCTTACGTCCACGAAGGACTAGCCTCACTTGGGGTAGATCTTCACGAAGTAGGCGATCTCCTTGCCCTTAGAAACTTCTTGGTTCAACTCCACCCATGAAGGCGGAGGCTCCCAAGCGATACCTAACCAATCTAAGAGACACCAACCTCCAAACGTTAATAGATGTGGTAACAATGATGAACTCCTTGCTCTTGCGCTTCAAAAGATAGTCTCCTCAACACACAATCACTCTCTCACATATTTGGCCTGGAAGAAGAGGTTGATTGGGTGGAAAGCAACTTGGGGAGGCTAGAAATCAAGATTCATATGGTTGGAGTGTAAGATCTTGATCTCAACACATGAGTAGGTGGCTCTCTCTCAAAAAAAATGTATGGGGCAAGTGTTGGTCTGTTCTGAATGCTTCCTCTACGAGTGAGAGGTAGGTGGAGGGGTATATATAGGCATCTCCAAAAATCCAACAGTTAGAACATTATTGCCCAACTCGGTGGAACCGGAGTAAGAACTGCGTTGCACCGACTAGTGCAAAATGTGGCAACTTTTGGGGTTTCGGTGAGACCGATATATAAATTTTGATGTGACCGAATTGGCTAACCTAGGCAATTTCCACATCTCGGTGAGACCGATTTCGAAAACTTGGAAATTCTGATTCTTAGAAATAGGATACCAAAGAGTTGGTCACTGATTTCGGTTTCACCGAAAAAGAAAGTTGGTGTCACCGAAACCTTAGAGTTTGGCTAGGATCTGTCTAGGGTAAACTCGATAGGGCCGAATCTGAAAATTTGGTGGCACCAATTTTGAGTGGAAGGGTTTAGACAGAGAATTTTGTGGGAGAAATTCATGTATATTTTTGGTGGCTAACTATAAGCACTTGAGCAACCAGATCATCATAGATATCTCATCCCCTTTTAATAGTATTGGCTTTCCTATGGAATCAAAAGTGATTTCTCACAAAATGTAAAATGAAGAGTCTAGAAGCTTGTTGCCAATAGAAGTTCCTTGCATCTAGGGGATCTCCTCACAATCCTTTGCCAATCCATTCATTGAAGTTTTCCTGAAATATACTTGGTGGAATCATTATTCCAATGAAATATATGTTTTTATTAATTACCAAAATCACCTAGGAAGAAGTTGTGCTTTCAGCCGTGGGTTCAGCAGCTGGAATCTCTTCAGTTGTTTGAGCTTCTATGGTAGCAGACTCATGCAGAACAACACGTCTTTCAACATTTTCAGAAGCTGGAGGAACCATAGAGATAGGCTTTACCAGCAAGGGCTCCACTTGAGCAGGTGGAGTCACAGATGGGCTTCAGGTGGCACTTGGGCCGAGCGCAAAGACTTTGCTATCTTTGTCTTCGGCTGCTTGCAGGGTTGAGCTTCAGCAGACTGAATGTGCTTGCGCTTTCTGGCTTCAGCCTCGACGGTCTTGTTTTTCTTGCTAGATGCAGAAGAGGAAGGAGGGGGTGTTCTGGTGCCAGAGAAGCTAGTAGGAAAGATGATACCTGGCATTTCCCGTGGTTCTTGTGCAGCCTGGCTTGAAGACTTTGAAGCCTGCTTTGACTTTTCAATGATTCGAGGGTCAAGAGCAGGCTGGCCAAGAGCTTTTTTCCTAAGCATTTCATTGTGGGCATCTACCATCAATCACTGTTACAAACATCGTCTTGACGCTTGACAAATACAGCCTTGAGATAAGACATCATCTGCTGATAGCCTTGGATTTCTTTGACTTCAAGTTTGTCCTTATGTTTCTTGAAGAGAGCATTTTCATGGCTAATCTTCTCGCGTTTCTCTACAAGTTGCGTTGCAACAGTGAGCTCTTCATTCACAAGTCCCTGGAAGGTCACGCTTAAGCCAAGCGGAAGCTCAAGCGCATCTATCATGATGGAAGGATCACGGAACCATTCATTAATGAAGTGATCCAATATGTCTGCATCAAAGAGAGGCAGATCTCCTAGGCGTTTGGCTTCTTCTTCCTTTTACTGAATAATCCTTGCAAGGGCTGCATCATCAAATTCATCATTAGACAACTCAATAATATTATTAGCATCCATCAAGGTGACGTATGGCTTCGGTCCACGACCAGCAGTATGTTTTCTCTTCATCCTTCGAAAGGTACGAGACTCATCCTCATTCTGCAAGTTGGTTTCAACAGTTTCAATAGGCCTTGACTGTGAAGCATTTGGTATTGCGGGGGCAGGCTTTGAAGCCTTTGAGCCTTTTGTCTTTGAAGCCTTCTTGCTTTTCTGTGGCTTCGAAACATAGACCGGGGGTTGATCTATATCAGCTTCATAAGTGTCATCAGGGACAGGACACCCAAGGATGCTGGATGGGTCTGGATGGATTCGCATGGGTGGCCTGACCATGCATGGGAAGAAACCAATCTTGATGGCTTCAACTTTTGTCTTCGGGAGCATATTCTTGTATACAACGTCAGTCCAGGGGGCCCGTTTTGCGTTCTTTTCAGCATATTCTTCAGTGACAAGGTGATAGTAGAACCATTTCTCTGCCCAATATCTTTGGATCCATTGGATCCTGGTCTTGCACTGAGTGTAGGTCTCTTCAGGATGAGACATGTATTGTTCACACACTATTGCAGGATGGTCCAAAGACGACACATCAATCAGAGACCCTTCGACGAAACTGTGTGCGATGCATGAATCACAAACAGTATAGTTCAAGCTCCGTTGCTAATGACATGAACTGTGTGCGATGGTGGATCCATCAAATACGATTCAGAAAATAGTTGTGTGTGTGATGCAGGGCATACAATTGGTGCTTATGAATTGTTTGCGATTAGACAAGATAACACAAACGGTTCTCAAAATACATATGTGTGCGAAGTACGACATACAGTTCATTTGGACAAACTGTTTGCGTTGATCGAGCTAGATCACAAACGAGTTACCATAACAAGGTCTGTGTGATACCAGGCAAATAGTTCATTCATCAGAATTGTGTGGGAAGACCAATAATAACCCAAATGATTCATACTGACAAGCTGTGTGGGTTGTGGACAGACGGTTATTGCCAAACGATTGTCAGCGATGGATGAAATCATTACCGACGCTACGTTGGGAAGTGCCGTTTGCCTGTATTAATATCGCAGACATTTTATTATTATTACCCGTGTGCCTGCTCGTCACCCCGTCCTTCTCTCTCACGTCTTGTCACCGCGTTGCCGCCCGAGGATTCCAGTGCACGCTTTGGCACCACTTTTGGCCACGCGTCCGCTAGATGAGCCCTTTCCCGCGCACAACCGCAGAGGTTCCCGTGCGCAAAACCGTGCTACGGCTCTAGCTTCCCGCCCGGCTAGGTGAAATCCCCAATGCTTGCCGGCCTACTATATAAACCCTCATGGCCGGCGACTCCACATTGCCTTCATCCCCTCCCTCCCCGTAGCTTGTCTAGTTTGCTTCTCCCCCAATCACCAATGGCACCGGCCATTCGTCGTCGCCCAGCCACTCCGCCAGAGGACAACTCCAGCTGGGAGTCTTCACTGCGTCAGCGCAATAGTCCTTTGAAGCATGTAGTGCACGTGGCGTCCCTGGTTGGTGTGCGCATGCCACCAACTACACGCTCCACCACCGCTGCCCGAAGGCAGCTGCTGTCGGTGGCCGCCGTGGCCGCCACCACGCCGGTAGCCGCCAGGGCCGCCAACCCACCGCCGTTCGTCTTTGCCACGACCCCGCCTTCAGGTGGTGGGGTCATCACCCGCTCCGCCACCACGGCTCGAATGCGGGAGGTGGAGGCCACCAAAGGCCCGCCGCCGGGCTTCTGCGTCGCAACCCTTACGCGCTACATCTACTTCCTAGAGAAGGAGGTGGAGCGCCAGGTCACGCACGCGAAGAAGCTCACCGACGCTGTGGCCGCAGGAGAAGCCGTAGCGGCGGAGAGGAATGCGGAGATCTAGGCCGAGTCTCGTCGCTTCGAGGAGGGGCATCTTGAGCGCCGGAGAGCAGCACTGGCAGGCAACGGACATGACTCCACCAACTCGTTGGTAGGCTCCTCCTCCACTTGCTCTTACTGAGCGCGTTCGATTCTACTAGAAGTAGTAGAAAGCCCCTCCGTAGTACTAGTATTTAGGGGCTATTTGGTTCAGTTCATCTAACTATAGATATGGTTGAACTGTACCACATACTTTAAATTAGCTATTATATATAGTTGAACTAGATATTTTAGTACGTGGTTGGCAAGAATTGGGGAAAAATTGTTCTGTTTAGCTGTCGAGTTGAACTGCATTGTACAAAGACCAGTGCTTAATGTATAAATGAAATCCATGTTTAGTGAATTTCAGTTGCAAAATTACAACCTAATTGTGATTTTGTTCCTACAAAATTTGACAAATGCCAGTGCTACAATATTGACAAATGCCAATGTTACTAGATCGACAGCTGCCAATGTTTCTGATTTAACACATGGCAATTTACCCAATATGATAGATGCAAATCTTCCCAGATTGTCTGTACTAGGCACACGAGTCATATTAGAGAAACTTTTGTGATGACGCATTGCACCAATCCTTCGCGCCAATATTTTCACTTGGCTTACGGGGGAAGGAAAGATAGTTGTCGATCTGCAAACGGGTATTCAACTTCAACCGTTTGTGATGAGTGTTTATTCAGAGAAAACAATGATGGTTTTTGTTTGCTATGTGAATTCAGAGATAAATACTTAGTTCATCAAACCATAGATTTCATTCAGTCAAGCTTTGACATTACATTCATACAATCGAGATACAATATAAAGAAAACTAGTTGCGGCGGCGGCAGCGGCGCCGTCCTGCGGCGCCGTTCTTGTGCTCCGGGGCGTAGTTGTACATTTCTTAAAACGAGACCAGAATGTTATGGACTTCACATTCAAAGAGCCGGTCGTCGTGCGATCGACGGGCGCGGGGCCGGGGGGCGGCGACTAGCGGCGCTGCGAGGAAGCTGTCGACGGTGGTGACCCAATCCACTGAGGGGGTGACGTGGCTTGAGACTGCGTCGGTATTTCCCCAAAGAGGAAGGGATTGTGCAGCACAGCTACAGTAAGTATTTCCCTTAGTTATGAAACCAAGGTTATCGAACCAGTAGGAGAACCAAGCAACACTCTGTAAACGGTACCTGCACACAAAGAACAAATACTTGCAACCCGACGCGTAAGAGAGGTTGTCAATCTCTCCACCGTAAAAGGATAGATTAGTTTGTAAGATATTGGATAAATAGATCGCACAAGAACACAAAATAAAAGATGGAAATAACAAGTGCAGCAAGGTATTTTTGGGTTTTTGGAATAATAGATCTGAAAAGAAATGCGGAAAAAGATAGATCGAAAAGTAAAATATTAAAAGAATAGACCCGGGGGGGCATAGATTTCACTAGTGGCTTCTCTCAAGAAGATAGCACACGGTGGGTAAACAAATTACTGTTGGGCAATTGATAGAAGATCAAATAATCATGATGATATCCAAGGCCATGATCAATATATAGGCATCACGTCCAAGATTAGTAGACCGAAACGATTCTGTATCTACTACTATTACTCCACACATCAACCGCTATCCAGCATGCATCTAGTGTATTAAGTTCATGGAGAAACGGAGTAATGCAATAAGAACGATGACATGATGTAGACAAGATCTGTTCATGTAGGAATAGACCCCATCTTGTTATCCTTAATAGCAACAAAACATGCGTGACTCGCCGCCCCTTCTGTCACTGGGAGAGGACACCGCTAGATCGAACCCATCACAAAGCACCTCTTCCCATGGCAAGAAAAATCGATCTAGTTGTCCTAACTAAACCAAAGATTCAAAGAAGAAATATGAGGATACAAATAATCATGCATATAAGAGATAAAAGAAGACTCAAATAATATTCATGGATAGAAACTGATCATGAACTCAAACTTCATCGTATCCCAACAAACTCACCACAAAAAGACATTACATCAAATAGATCTACAAGAGACCACTGTATTGAGAATCAAAAGAGAGAGAGAGAGAGAGATCGAGAGATAGCCATCTAGCTAGTGCCTACGGACCCATAGGTCTATGGTGGACTACTGAAGCATCACCTGAGAGGCAGCAATGCGGATGATGAACCCCTCCGTGATGGTGCATCGGATTCCAACAAACACACCGCAAAAAGTCATTACATCAAAAGAGAGATAGAAAGCCATCTAGCTACTGCCTACGGACCCGTAGGTCTATGGTGGAATACTCATGCATCATCGGAGAGGCACCAATGAGGATGATGAACCCCTCCGTGATGGTGTTAGATTAGATCTCGTGGTTCAGGAACTTGCGGCGGCTGGAATTGTGATTTGTCGACTCCTCTAGGGTTTCTGGAATTTCTGAGGATATATAAAGCTGAGAGGCGGTGGAAAGGACCTTCGTGAGCCCCACGATACAACAGGGCACGCCGGGGGCCTCTGGCGCGCCCTGGTGTATCGTGGGCACCACGGGCCTCCCCCCAGGTGCTTCCTTGGCTCCCAAGTTGTCTTCTGGTCCAAAAAAATCTCGAAAAAGTTTCGTGGGAATTAGACTCCGTTTGGTACTGATATTCTAGGAAGTAAAAAATAAGCAAAAAACAGCAACTGGCACCGGGCACTATGTCAATAGGTTAGTCCCAAAAAATGATATAAAGTTGCTATAAAATGATTGTAAAACATCCAAGAATGATAATATAACAGCATGGAACAATCAAAAATTATAGATACGTTGGAGACATATCAGCATCCCCAAGCTTAATTCCTGCTCGTCCTCGAATAGGTAAATGATAAAAACAATTTTTTTGATGTGGAATGCTGCCCAACATGTTCATCACATATTCTTTTCTTTTGTAGCATGGACATTTGGACTTTTTAGATGGTTCAAAGCAATAGTCTAGTTTTGACATGAATACTTTAATACTCAAGCATACAAACAAGCGACCATGTCTTTCAAAATATCAACACTAAAGAAAGTTATCCCTAGCCCATCATGCTCAATCATTGATCCATTCATGAAACACACTCGAATATTAGCTACATCCAATGCACAAGTATGATCATAGTGCCCCCTAGTTGGTGCTTTATAAGAGAAGGTGGAGACTCAAGTAAAAGTAAAAATTGCATAAAGTAAATAGATAGGCCCTTCACAGAGGGAAGGAGGGATTTGTAGAGGTGCTAGAGCTCAAAGCTTAAATTGAGAGAGAAAAATATTTTGGGTGGCATGCCTTTCCTGTCAACGAAAACGACCGAGTAGTTCTCAATACTTTCCACGCTAGATACATCATAGGCGGTTCCCAAACATAAAATAATGTTTATTCCTTTTTCCACCATTCTTTCACAATCCATGGCTAGCCTTATCCCCGGTTGCCTTCCATACCAACATTTTCCAAGGAATTTATTATTTGACAACATAAAGTAAATTTCTTTTTCATTTCGAGACTGGGCATCCCTATTACCGCCGTATTCTCGTAGAATGACAAGTGAATAAACACTCATCTTGAGAATAACACATCTAGCATGGAAAAATATTGGACACCCCCTGCCGCTTCATGAGCGGTACGAGCACAAAAATAGGAAATTCATTTTGAAAATTAGAGATGGCACATACAAATTTGCTTGGAACGGCACGGAAATACCGCATATAGGTAGGTATGGTGGACTCATATGGCAAAACTGGGTTTAAGGATTTTGGATGCACAAGTAGTATTTCTACCTAGTACAAGTGGAGGCTAGCAAATAGATTGAGAAGCAACCAACCAAGAAACGAAAATTCTCATAAACGGGCATTAAGCATAACTAACACCGAATAATGCACCACAAGTAGGATGTAATTTCATTGCAAAACTATTGACTTTCGTGCTTGCATAGGGAATCACAAACCTTAACACCAATATTCTTACTAAAGCATAATTACTCACCAACATGACTCACATATTACTATCATCATGTCTCAAAACTATTACAAGGAATCAAGTTTAATTTGTCCAATGATATTCATGAAAGTTTTTATTATATCCCTCTTGAATATCAATCACTTTGGGACTAGTTTCATATATTTCCATTGCTTTTGACAACCTCAAATAAATTTAAGTGAAGAACATGAGCATAAAAATTTCATCTCTCAAAATAATATAAGTGAAGCATGAGAGATTTTCTTCAAAATTTACTAACTCTCAAATTAATCTAAGTGAAGCATGAGAGTATTTCTTCAAAAATTTAAAGCACACCGTGCTCAAAAAGATATAAGTGAAGCACTAGAGCAATTCCATAGCTCAAAAAATTGAAGTGAAGCATATAGAGCAATTCTAACAAATCATAGCATAATTTTGGCTCTATCAATTAGGTGTGTCCAGCAAGGATACTTGTGACAAACTAAAAAGCAAATCAAGCAAAGACTCATATAATACAAGACGCTCGAAGCAAAACTCATGATATGTGACGAATAAAAATATAGCTCCAAGTAAAATACCGATGGTCGTTAGAAAAAAGAGGGGATGACACTCGGGGCATCCCCAAGATTATATGCTTGTTTCTCCTTGGATATTATCTTGGGGTGCCATATCATCTCCAAGCTTAGGTTCTTTTCACACCTTATTCCTTCATCCATCGTGATCTCACCCAAAACTTGAAAACTTCAATCACACAAAACATAACAAAACCTTCGTGAGATCCGTTAGTATAATAAAGCAAATCACCACTATAAGTACTGTTGCAAACCCATTCATATTTTATTATTGCATTATATCTACTGTATTATAACTTTACCATGGCTTATAAACTCCAATACAAACCATAGATTCATCAAAATAAGCACACAATGCAATGAAAACAGAATCTGTCAAAAACAGAACAGTCTGTAGTAATCTGTATTCTAACCATACTTATGTAACTCCAAAAATTCTGAAAAATTAGGGAAACGTCTGAAATTTGTATATGAATCTTGTGTAAAAATTTCAGAATTTTTCGTCACTTATGTGATTTTTTAAAATTCTGCTACTGGACGCAAAACTTTCTGTTTTTTAAGAAGATCAAATCAACTATCACCCAACATGATCCCAAAGGCTTTACTTGGCACGAACACTAATTAAAACATAAAAACACAATCATAACAGTAGAATAATTGTGAAAACAATCAAGAACAGAAAAAAAGGCAAAAATAATTTTATTCATTGGGTTGCCTCCCAACAAGCTCTTTCTTTATAGCCATTAAGATAGGCTTGAGATTTCAATGATGCCCTCATGAAAGATAATAATAGAAACACAAAGAGAGCATCATGAAGCATATGGAAACACACTTAAGTCTAACATACTTCCTATGAATAGGAATTTTATAATCAAACAAATTATCGAGGCAAGCAAAAACTAGCATATGGAAGGAACAAGAAAGAGACAATACAAATCTCAACATGAAGAGAGGTAATTTAGTATCATGAAGATTTCTACAACCACAATTTCCTCTCTCATAATAATTACATGTAGGATCATAATCAAATTCAACAATATATCTATCATAAACAA
Organism: Elymus sibiricus; assembly: GCA_039707655.1. NCBI lineage: Eukaryota > Viridiplantae > Streptophyta > Magnoliopsida > Poales > Poaceae > Elymus > Elymus sibiricus. Next base: position 246,422,929 of record CM077673.1, on the reverse strand, counting down.
TACTCTCTTTATGATCAACATGCATAAAGTTTTTTTCATCTTCCAAAATAGTGGGATTATCATCAACTAAAGTTATGACCTCTCCAAACCCACTTTTACCAAAAAATTCATAAGACTGAACACTCTCCAAATATGTGGGATTCTTTTTACCTAAAGTTGACGCTCTTCCAAACCCACTTTTGATACTATTGCAAACATTATTATCAATAACATATTCGACATGAGGCTTAAATAAATTTTCAAGATCATAAGAAGCATTATCACCCCAATCATGATCATTGCAATAAGAAGTGGACATGACAAAATTTTCATCCCCAAGCTTGTAGTTTTGCATATCATGAACATAATTGACATTAATAGAATTTATAGTAACATCATTGCAATCTTGCTTTTTTATCAAGGAGCTATCATGAATCACCTTATAAATTTCTTCTTTCAATACATCATCAAAATTTTCAGATTCATGATTTTCAAACAAAACTTCATAGAGATAATCAAGTCTACTCAATTCAGTAACAATTGGTTCATCATAATTTGGCCTTTTGAAAAGATTAGCAAGTGGATGATGATCCATATCAATAGATTTTTAGCAAGCAAAGATGCAAGCAAATAGAAGGCACATGGCAACACAAGCAAACAAAAAGAGATCCGGCGAGAAAAAGGCGAACGAGAAGGAAGGCGAATAAAACGACAAATTTTGTGAAGTGGGGCAGATGAAAATGAGAAGCAAATGGAAAATAATGTAAATTGCAAGGAGATGAGATTTGTGATTAGGAACCTGACAGATGTTGATGATGTCTCCTCGGCAACGACGCCAGAAATTCGTTTGACGTGGCTTGAGACTGCGTCGGTATTTCCCCAAAGAGGAAGGGATGATGCAGCACAACTACGGTAAGTATTTCCCTCAGTTATGAAACCAAGGTTATCGAACCAGTAGGAGAACCAAGCAACACAATCTAATGGTACCTGCACACAAAGAACAAATACTTGCAACCCGATGCCTAAGAGAGGTTTTCAATCTCTCCACGGTAAAAAGATAGATTAGTTTGTATGAGATTGGATAAATAGATCCTCCAAGAACACAAAACAAAAGATGCAAATAAAAAGTGCAGCAAGGTATTTTTGGGTTTTTGGAATAATAGATCTGAAAACAAATGCGGAAAAAGATATATCGGAAAGCAAAATACTAAAAGAAAAGAACTGGGGGCCGTACACTTCACTAGTGGCTTCTCTCAAGAAGATAGCACAGGGTGGGTAAACAATTTACTGTTGGGAAATTAATAGAAGATCAAATAATCATGACGATATCCAAGGCAATGATCAATATATAGGCATCACTTCCAAGATTAGTAGACCGAAACTATTCTGCATCTACTACTATTACTCCACACATCGACTGCTATCCAACATGCATCTAGTGTATTAAGTTCATGGAGAAATGGAGTAATGCAATAAGAATGATGACATGATGTAGACAAGATCTATTCATGTAGGATAGACCCCATCTGGTTATCCTTAATACCAACGATACATGCGTGCCTCGCTGCCCCTTCTGTCACTGGTAGTGGACACCGCAAGATCAAACCAATCACAAAGCACCTCTTCCCATGGAAAGAAAAATCGATCTAGTTGACCTAACTAAACCAAAGATTCGAAGAAGAAATATGAGGCTATAAATAATCATGCATATAAGAGATCAAAGAAGACTCAAATAACATTCATGGATAGAAACTGATCATGAACTCAAACTTCATCGGATCCCAACAAACACTCCGCAAACAGTCATTACATCAAATAGATCTCCAAGAGACCATTGTATTGAGAATCAAAAGGGAGAGAGAAAGCCATCTAGCTACTGCCTACAGACCCGTCGGTCTATGGTGGACTACTCACGCATCAGCGGAGAGGCACCAATGAGGATGATGAACCCCTCCGTGATGGTGTTAGATTTGATCTCGTTGTTCTGGAACTTGCGGCGGCTGGAATTGTGTTTTGTCGACTTCTCTAGGGTTTCTGAAATTTCTGAGGATTTATAGAGCTGAGAGGCGGTGGAAAGGACCTCCGTGGGCCCCGCGATACATCATGGTGCGTCGCGGGCCTCAAGCATGCCCTGGTGTATCGTGGGCTCCACGGGCCTCCCCCCAGGTGCTTCCTTGGCTCCCAAGTTGTCTTCTGGTCCAAAAAAAATCTCCAAAAAGTTTCATGGCAATTGGACTCCATTTGGTACTGATATTCTGTGAAGGAAAAAACAAGCAAAAAACAGCAACTCGCAATGGGCACTATGTTAATAGGTTAGTCCCAAAAAATGATATAAAGTTGCTACAAAATGATTGTAAAACATCCAAGAATGATAATATAACAGCATGGAAGAATAAAAAATGATAGATATGCTTGAGACATATCAGGGGGCCGTAACGGGTGCAGGAGTGCGCACGGGCATGGGCGCGGTGGGTGCAGGCGCGCGCACGGGCTCGGGTGCCCTGGGTGCGGGCACGTGCACTGGGACCGGCGTGGCATGTGCAAGGGCGCGCATGAGCACGGGCGCGAGAGGAGGCGCTGGTGCTTGCACCTACACGAGCTTGCACGGGTCCGCGGGGACCTCCCTGACACCCGCGGTTTCCAGCGCTGCAATGATGCTCGAAGACCAGACCGTGAATGCCACAGGGATGGTTGCTGGTGCGGGCACGTGGATGGTTGCCGGCGAGTGCGTCGGGGCAGCATCCGCTGAGGCATGCAGCTCTTCCAGGGCTATGTCCATGGCGTCCCATTCGTCTTTACGTTCTATCTCTTCCGATTCGGTGTCAACTTCACCGAACCGGAAGACTAGTGGCATATGATCCTTGTGCACCATGGCGTAGGTCGCCATGGAGATCTGAATGATGGAGGGGAATGGAAGGCGAAGATATATAGAGGATTATGAGTGAGCGGGTAGTAAAGCCGCCTATTAAACAGCGCCTCGGGCGCCATTGATGGACAGGTTGGAAGCGAGGAGGGCGGATACGGAGGTCAAAGGGCTGCTTCTCGGTGAGCCTACGACGTACTGCCCGCACGCCTCCTAGTAAGCCTCAACAGCGGAGGCCAGCTCGCACGCCTCTTGTCAACTCAAGCAGCTTCTCGCACAACACCTCCTAAGCCCTAGCCAATAAAAGAGTGTGATGCTTGGCAGCATGTAAGGGCAGTAGAACGCCCATGGTTTGAAAATAATGCAACCGTTTGCGTGGAAACGTGATAGTTCTTTATTCCAAAAAGCTTTCGTTTGCTATTAATGTGTGCGCCTTTTCCCAAAGTGGACACAAAAAATAAAATGACATATTTGTGCTATATCATGACGCCATGCCCAATATCTTGAATTTTGTGTGAGTTCTAGATTTACTATAATTTAACATAATATTCTCAATGTTGGCTCGAAAAGAAAAAATATATTAAAAAACAAGTCTCAAATAGGAAAACAAAATGCTATGACGCCTTTATGTGCCATGTTCATGACACCATGACAAGTTTCATGAATCTTCTGACGATTTTTTGATTTACATGATTTAAAACCCGAGTTTCTCAATGTTTCTGTGGCCGATTCAAGACCCCGAGATGTTTGAAATTCATTCCCATACCTTGCATGGGACCTAAAGATGCATGCACACTAATATGGTTTTCAACCCATTTTGATGCACCGGACCTTGTGATTGTAGTTCACATTTGAATTATGCATATTAAATAATGCATATAAAAGTAAATTAATGTATAAAAAGTCCAAACGAACCATGTATAATTTCATATTTTGGCACGACACTCTCATTTTGGTATATGTTGCCTATAGAAATAGTTAATGACGAGAAGAAGGAGCGGATGTCGATTCGCCCACGTAAGGTGACACATTCCATATCGAAACAACAAAGCTTCCCATGAGAAGCTCTGGTTTCTGAGGGGCATGTGCCAAGACTTGTGCCAAATTGGACATTATTTTACCAGTGCACATATGATCCATGCATGTCATGACACCATGCCAAGTTTCACGAATTTTCTGATGAGTTTTTGATTTAGACATGATTTAAAACCCGAGTTTCTCAATGTTTGTGTGCCTGAGCCAAGACCGCGAGATGTTTGAAATTCATTCCCATATCTTGCATGGGACCCTAAAGATGCATGTACACTTATATGATTTTCAACCCATTTTGATGCACATGACCTTGTGATTGTAGTTCAAATTTGAATTATGCACGTTAAATAATGCATATAAAAGTTAATTAATGTATAAAAAGGCCAAACGAACCATGTATAATTTCATATTTTGGAACGACACTCATTTTGGTATATGTTGCCTCTAGAAATATATAGTTCAAGACTAGAAGAGGCAGCGGATGTCGATTCGCCCACATAAGGTGACGCGTTCCATATCGAAACCACAAAAGCTTCCCGTGATAAGCTCAGGTTTGTAAGGGTTTGTGCCAAAACTTGTCCCAAATCAGACATTTTGTCACCAGGGCACATATGAGCCATGTCATGACACCATGCCAAGTTTCATGAATTTCCGACGACTTTTTGATTTATAGATGAATGTAAAACCAAGTTTCTCAATGTATGTGGCCGAGCCAAGACCCCGAGATGTTTGAAATCCATTCTCATATCTTGCATAGGTCCCAAAGTAGCCATGGACACTTATATGATTTTTCTACCCATTTTGATGCACCGGACCTTGTGATTTTAGTTCAAATTTTAATTATCCACATTAAATGCCTAGAGAACTCAATTAACGTATGAAAATGCAAAAAGAACCCTCAATAATTCCATATTTTTGGAAGACACTCTTACTGGTCTGTGTTGTTTCTAACAAAAGTTCAAGGAGAGAAGATGAGCGGATGTCATTTTGCCCACGTAAGGTGACATGTTCCTTATCGGAACCACAAAGCTTGTAGTGAGAAGCTCCAGTTTGTAAGGGACTTGTGCCTAAAATTGTCCCAAGCTGGACAATTTTTTTACCATGGCACATATGTGCCATGTCATGACAACATGCCAAGTTTTTTTAATTTCCAACGCGTGTTGGATTTACAGTAATTTAAAAACCAATGTTTCTCAATGTTTGTGGCCGAGCCAAGATGCCGAGATGTTTGAAATACATTCCCATTTCTTACCCTTGACCTAAAGACGAAGCCAAGGACCCTAATATTATTTTTCACCCCATTTTGATGCACCGGACATTGGGACGATAGTTCAAATTTAAATTATACACATTAAATGTCTAGAAAACTCAATTAATGTATAAAAATGTCGAACAAACCCTGAATAATTCCATATTTTAGCATGACACAACTATTGGCTAGTGTTCACTGCAGGTAAATCTTATTGCAATCCAAACACCGTCCTTTGTCGAAGTAACCTCATTTTTTGTTTTAAAAACATTTTGAAAATCAAGTCTTTCACAAATAGTTCATGTTCATGAATCGTGTGTGATGCAGTACAAAATATCTTGGGCCAATCCACATAATGCATGGCTTAGGCCGGAAGCTTCGTCGGCTACAGTACACCGCCGGCCAGTTTACCGCACTGACTCCTCAGAGCATTTTACTTCTCAATCGTCGCCGGTGAAAGATGGGGACGTGGATCCCCGTCGTGAGGGCAACTTCGGCAACCCACTCTGGCCCGAGCGCAGCCGCATTAGCTATGAGCGTGCTCTCAACATTCTTGAACGCGGCCGCTACCTCTGACAGGGCGTCTGCAGCAACCGAAAGGGCAGCTGCTGCAGCTGAGAAGGCAGTAGCAACAACCGCGACGGGGATAGCAAATGGCGAGAATGGCACATCAGCTGTCAGTTTCTCAGCGGTCGCCGTAGCCCATATGGCGGATGTCTAGTCCCATCTCGAGGCCGCCCATGCCCATCTCGTGTCGGTCACTACACAAATCACATCTGCCTTCTTCGACATCGATCGACAACCCACGTCCGATGAGTTGGTAATCGCCAAGTGTGCTCGAGCAGGCGTCCATTCGTCGGCGGCCTCCCTAGCCAAGATTGTGGCTGTCCATGTTCGGAGCAAGGCCGCCCATGCCCGGCTCAAGATTGTGGCTGTCCATGTTCGGAGCAAGGCCGCCCATGCCCGGCTCATGGCGGCCTTATCCAAAGAGATGGTGGACGAAGACTACGAGATGCTGGAGTATGTGGCGATGGATCCCGTGGATCTCCTTACCCCGGAGGTCGTCGAGCGGGAGCTGGTCATCGAGGAGGCGACGGAGATAGACGAATGCCAGGTGGAATATTAGTCTCTATCTAGAGCAATGGTCTTTTGTTAGAGTAATGTTTAGGTCAATTTACTAATGTTTATTAGTTGCTCGATTAAGTAAGTGCGGGCAGTGTTGTAGGCTCTTTTGTGTAGTACTCAAATTTGCAAGTGTTGTTAAATTAAGCAATGGCATCGATGACCAATGTAACGAGGGAAATTCAGACCAAAATTTGCCGTCGTATCCCCATTTTCTCTTCCAAATTAAAATGAAATGCAAGTACCGTGTGCAATGTAGTATCCGATATCTTATGCCGAAAGCTTATGGAGACCAAAATTCCCATGTTCAGTCTCATCACACATGGGATAAACTATAGGATTCGTTTGTGCTGTTGAATATCGGACACAATTATGGTAAAGGGATTGTGTCTGATGTGACTGTGCGCGCTACTTTTTCGCCGCACCGAACGAAATTTTGGGCTGCCACGCAAATATGTACCTCCCCCGCCCCTTGTACCAACCAAAATCCACATTTCCCCCTGCTTCCCCCTTCCTTTCCTAAGTTCAAACCTTAACTGCTTGCTTGCAGCGCCGCCTCCTCGCCGGTGATGCTGCTTCCTGCTGCTCGGCCTCCTCCATCTAGTCAGGTAATCCACACCTTCCCCATACCCCTCCCCCTCCACCGCCTCCTCCATTCCACATGCCTCGACCGCCGACGTGACACATTCCAACAAAATCACCGGCCCACCCCCACATAATCGCTGACGAAAGACATGGTGCATGTAGTATAGCTATGATCTCAAGGAGCACCTAACAGCGGACAAGCAAATCATGACTGCACGCTCGGATGAGGCCGTGATAACTGCCATGCGCGCCGACCCCCAGATCTTGGAGCAGCACCTCGTCGTCGAGGCCACCATCGACGCCTCACGTGCGGACGTCGCCATGCGGTTTGCTTCTTTGAACAACAACTTGTTGTGTTTTCTCGAGGGCTCTGTTGTTGCCTTCGATGACGACCACAAGTTGTTTTCTCAGCGTGCCCATGCTTTCCTCAACTCCAGAGCTGACAGGTTGGTGCCCGGACAGGCTGAGGCCACTCACCACTACGAGGAGGGCACCCACGATGTGAAGGCCTCGCCCTCGTCCAAGCCCATTGTTATCGATATCTCCAACGACGAGGATTATCTTGTTTTTTAAGCTTAATTACTAATGATATGTGTTTAATTAGCTACGTCTGTTAAGCATGTTTGCTTTACCTGTTGCATGTGCTGCTCCTGCCTTTCGTTAAGAAATTCTAGTGAAATATGCAATGTAGTGCTACTATGCAATCTGACCTTCTAGTATGTTCTATTGTGCAATGTGATGCTCAGTTAACTGTTTGGTTCATTTTTTTGGTGACCATCTGTAATGTGATGTTCGATTATTGTTTGTACAATTTTGTTTTGTTATGCATGTGAAACATACAATTGCTATATGGCTGTAATTCATATGTTGGATCTAAAATGCGCTTATTTTTCGTTAACATATTTTACTGATAGCATGCCAAATCTCACTTAAAACCTGATCAATATGTATCTTAAATGTGTTACAGGGGAACAATGGGAGACACTGAAGTTTACCATCAAGGTTTGCACTTTGATGATCCTTTAGCTAATAGCACATTATTGTGCAATTGCAGGAACCATTCCAATATTTTGGTTTCTAATAATAATTTGGTCTTCCACATGTAGGTCTGCTGTAAGAGGTTTAGACCCACTGTTCGACCCATTTTGCATGTGGGGAAATGATGTGTTCATGAATATCAGTCAAATCAAGAAACACAGAAAGATTGTTAAGATAAAGAAACTTGTGACGAAAAACAACAAGCTGTTTGTCTGCACAATGAAGAAGACATCAGTGAACTATAGGATGGTACTATCCCTTTTACCTTCTCTTTTTTTCCCTTTGTGACATTTCAATTTTTCGAAATGAAATTTATGCATATCTTTGTTTCCAGTCCTTTCCAAAGCAGTTCATCGATGAGTACGTCTCAAACTAGCTGTATGGTCAAGAGGCGAGGAAGGTATTTATACAGCACCCACGGTATAATGTTGAAGTCTTCCTAAAGAGGATGAAGGATGGGCGGGCAACCATCTAGAGGCACCGGCATAAAGTTGCAAGGACCTTTGACATCAGTGAAGGCTCAATATTTGCATTCCGCTTCAATAGTTTTCTAGATGAGATTCATCTCTCTATTTACCGTATATGATGCTATTTTCCAAAGGTTTTAGATGTTGCATGTGCAACTCGGTCCTGTAGTGTAATTGGGTAGCTAGGTAGTATATGCCTATATGATGTTGTACTCTGATGTATTTCAATTATGAAATCCTGGTTGCCGTAATACGAAATGAAATATATTGTGTGCTTGATATGAAGTGTCAATTTGTTTACTAGCTGGATTAGAAATAATAGAGCAATTAGCCGGATTATTGGGGTTTAATATTGTAGACGGTTTGTCATAGAACACCATGAGCGATGACCTCAACAAACCCACAACGTTTCTGGAAAATTGGCGTGTTGGATGAGTGAAAACTTACACACGACTTCCGGCCGAAAACTGTGTGCGTTAGAACACCCATTCGCAAACGTTTTCACATAACACGTGTGTGTGATGGACAGCCCTATGCCAAACAGTTTCTTCTAGGAACCGTGCGCGATGGCCACCCCTAACACAGACGATGTTATGCAGAAAATTGTGTGTGATGTACAATACGAACGGAAACGTACGTTTGCGATTCACTGTGTGGGATGCTAAGCACATATCACACAACTTCCCCAATATATCTGTTTGTGATGGCCCTTCGAATCGCACACTCCATATTTTTTCCCATCGTGTGTGACCAGGCACAAGCATCGCCGACGGGTTTTCCGTGTCGTGTGGGATAGGCCCCCCTCTATAGCCCACACATGCAAGGCGATGGTTTGAGACTATGTCACGGAAAGGGGTTAAAAACCGTTTGTATAGCAGGCGCCTGCACTAGTGATAGAGCGCTAGTGGAAGGTCTTTATCAGTGTTCGGACGTCTTTGCCTTCCACCCATCTTGGGTGCAGACTTTGAAGCCATTGTCTTCAGCCGATGTATTGGCTTCACAGAAGAATCCAAACGTGAACTAGCTTCAGGTGAGTCCAAATGAATCTGCAAGTAGTCTGCAAATGAGTTTCGACTATGAGATCCTAGTGATTCTGCTGCGGACATGTACTCGTGAAAGAATTAGAGATGCGAGGGGAATAGAAGAGGTCATATGCATTCTCAGAAGAATTTGAAGACAAAATATGGTCTAAAGAAAATGACCTCATTCACCGAAGATATTCGTTTTTGCACAAGATAAGGTGGTTTCAGATTTGTGCAAATCCAAAAAGTTGCACAACTGAGAATCAAACCATAATTTCAACATAGGTGAAGGCATTTAGTAAATTGAGATCGATATATGAGTGTTGTCAAAAGGAAGGTGGGAAAACAACATTCGAAAATATTTGGTATTTTTTCGGATCAAACGAGCGGTAAAAATCAGCGATTTATTTATCATGGTGAAGAACACGAAGAACTGCTCGATGAGGTGGAGAAGCCGAGAGGTTCGATCTGCCACACCCGAGAGCTTGGTGGTGCAGATATCTATGGCGGCAGCGGGGCGAAGATGTTCGTGGTCGGCGTGAGTATGACAACGAAGAAGGCACGATAGCTAAGCATTTCTTCTCCGGCGACGATGGATTCCAGCAGCGACGCTAGGGCTTGGAGCTCGAGAGCGAAGGTGAGAGAGGTAAGAGTAATAATTGAGCCGGGGTGCATGTATTTATAGGGAGGGTTGGAACTGGAACAATTCGAAATTTTTGGACGGATATGCCCCTGACCATTCGTCTTAGTGGGACGTGTGGCAGGCATGCGCACATCTGGTAACCCACTACCTCCGATTTGGTGCGTCGAGCGCAGGAACAGTTGCGATAAGGGCGGTAAAAGGTAAGACTAAAATTTTTAACCGTTTGGTTGATTTTGTCTTGGACTGCCAAGGATGCGGTGAAGACAATCAACACATGTCAAGTAGAATGCATATGACCGGAGTTGAACAGTGTTAGGAGAGATAAGCATAGATGAGGTTTGTGGGTCCGATCACATTTGCCTAGATAAAATTTGAAGATATAGCTATAGGCGCAATGTTGCAGAGGACAAAACTCCACAAGATAAGCATAATATGTTCAAATAAAAAAGTATGCAAATACGAAAATGAACATTCAACTCGAAGATAAACTCTGTTTCTTGAAGACATAAACAATGGTGCGAAGATAAAAGCAATGTCTTCAAGAGGGGTTGGTGCACTACTGCAGGATGGTCCAAAGACGACACATCAATCAGAGACCCTTGGACCAAACTGTGTGCGATCCATCAATCGCAAATGGTATAGTTATAACTCCGTCGCCAATAACAAAAACTGTGTGCGATGGCAGAACCATCAAATACGATTTAGAAAAGACTTACGTGTTTGATACGTGGCATATAGTTGGTTCTTCTGAACTTTTTGCGATTAGCCAAGATAACACAAACGGTTAACAAAACACATATGTGTCCACAGTACGACATACAGTTCACTCAGATAAACTGTATGCGCTGATCCAGCTGAACACAAATGAGTTAGCATAAGAAGGTGTGTGTGATACCCAGCAAACAGTTTATTCATTAGAATTGTGTGGGAAGACCAATAGTAACCCAAACGATTCATCCTGACAAGCTGTGTGTGTGTTGTGGGTAGACGGTTGATGCTAAACAATTGTATGAGATGTGATTTGCTCTGTTTGCACAACATCTATGCTCTGACCACAGAACACCAACATTGTTGCATAACCAACTTGAACATCCAATTACATAAGTGACTACACAACACATGTACATTCCTCAATATAAATTTACAAGAAGTAGACGATCATCAAATCATATTGTTCTTCTGACGACGGTTGCCGCCACTGCTCTGCTTGTGGCTATCCCTCGCCGTCTGCAGGAAGGATGAACTTCCTCATGTCAACGATCCTCTTGTACATCTCGTAGCTCGTGTACGTGTCCTTGGCCGCGTACTTGATGTGTTCTTCATCCAGTTTGTTCACCCAGGCCTTGTGCCAGACAGACATGTCCTTGTCGTACTCAGCCTTCATATCTCTGTAGTAGGGGTCGATGATGGCCTCGGCGAGGTCAACCAGGGAGTCCTTCAGCTTCTTCTTCTCGCCGCCCCAGACCCTGTACTGACATTGGATGTTGACAAGCTTCTGGTAGGACAAGCCAGAGGTCTTGAGCACCTTTAGATTATTGGTGGTGTCCACCGTTGCGAACCTGTAGTCGGGGATGTTGACAAACCTGGTGAAATGCTCGACAGACCTTGTGGCCAGGGAGTAGTGGTAGACGAGCACGTGATGGTGCACACACAACTGGGCTGCGGCAACCTTCTGATCATTCCTGGCATGACTGTCGGTGTACTCGAGGTCAAAGACGACCACTTTGTACTTGTCATGCTTAGCAAGCAGCTGCTCCAACGTATTGATGGAGTTCTCCACCACGAGCGGATCGTTGGTGTACACCACCGAGAGGTCTATGTTCCTGATGTGGGTGTCCACTTTGACAATAATGGCGAACTGCCGCTCGGCGCCGGCAGCCGCCATTGGATCCGCGCGGGAAGGTTAAAGCGATGAAGAGATGTGCATCCTCTCTCTATTATTTGTCATCTAGGGTGTGGTTCTTGTGTTGTGTGGCGCGATCGGAAGGTGGAATAGATGAATATAAATGGCCGCGGGAATAAAAGGGTGGGCGCCGGACGACCTGGAATTTCGGCACGTCCGCATGGCAGTTTTTGCAGTGCTTAACTGCATGGTGGCGCATGTATAACTGCATGGTGGCGCCGGGTGCGGTCCAACCGCATGCATGGCCCCAAACGTACGTGATCGTTCGTGCATGGAGGGACGCTGGCAGAGCACATGCGCACGGACGCAAGCAGAGTGCGGCGCAGCCGCCTCAACAGCCTCATGCATAGAGCGGTTCGCGACGGTGCGTACAGAACGGTCGTTTGCTATGTAATAAAACACAAACGCTTTTTTATTATTAACTTTTTGTGTACTTAATTTCTCCCTCCTCTATCCCGTCTTGTCACCGCGTTGCCGCTAGAGGATTCCAGTGCACGCTTCGGGAGCGTGCTGGCATTTCTTCTGGCCTTCCCATTCATGCGCAACCGCGCAGGTTCCCGCGCAAGCTTCCTGCCCGGCTCGTCGAAATCCACCAAACCCCCAATGCTTGGCCGCCTTCTTTATAAACCCTCACGGCCGGCGAATCCATATTGCATTCATCCCTCCCTGCTTGTAGCTTCTCTATAGTTTGCTTCTTCCCCAATCGTCAATGGCATCTGTCCATCATCGTTGCTCTGCCACTCCACTAGAGGACAGCTCCAGCTGGGAGGCTACACCGCGTCAGTGTTGCAGTCCCCAGAAGCGTGTAGTGTGTGTGGCATCCTAGTTGGGTGTGCGCACGCCACCCACCACACGATCTGCCACCTTTCCCAGAGGCACATGCTGCCAGTGACCACAGTGGCCGCCACCCGATTGCCGACCGCCGTTGTTGCCACCCCACCAGCGGCCGCCTTGGCCGCCACCACACCATCGCCCACCTTGGCAGCCACCCCATCATCAGCCGCCGGGTCGATCACCCGCTCCGCCACCGCGACCCAAAGGCAGGAGGAGGAGCCCGCCGCCAAAGCCCAGCCACTCGGCTTTTGCGTCAGCGGCCTTGCATGCTACATCAACTTCCTACATGAGGAGGAGGAGCACAAGGTTGAGCACGCAAAGAGGCTCACTGCCGCTGTGGCCACAGCAGACGCCGTAGCTGTGGCGCGAAATGAGGAGATCTATGTCGAGTCCCGTCACTACGAGGAGGCGCATCAGGAGTTGTAGAGGGTAGCAGTGGCAGGCCACGAATTTGAATCCTCCAGCTTGTCGGTAGGCTCCTCCTCCTCTGCCTCTTACTGAACGCACTCGGCAGACGAGAGACTGCTGGAAGTAGTACAGAGCCCCTCCATAGTACTAGTATTTAGGGGCTATTTTGTTCAGTTCATCTAACTATAGATATGGTTGAATTGTACCACGCACATTAAATTAGCTAGTATATATAGTTGAACTAGCTATTTCAGTACGTGGTTGGCAACAATTGGGGAAAAGTTTGTTCGGTTCAACTGTCTAGTTGAACTGTTTTGTACAAAGACCACTGCTTAATCTATGAATGAAATCTATGTTCATTGAATTTCAGTTGCAAAATGGCAACATAATAGTGATTTTGTTCCTGCAAAATTTGTCAAATGCCAGTGTTACAATGATGTTAAATGTCAATGTTACTAGATCGACAAATGCTAATGTTTCCAATTTGAGAAATGGCAATGTACCTAATATGATAGATGCAAATCTGAACTCATTGTCTGTACTAAGCACACGGGTCATCATATACAAACGTTTGCGATGACGCAATGAAAAAAACTCCTTCGCGCCAGATTTTGACTTGGCTTAGTGGCGAAGAAATCATTGCCCTCGGTCCGCATACGGGTATTCAATCTGAAACAATTGTGATTACGGTCAAAGGACATGCCTCCTTGATGAGCGTGTCGAGGACTTGTCGCACGCCTACCGTCTACAAAAACACCTGTCCGCATGCTACCTCCTAGCGAATACAGAGTGCGACGCGGGGCACCGCGTAAATGGTCAGTGGAAATCCAAGATTTATAAATAATACACCCGTTTGAGATGGTAACGTGACAACTTTTTGTTCCAAAATGCCTTTGTTGGCTATTAATAATGTTTGCGCCTTCTCTCACAGTGGACACGAAAAATACCACAGCATATTTGTGCTTATATGACGAGGCCCTGCCCAACATAGACCTTGTGACTGTAGGTCAAATTTGACTTATGTACATGAAAAACTCAATTAATGTATTAAAAAGTGAGATGATCCCTTAATTTAATCATATTTTTGCACTTCGCACCTGTTTGTCTATGTTAAAAAATCAAGGAGACAAGAGGCATCAAATATCGTTTCACCCGCAGATGTGGCATGCATGTTCCCTATCAAAACCACAAAGCTTCTTGTGAGAACCTCCAGTTTGTAAGAGGTGTGTGCCAAAACTTGTCCAAAATTGGGAAATTGTTTTACCACAACACACAACAGGCAAGGTCATGACACCAGCCCAAGTTTCATGAATTTCTGACAAGGTTTGGATTTATAGGAATTTAAAAACCAAGTTTCCCAATGTTACCGTCTGAGCCAAGACGCTGAGATGTTTGAAATTAATTCTCATTTCTTGCATGGGACCTAGACTTGCATCCAGGGAAACATATATAATTTTTCAACCTATTTTCATGCGCTAGACCTTGTGGTCATAGTTCAAATTTGAATTATGCACATTCAATGCCTAGAAAACTCAATTAATGTATTAAGAAGGCCAAACGAACCCTAGAAAATGTTGGAAATATGCCCTAGAGGCAATAATAAATTGGTTATTATCATATTTCCTTGTTCATGATAATTGTTTATTATCCAAGCTAGAATTGTATTGATTAGAAACTGAAATACATGCATGGATACATAGACAACACTGTGAGGGATCACTAGAAGAGTTTCTAGAGGGGGGGTGAATAGACTACTAGCAGAAATTTAAAACCTAACCTTTTCCCAAGTTAATTGGTTGGCAGATTTTAACAGTTATAGCAAGTCTAACAGCCCTACACATGCATGTCAACAAATATGGCAGCGGAAAGTAAAGACATTGCACATGAAGTAAAGAGTTGAGATAGGAAGATGAAACGCATGAGGGACACGAAGATTTTTTCCTGTGGTTCCGATAGGTGGTGCTATCGTACATCCACGTTTATGGAGTCTTCAACCCACGGAGGGTAACGGTCGCGAGAGTCCACGGAGGGCTCCACCCATAAGGGTCCACGAAGTAGCAACCTTGACTATTCCATAACGGCTTCCGTCCACGAAGGACTAGCCTCACTATGGGTAGATCTTCACGAAGTAGGCGATCTCCTTGCCCTTACAAACTTCTTGGTTCACTCCACAACACGAAGTAGGAGGCTCCCAAGCGACACCTAACCAATCTAGGAGGCACCACCCTCCAAAAGGTAATAGGCTCGGTAATGACGATGAACTCCTTGCTCTTGTGCTTCAAGATGATAGACTCCTCAACACACAATCACTCTCTCACAGATTTGGCTTGGTGGAAGAGATGGGATTGGTGGAAAGCAACTTGGGTAGGCTAGAAATCAAGATCCATATGGTTGGAGTGGAAGATCTTGACCTCAACACAAGAATAGGTGGTTCTCTCTCAGAAAACTGGATGGGGCAAGTATGAAATAGTTTTGAGTGCTTCTCATTCGAGTAGGTGGTGGTGAAGGGGTATATATAGGCATCCCCAAAAATCCAACCGTTACACACAAAATGACCAACTCGGTGACACCGATGTGTTAATCTCGGTGGTACCGAAGTGACCAAAAGGTGGCAACTTTTGAATCTCGGTGAGACCGATATAGGAAACTCGGTTGCACCGATAAGGTGACCAACGGTCAGATTGACAATCTCGGTGACGCCGATCCAACAATCTCGGTTGTACCGATATTGTGAATTTGCATAACAGAAAGTTGGCAACCTAAACTCGGTGGCACCGGTATGGAATCGGTTGCACCGAAGTGGCTAGGGTTTGGCTGAGTCTGTCTGAGGTTTTGAATCGGTGGCACCGGAATGGAAATGTTGGTTGCACCGAATTTGAATATATGGCTTTGGACAGACTTTGGTGGGAGAGCTTGTGGGTGTTTTTGGTGAATATCACTTGCGCACGTATGAGCATTTTGTTCACCAACAAAACCTTACCCCCTTTTAATAGTATTGGTTTTCCTATGGACTCAAAGTGATTTCTCACAAATGTAAAATGTAGAGTCCTCTTGCTTGAAGCTTTGCCAACCTATTTCCTTGCATCTTGGGGTATCTCCACACAGTCTTTTGCCAACCCTTTTCTCCATGGACTATTATCTGAAATACACTCGATAAAAGTATTAGTCCAAGAGATAATGTATGTTGTCATGAATTATCAAAACCACCAAGGGAGCATGTTGTGCTTTTACACTGTGTCCCTAGTGAGCCTCTACAGGACTAGATCGTTGATCAAAGATGGTCAAGGTTTCCTAGCCATAGACATGAGTTGTCATTTGATAACGGGATCACATCATTAGGAGAATGATGTGATGGACAAGACCCAAACTATGAACGTAGCATATGATCGTGTCAAGTTTATTGGTATTGTTTTCTGCATGTCAAGTATCTGTTCCTATGACCATGAGATCATGCAACTCACTGAAATCGGAGGAGTACCTTGTGTGTATCAAACGTTGCAACATAACTGGGTGGCGATAAAGGTATTCTATAGGTATCTCCGAGGGTGTCTGTTGAGTTGGCATGGATCAAGACTGGGATTTGTTACTCCGTATAACGGAGAGGTATCTTAGGGCCCACTCGGTAATACAACATCATATTGAGCTTGCTAGCAAAGTGACTAAAGAGTTAGCCACAAGATCTTGTGTTACGTAACGAGTAAAGAGACTTGCCGGTAACGAGATTGAACTAGGTATGGAGATACCGACGATCGAATCTCGGGCAAGTAACATACCGATGAACAAAGGGAACGGAGTACGAGATTAACTGAATCATTGACATAGAGGTTCAACCGATAAAGATCTTCATAGAATATGTAGGAGCCAATATGGGCATCCAGGTCCCGCTATTGGTTATTGACTGTAGATGTGTCTCGGTCATGTCTGCATAGTTCTCGAACTTGCAGGGTCTGCACACTTAACGTTCGGTGACGATTATGTATTGTTGAGTTATATATATTGGTGACCGAAAGTTGTTCGGAGTCACGGATGAGATCTCGAATGTCACGAGGAGTTTCGGAATGGTCCGGAGGTAATGATTGATATATAGGAAGTTGATGTTCGGGCACCGGAATGGTTTCGGTGTTCGCCCGGGTTTCATCGAGAGTGCCGGAAAGGTTCCGGGGGTCCATCGGGAGGGTCCACTCCTCTCCCCCTATATATATGCGAGGGGAGGGAGGTCTGCACGCACCTTAAGCCACGGCGCATCCTCTCTCTCCCTCTTAGATTGTCCCCCTCTAGACTGGTTCGGTTTTGCTTAGCGAAGCTCTACCGGATCGGCTCCACCACCACCACCGCCATGCCGTCATGCTGCCGGAGAACTCATCTACCTCTCCGCCCTCGCTTGCTGGATCAAGGAGGCAGAGAACGTCATCGATCTGTACGTGTGCTGAACGAGGAGGTGCCGTCCATTCGGCACTAGATCGTGATTGGATCGCGGGATGGATTGCGATTTGGATCGCGAAGATGTTCGACTACATCAACCGCGTTTCTTAACGCTTCCCTCTTCGCGATCTACAAGGGTATGTGGATCCAATCTCTCCTCTCATAGATGGTCATCTCCTAGATTGATCTTGGTGAAGCGTAGGATTTTTTTCCAAGCAATGTTCGCTAACAGTGGTATCAGACCTAGGTCTATGCGTTGATGACATCTTGAGTAGAACACAAAGGAGTTTGTGCGCGTTGATATTCAGATTGCTTCCCTCCTTAGTCTTTTCTTGATTATGCGGTATTGTGGGATGAAGCGGCTCGGATCAACCTTACTCGTCCACGTACGAGAGACCGGTTGCATCGACTGACATCTAACTTTGTTGCATAAGATGGCTGGCGGGTGTCTGTCTCTCCCACCTTAGTTGAATCGGATTCAACAAAGGCGGTCCTTGTAGAAGGTGAAATAGCAACTTGTATATCACCGTTGTGGTTTTGTGTAGGTAAGAATCATTCTTGCTAGGTACCCATAGCAGCCACGTAAAACATGCAACAACAAATTAGAGGATGTCTAGCTTGTTTTTGCAGGGTATGTTGTGATATGATATGGCCAGAAACATGATGTGATATATGTGATGTATGAGATGATCATGTTTTGTAATAGTTTATATCGACTTGCATGTCGATGAGTACGGCAACCGGCAGGAGCCATAGGGTTGTGTTTAATTAATTTGTGTCATTTGCTTTACTTTATCGCTATGAGTTAGCAATAGTTGTAGAAGCAATAGTTGGGGCGACAACCTAATGGCGACACGTTGATGGAGATCATGGTGTCATGCCGGTGACGATGGAGATCATGCCGGTGCTTTGGAGATGGAGATCAAAAGCACAATTTCATGGCAATATCATGTCACTTATGATTTGCATGTGATGTTAATGCTTTTATGCATCTTATTTTGGTTAGGACAACGGTAGCATTATAAGGTGACCCCTCACTAAAATTTCAAGATAAAATTGTGTGCACCGTTGCGAAAGTTCATCGTTTCGAGACACCACGTGATGATCGGGTGTGATAGACTCTACGTTCACATACAACAGGTGCAAGCCAGTGTTGCACATGCGGAACACTCGGGTTAAACTTGACGAGCCTCGCATGTACAGACATGGCCTCGGAACACAAGAGATCGAAAGGTCGAACATGAGTCATATAGTAGATATGATCAACATGGAGATGTTCACCATTGAAACCACCTCATCTCACGTGATGATCGAACTTGGGTTGGTGAATTTGGATCATGTAGCACTCGGATGACCGGAGGGATGTCAATTTGAGTGGGGGTTTTTAAGTAATATGATTAACTAAACTCATTATCTTGAACCATAGTCTAAGTAATCTTTGCAAAATTTATGTTGCAGATCAATGGCTCACGCAGTAGCTCCCCTGAATTTCAATGCGTTCCTAGAGAAAGCCAAGCTGAAAGATGATGGAAGTAACTTTGTAGACTGGGCCCGTAATCCGAGGATTATCCTCACGGCTTCCCAAAAGGCTTATGTCCTTGATGCACCGCTCGGTGCGCTGCCCGCTCCAGTATCGTCTGTAGACGTTGCGAACGCTTGGCAGGCGCGTTCTTATGACTACTCAATAGTTCAGTGTGCAATGTTGTATGGCTTAGAACCGGGACTTCAAAGACGTTTTGAACGTCATGGAGCATATGAGATGTTCTAGGAGTTGAAGTTTATTTTTGAGAAGAATACCCAGATCGAGAGGTATGAGACCTCCGATAAAGTTCTATGCTTGCAAGATGGAGGAGAACGGGTCTGTCAGTGATCACATACTCATAATGTCTAGTTATTCCAACCGTCTGGCTGAGTTGGGAATTACTCTTCCGCCAGAGGCGATCACTGACAGAGTTCTTCAATCACTGCCACCTAGCTACAAAAGCTTTGAGTTGAACTATAACATGCAAGGGATGAACAAGTCAGTCGCCGAGCTGTTTGCGCTGCTAAAAGTCGCTGAGTCAAAAATCCAGAAGGAGCATCAAGTGTTGATGGTCAATAAAACCACTAGTTTCAAGAAGAATGGCAAGGGTCTAAAGGGTAACTCCAAGAAGAGTGGCAAAGCAGTTGCCCTTCCCATGAAGAAACCCAAGGCTCGACCCAAGCCAGAAACTGAGTGCTTTCATTGCAAGGGTACTGGCCACTGGAAGCGGAACTGCCCCAAGTATCTGGCCGACAAGAAGGCGGCCAACACTAAACAAGGTATATATGATATACATGTTATTGATGTGTGCCTTACCAACTCTCGTTGTAATGCCTGGGTATTTGATACCGGTTCGGTTGCTCACATTTGCAACTCAAAGCAGGAACTACGGAATAGACGGAGGGTGGCAAAGGACGAAGTGACGATGCGCGTGGGAAATGGTTCCAAGGTTGATGTGATTACCATCGGGATTAGTGATGAACCTGAATAATTGTTATTTAATGCCTGCGTTGAGCATGAACATTATATGTGGATCTTGTTTAATGTGAGACGGTTACTCATTTAAATCAGAGAATAATGGTTGTTCTATTTATATGGGTAATATCTTTTATGGTCATGCACCCAATGTGAGGGGTTTATTCTTATTGAATCTCAATAGTGATGATACACATGTTCGTTCCATTGATGCCAAAAGATGTAGAGTTGATAATGATAGTACTACTTTCTTGTGGCACTGCCGCTTAGGTCATATTGGTGTAAAACGCATGAAGAAGCTCCATGCTGATGGAATTTTGGAGTCACTTGATTTTAAATCACTTCACACATGTGAACCATGCCTCTTGGGCAAGATGACTAAGACCCCGTTCTTTGGAACAATGGAACGGGCAAGTGACTTGTTGGAAATCATACATACTGATGGTGCTGTCCAATGAGCATTGAGGCGTGCGGTGGATATCGTTATTTTCTCACCTTCACCGATGACTTGAGTAGATATGGTTATATTTACTTGATGAAACACAAGTCTGAAATGTTTGAAAAGTTCAAGCAATTTCAGAGTGAAGTTGAGAATCATCGTAACAAGAAGATTAAATTCCTACGATCTGATCGAGGAGGAGAATATCTGAGTTATGGGTTTGGCAATCACTTAAGGCAATGTGGAATTGTTTCATAGTTGACGCCACCTTGAACACCACAGCGTAACGGTGTGTCCGAACGTCGTAATCGAACCTTATTAGATATGGTGCGTTCTATGATGCCTCTTGCCGATTTGCCACTATCATTTTGGGGTTATGCGTTAGAGACAACTGCATTCACTTTAAATAGGGCACCATCTAAATCCGTTGAGACGATGCTGTATGAACTGTGGTTTGGCAAGAAACCAAAGTTGTCGTTTCTTAAAGTTTGGGGATGCGATGCTTATGTCAAAAGGCTTCAGCCAGAAAAGCACAAACCCAAAGCGGACAAATGCGTCTTCATAGGATACCCAAAAGAGACGGTTGGGTACACCTTCTATCTGAGATCCGAAGGCAAAGTGTTTGTGAGTAAGAACGGATCATTTCTCGAGAAAAAGTTTCTCTCGAAAGAATTGAGTGGGAGGAAGATAGAACTTGATGAGGTTGTTGAACCTTCACTTCAACCAGAGAGTAGCGCAGCGCAGAAAGATGTTTCTGTGGAGCCTACATGAGTTGAAGAGGAAGCTGATGATGGTGATCATGAAACTTCGGATCAAGTTACTATCGAACCTCGTAGTTTGACAAGGACACGTACTACTCCTGAGTGGTACGGTAACCCTGTCTTGGAGGTCATGTTGTTGGACAACGATGAACCTACGAGCTATGGAGAAGCGATGGTGGGCCCGGATTCCAACAAATGGTTAGAGGCCATGAAATCCGAGATAGGATCCATGTATGAAAAAAAGTGTGGACTTTGGAAGTATTACCTGAAGGGCGCAAGGCCATTCAGAATAAATGGATCTTTAAGAAGAAGACGGACGCAGACGGTAATGTCACCGTCTTTAAAGCTCGACTTGTGGCAAAGGGTTTTTCACAAGTTCAAGGAGTTGACTACGATGAGAATTTCTCACCCGTAGCAATGCTTAAGTCCGTCCGGATCATGTTAGCCATAGCTGCATTTTTCGATTATGAAATTTGGCAGATGGATGTCAAAATAGCGTTCCTTGACGGTTTCCTTAAGGAAGAGTTGTATATGATGCAACTAGAAGGTTTTGTCAATCCAGAGAATGCTGACAAAGTTTGCAAGCTCCAACGATCCGTTTATGGGCTGGTGCAAGCATCTCGGAGTTGGAATCATCGCTTTGATGAGGTGATCAAAGCGTTTGGGTTTATAAAAGTTTACAGAGAATCTTGTATTTACAAGAAAGTGAGTGGGAGCTCTATAGTGTTTCTAATATTATATGTGGATGACATATTGCTGATTGGAGACGATGTATAATTTTTGGAAAGCATGAAGGAATATTTGAATAAGAGTTTTTCAATGAAGGACCTAGGAGAAGCTGCTTTCATATTAGGCATCAAGATCTATAGAGATAGATCAAGACGATTAATAGGACTTTCACAAAGCACATACCTTGATAAAGTTTTGAAGAAGTTCAAAATGATCCAGTCCAAGAAGGGGTTCTTACATGTATTACAAGGTGTGAAGTTGAGTAAGACTCAATGCCCAGTGACTTGACGTGGCTTGAGACTGCGTCGATATTTCCCGCAAGAGGAAGGGATGATGCAGCACAACGACGGTAAGTATTTCCCTCAGTTATGAAACCAAGGTATCGAACCAGTAGGAGGATCACCACCACCTAATAAGCAACACCTGCACACAAAGAACAAATATTGCAACCCAATGCGAAAGAGAGGTTGTCAATCTCTCTACGGTAAAAAGATAGATTAGGTAGTCATAGATTGGAGAGATAGATCTCTCAAGAACACAAAATAAAAAGAGCAAGTAAAAAGTGCATCAATATATTTTTGGTTTTTTTGGAATAATAGATCTGAAAACAAAAGAGGCAAAAAGATAGATCGGAAAGAAATATGTTGGAAAAGTAGACCCGGGGGCCGTAGGTTTCACTAGTGGCTTCTCTCATGAGTATAGCACACGGTGGGTGAACAAATTACTGCTGGGCAATTGATAGAAGATCAAATAATCATGACGATATCCAAGGTGATGATCATTATATAGGCATCACGTCCAAGATAAGTAGACCGACTCCTGCCTGCATTTGCCGCTATTAATCCACACATCGACCGCTATCCAGCATGCATCTAGTGTATTAAGTTCATGGAAAAACGGATTAGTGCAATAAGAACAATGACATGATGTAGACAAGATCTATTCATGTAGGAATAGACCCCATCTTGTTATCCTTAATGGTAACGATACATGCGTGCCTTGCTGCCCCTTCTGTCACTGGGAAAGGACACCGCAAGATCGAAGCCATCACAAAGCACCTCTTCCCATGGCAAGAAAAATCGATCTAGTCGGCCTAACTAAACCAAAGATTTGAAGAAGAAATACGAGGCTATAAATAATCATGCATATAAGAGATCAAAGAAGACTCAAATAATATTCATGGATAGAAAGAGATCATGAACTCAAAATTCATCGCATCCCAACAAACACACCGCAAAAGTTTACATCAAATAGATCTCCAAGAGACCATTGTATTGAGAATAAAAAGAGAGAGAGAGGAAGCCATCCAGATACTGCCTACGGACCCGTAGGCCTATGGTGGACTACTCACGCATCATCGGAGAGGCACCGATGAGGATGATGAACCCCGCCGTGATGGTGTTAGATTGGATCTCGAGGTTCTGGAACTTGCGGCCGCTGGATGTGTTTTTCGTCGACTCTCCTAGGGTTTCTGGAATATTTGGGAATTTATAGGCATCAGAGGCGGTGGAGAGGGGCCCCGAGGAGGGCACAACCCATCAGGGTGCGCCGGGCCCCCCCTGGCGCTCCCTGGTGCGTTGTGGTCTCCACAGCCCACCTCTCTAGCACTTCTTTGGCCCACAGGGTGTCTTCTGGTCCAAACAAAATCTCAAAAAAGTTTCTTCGCGATTGGACTCCGTTTGGTACTGATATTCTGCGAAGTAAAAAACAAGCAAAAATAGCAACTGGCACTTTGGCACTATGTCCATAGGTTAGTCCCAAAAAAATGATATAAAGTTGCTATAAAATGATTGTAAAACATCCAAGAATGATAATATAATAGCATGGAACAAGCAAAAATTATAGATACGTTGGAGACGTATCAACATCCCCAAGCATAATTCCTACTCGTCCTCGAGTAGGTAAATGATAAAAACAGAATTTTTGATGTGGAATGTTGCCTAACATGTTCATTTAATCTTTTCTTTTGTAGCATGGACATTTGGACTTTTAGATGGTTCAAAGCAATAGTCTAGTTTTAACATAATGACTTCAATAATCAAGCATGCCAACAAGCAACCATGCCTTTTTCAAAATATCAATACTAAAGAAAGTTATCCCTAGCCCATCATGCTCAATCATTGATCCATTCATGAAACACACTCAAATATTAGCTACACCCAATGCTCAAGTACGATCATAGTGCCCTCTAGTTGGTGCTTTATAAGAGAAGATGGAGACTCAAAGTAAAAATAAAAGCTGCATAAAGTAAATAGATAGGCCCTTCGCAGAGGGAAGTAGGGATTTGTAGAGGTGCCAGAGCTCAAAGTTTAAATAGAGAGAGAAAAATATTTTGAGTGGCATGCCTTTCCTGTCAATGAAAATGACAAAGTAGTTAACAATACTTTCCATGCTAGATACATCATAGGCGGTTCCCAAACAGAAAATAAAGTTTATTTCTTTTTCCACCATTCTTTCACATTCCATGGCTGGCCGTATCCACGGTTGCCTTCCATACCAAAACTTTCGAAGGAATTTATTATTTGACAACATAAAGTAATTTTTTCTTTTCTTTTTCATTTCGGGAATGGGCATCCCTATTACCGCCGCACTCTCATGCAATGACAAGTGAATAAACACTCCTCTTGAGAATACAACATCTAGCATGCAAAAATATTGGACACTCCCTACCGTTTCATGAGTGGTATGAGCACACAAAAGACAAATATGTCGGATTTTGGGCTCCGCAAAACCCTCAAGGTACGAACACAGGGGCGTGTGCGAAGATCCCCTGCAGCCTCGCCCTACCTAGCTCACTACTCGATGGTTAAGACGATGAACTCGCACGATGACGAGGAAGAAGATGAACACGGTGATTTACCCAGGTTCGGGCCGCTGCGAAGCGTAATACCCTACTCCTTCTTTCGTGGATTGCCTCTCGAGGAGGTGTGGTGGATGAACTAGTACAATGGTGGAGAGCCTCGCGAGGGCGCTCGAGTGGTGTTCTTGGCTCTCTGTCCTATCGGGTGTTTGTTGTCTTCCCCCCGGTTCGTCGTCCCCCTCTATGGTGCAACCTTGCCTCTATATATAGCAGTGGCCCGGGTCCTCTTCCCTTATTGCAATGGCGGGAAGGGATCCCACAACGGCCAAATTTAAAGGGGGACAGGAGTACATCCCCGCCCTGTCCAAAGGTGGTCTTCACCTGCAAAGTAGCTATCGATGATGCAGAGGTGGGCTTGGCGATGACATCCGTCCTGCTGGGCTTGTGGTCGTGGTCTTGTTGCACCGGAATGGAAATCTTTCGGGGGCGCTTTGGGAACCCACGTACATCCTTGCTCCCTTTGCACCAAAGGGGAAACTGCACCGCCTGGCGCGCTGGCGCCCGCCTGTCCTTCCTTGCGTCATCCTTGACTCCTGAGGCCGGGTTCTACATAGAGATCTCCGCCGCTCTGGAGGGGGCCGGAGGAGGACCATTCCTTGCTGGTCTTGGCGTTGCTTCCCTCGCAAGCTCGGGTCCTCACGAGGGCCTTGTCTTGAGTGGGGCTGCGCCTGGTTGTGCTTGGCTCGTGAGGTGGGCCACGCCCTGGGCCGCAGGCAGGCAGGTCTGGGTACCCCCGTTCCCAGAATGCCGACAGTAGCCCCCGGGCCCAAGGCGCGCGCGAGCTGGCATCCGGGCGAAGCCTTGAGGATGGCCCGAAGCGCCGCGGGCCCCAAACGTCCGCGGGCCAGGCTTTACACGCGTCGAGCACCTGGGCGGCGACGCCCCCGGTCCCCGAGGGTATCAGGAACCGCCCCAAGTCAAACTGATGCGACGCCCATGTGCAGCGTCGGCCATCATTACCCTTCCTTGAATGCTGATGCTGCTTCGGGCCTCTACTCCTTGGGCCGCGCGGATGTGACCCGTCAATCGGCAGGAGAGGCAACGCGGACGGTATTGCGCTGATCGAACTACTCCGCGGCGCCCGAGAGGCGCAAGACGCCTGCTCTCCCACGACGCCTCGCGGGTGCAGTTGCGCCTATAAACCCACCCCGCCCCTGGCGGGGGGGGGGGGGTGCATTGCAGTCTCGAGGTGTCTTCTTGCTTCCATCGTTCCACAGAGAAAGCCCTCTCCTCAACCCAGCTTCTCCTCTCCCATGGCGTCTGGAGGAAGTGCTGCAGGCGCAGGGAAGCGCGCGGCACCGCCGGCTCCCTCGCCCTCCTCCGGAGGCAGCGGCGGGGGGCCCTCGGGGTCGGCGCAAGTTCACCGGCGCTGGGCCATGGTCGATGAGTGAGTACTAACCCGCCTCCCTCCTTCTTAGTCGTTTTGTCCAGTAATCCGGGCATGATCCTCTCCTTATCCCAGGGCGCCTGCGGCCAAGAAACGCAGGCTCGGCGAGCTCCAAGAGGAGGTGGACGCGCTGCGTGCCCAGCTGGCGACCGCCGAGGCCGCCTTCCAAGCCGCCCTCAGGGGTGAAGCGGAGGCCAGGGCAGAGCTGGCGTCCCTCCAGGCCCAGGTTAAGGAGGCAGCCGACACCGTGCAGGCCGCCCAGGACGAGGCGGCGCATGCCAAGATGCTGGAGTCCCAGCGTGCTAAGCAGTACCTTGGCATCGCCCGACGCGCGACCAGCGCGGTGAGCCGGTTCGTCGGGGAAGCCCCTGCGCTGCCGTGCACGCACGGCGACGGGGGCTATCTTGACTTCTTCCGGAGGGTGGTGGAGGCGCTGGAGGCCGGCGTCTCCCACGTGAACGCGGACAACGAGTCCGACGCGCGCGACCACCTGGACCTTGCCTTGACGTTCGTCTTCTCCAACCTCCGTCGCCACGCCCCGGAGCTCGACCTCCGGCGTGTCGGGGAGCGGGTGCCTGATGAGCTCCAGCGGCCCCTTCGGGACGAGGTGTGCCCCACGTGGAGTCCCTAGTGGAGCGGTTCATCCAGGTGCCCGTCTACAGCGGGGAGGACGATTTCGACGCCGAGGCGGCCGACGGCGCGGGTGGCGACAACGACTCCTCCCTCTAGGCATCCCCTGTTTCTCTTTCAAGGTTCCTATAATATTTTAAGAAGAACTCAGCCCCGGAGGGTGTTAGCCTTTTGCATATTACCTTCGCTCCCCTTTTTTTTCTCTTGAATCGCCGATCGCTTGCTTGCTGTGACGTGACTTAGTTTCTTCGCGCGGGGCTCAGCGCCGCTGCCGATGCGGCTCGGCGATGGCAGCCGGCAGGGCCCTCGCGAGGCCCTCTCTCCTGAGAGGCGGCTCACGGCCATCGAGCCCCGGGTCCTCGGCGTCGCTGCCCGTCGAGGCCGAATTCCTCCCCTCGTGCCGTCCTCCCTGGCTCCTGGGGCCGCATGGGCTTTTATGGTGGCACACCGTAGACTGTAGTACTTAGCTCGTAGGCTGGTGACGAATCTCGTGCGCCGTGAGGTGCGGCCGGGTTGTCCAGATAGTCCGTGATTCCGGCTGGGGCGCTTCTTCCTTGTTTGTGGAACGGTTCGGCTATGGCGCTTGGGGAGTCCGGGCGTCCTGGGGACTTCTTCTTCTTACGAGTGAGGCAGGTTGGGAGCCCTTTCAGCGCTCTGTGTCTGCAGGCCCCAGTCCCGCACATTTCTTGACCACCGTAGTGTACGACCGGATCACCTGGACGCAACTACGAGGTGAGACCTCGACACCCTTGATACCGCCCGGATCACCAGGACGGCGTCAAGGGTTGAGGAGCTATATGACCAGTAAGGCTCCTGAGGCGCGCTACTAAAGCGCCCCTTTGACACTCAAGCGGCTCTACATCGGCAGGTTCCAATCCCGCACATTCCTCGACCACCGTAGTGTACGTCCGGATCACCTGGACGCAACTACGAGGTGAGACCTCGACACCCTTGATGCCGACCAGATCGCCAGGACGACATCAAGGGGCAAGTGGCTATATGACCGGTAAGGCTCCTGAGGTGTTCTGCTCAGGAGCCCCCTTTGACGCTCGAGCGACCCTCATTCCGTCCTGCCGGCTACTGCCTCAGGAGGCACTAGGGCCTCCCGAGGCTCCACGCTGCGGTGCCGCACGGTGGTCGGAGCCCCCGAGCGGGGGTTGACTGCCAAAAGGTGCAAGTCCCTGAGGCGACAGGGCCTTGCTATCCAGCTCCGAGGCGCCTCGGGGAGGGCCGGAGCGCACGGGCCCTTGTGAAACACCAATTCAGAGAAAGAGAATTCAAGACCGATAAAACGAGAGAACGATGAGAGAAAAGTCCCCGCCCCTTTTTCTTTAAAATATAGAATTCCGAAATCCTCAAACTTCATTCCAAAAAGTGGCAATTCGAACACCAAAAAGAAGCAAGCAACCGCCAGGTCCGGCACCTAGGCTAGTCTACGTCTTCGTCTTCCCCCAGCTCTGAGCGTAGGGCATCCACGTTGCGTGGGCATAGCCATTGGTGGGCAGTGTTGTCCGCCAGCACAGAGCATGGGGCTTCCACGTTGCGTGGGAGGGAACCCCTCCGCATCCTCGGGGGGCTCTGGGCGTATACAGCCCACTCATTATTATGTGAGAGTGTCACGGCCGTAGATAGCTGGGCAAGCCCCCAGGCGCACGGCCTGGTAGCTCCCAACTCTGTCAAGAGCCATCCCGTGCATTTCTGCTCGGTTGCGCGCCTCTATGACCCAAACCCGAATACATTGTTCCCCGCGTAGCCGCAGGATTGCGCTCCCGCGGACCAAACATGAGCACAATGCATCCGGCGCAGCCATAAAGGTGATTTGTCGATGAAGCCGCCTCATGAAGCGTCGGGGCGCCGGCCGGGCAATGTCTTGAGGACCTCGTGAGGCCCAGCCTCCCGAGATTGCGCCGTCGTTCCAGTTGCCGTGGGTGGCCCGCGCTCCTTGTGTCTTGTTGCTCCCCCAGGCCATTACTCCTGAGGCCTCGGGGCTTGGCTCGGCGTTGCTTGCTCGCTCCAGTTGCGGCGTTGCTTCCTCCCTCCTTCTCCCGCTCGCGTTGCCCAGGCCCGGTGCTCCGTCGGTGGAAGCCCCCAGGCCCAGCTTGGGGAGGACACCCAGGGTACTCCCTACTCTTGGTTGGTGTTGGCGCCTGCGGCAGGCGCCTGATCCACCCCACCATCCGGAGGTACGATGTAGCATGGTACATAAGGCTCCACATAAGGGCCCGGTTCTCCTCCTGAGCCGCCCAGCGGGGCGCCGGGGACGGCCCCTCTGGGCGGCGGCGGGGCGCCGCCCTGTGCGCACAGCCCGCAGACCCTCCTGCGATGAGCCTCAGAGCGAAGTTGCTTACCTCTGCCACCGCCGTTGGGTGGGCCGCACGTTTCCTGACGCGGATTGCTTCCTCGGCGATCTGATGCGCCCTCGCTGTTGTTGCTTGTATGTCCGGACGCCTGCGCCGCTTGCTCCCTACGCAGGATGGCGCGCTCCTGCCTAGTCAACCCAGGCTGTTAAAGGTCCACTGGGTCACGGAGGCGCGTGTTGGTGCGCGCGTGGGGCGCCCCGTTGTTTCCTCCGTGTGCTCCGTCGTTGTGGCCGGGCTGTGCCCCGAAACCGGTCACCGGAATTCGAAGGAGAAGGAGCACGGCATGCAGCGGGCCCCGCCCGGGCTCGCCCTGGGCCGGAGGGGGCACACCGCCGGCGGGCTGGGGGACAGGCGCGGCGAACGAGCCCCCGGCGCCTGATGCCTGCGGCCTTGAAGAAGAGTGAGGAGCCACGGCCCTCCGCGCGACGGTGACCATCTCCGCGACGTGGTCGGCCCATGCGTCGAAGCCCCCGTGCATCGGGCGGTGGCAGAGCATCTCGCTTGCCAGCAGCAGCGCATCGTGTTCGTCGAGCTCCCCCACGTAGGTGCGGCGCGACGCCGGTGCTGAGGGCACCGCCCGCCCACTGTGTGTTTGGGCGGTGCGAGGGGCGGTGACGGTGGAGACGATACTGGTGGCTTGATACTGACCGCCCAGCACTATGCCGCTGGGGCGTGGGTCTCCGGCGGCAGCGGTGGGATCGATGGAAGCTTATCCGCCGTGGCCGAGGGAAGCTTGTTGGGTGCCGGCCATCGGAGCAGTGAAGCGGGGGAAGAGCGAGGCTTGAAGAAGACTCCGACACGCCCCTACCTGGCGCGCCAAATGTCGGATTTCGGGCTCCGCAAAACCCTCAAGGTATGAACACAGGGGCGTGTGCGAAGATCCCCTGCAGCCTCACCCTACCTAGCTCGCTACTCGATGGTTAAAACGATGAACTCGCACGATGACGAGGAAGAAGATGAACACGGTGATTTACCCAGGTTCGGGCCACTGCGAAGCGTAATACCCTACTCCTGCTTTAGTGGATTGCCTCTCGAGGAGGTGTGGTGGATGAACTAGTACAATGGTGGAGAGCCTCGCGAGGGCGCTCGAGTGGTGTTCTTGGCTCTCTGTCCTATCGGGTGTTTGTTGTCTTCCCCCCGGTTTGTCGTCCCCCTCTATGGTGCAACCTAGCCTCTATATATAGCAGTGGCCCGGGTCCTCTTCCCTTATCGCAATGGTGGGAAGGGATCCCACAACGTCCAAATTTAAAGGGGGACAGGAGTACATCCCCGCCCTGTCCAAAGGTGGTCTTCGCCTGCAAAGGTGGGCTCGGCGATGACATCCGTCCTTCTGGGATCGTGGTCGTGGTCTTGTTGCACCGGAATGGAAACCTTTGGGGGGCGCTTTGGGAACCCACGTACGTCCTTGCTCCCTTTGCACCAAAGGGGAAACTGCACCGCTCCGGAGGGGGCCTGTCCTTCCTTGCGTCATCCTTGACTCCTGAGGCCGGGTTCTACATAGAGATCTCCGCCGCTCCGGAGGGGGCCTGAGGAGGCCCATTCCTTGCTGGTCTTGGCGCTGCTTCCCTCGCGAGCTCGGGTCCTCGCGAGGGCCTTGTCTTGAGTGGGGCTGCGTCTGGTTGTGCTTGGCTCGTGAGGTGGGCCACGCCCTGGGCCGCAGGCAGGCAAGTCTGGGTACCCCCGTTCCCAGAACGCCGACAGAATATATTTTGAAAATTAGAGATGGGACATACAAATTTGCTTGGAACGGCATGGAAATACCGCATATAGGTAGGTATGGTGGACTCATAAGGCAAACCTTGGTTTACGGATTTTGGATGCACAAGCAGTATTTCTACTTAGTACAAATGGAGGCTAGCAAATAGATTGAGAAGCAACCAACCAAGAAACAAAAATTCACATAAGCGAGCATTGAGCATAACTAACACCGAATAATGCACCATAAGTAGGATGTAATTTCATTGCATAACTATTGACTTTCGTGCATGAATAGGGAATCACAAACCTTAACACCAGTATTCCTACTAAAGCATAATTACTCACTAACATGACTCACATATTACTATCATCATGTCTCAAAACTATTACAAGGAATCAAGTTTAATTTGTCCAATGATCTTCATGAAAGTTTTTATTATACCCCCCTTGGATATCTATCACTATGGGACTAGTTTCATATATTGCCATTGCTTTTTGACTAGCTCAAACAAATTTAAGTGAAGCACATGAGCATTGAGATTTCATCTCTCAAAAAAGTATAAGTGAAGCATGAGAAGATTTCTTCAAAATTTACTAACTCTCAAAATAATCTAAGTGAAGCATGAGAGTATTTCTTCAAAAGTTTCCAAGCACACCGTGCTCAAAAATATATAAGTGAAACACTAGATCAATTCTATAGCTCAAAAAGTTTAAGTGAAGCATATAGAGCAATTATAACAATCATAGCATAATTTTGGCTCTCTCAAATAGGTGTGTCCAGCAAGGATACAAGTGACAAACTAAGAAGCAAAGCAAGCAAAGACTCAAATGATACAAGACGCTCCAAGCAAAACTCATGATATGTGACGAATAAAAATATAATTCCAAGTAAAGTACCGATGGTTGTTAGAAGAAAGAGGGGATGCCACTCGAGGGCATCCCAAAGCTTAGTTGCTTGTCTCTCTTTGGATATATCTTGGGGGTGCTGTAGTATCCCCAATCTTAGGCTCTTTTCACTCCTTATTCCTTCATCCATCGTGATCTCACCCAAAACTTGAAAACTTCAATCACACAAAACTCAATAAAATCTTCGTGAGATCCGTTAGTATAATGAAGCAAATCACTACTTTAGGTGCTGTTGCAAACCCATTAATATTTTATTATTGCATTATACCTACTGTATTTTAAGTTTATCATGGCTTGTACCCTTCAATACAACCCATAGATTCATCAAAACAAGCACACAATGCAACGAAAATTGAATCTGTCTTAAACAGAACAGTCTGTAGTAATCTGTACTCTAACCATACTTCTGTAATTCTAAAAATTTCGAAAAAATAGGAAAACGTAAAGAATTTGTATAGAAATACTGTGTTAAAATTTCAGCTCAATATCACGTTCCAGTAAAAAATGAAAATTCGAACACTGGAGGTAAAGTTTCTGTTTCAGATTCAGCATCACTTCTACTCATCTTATAAATCATCCTAAAGGCTCTACTTGGCACAAACACAAAATAAAACATAAAAAACACAATCATAATAGAGGCATAATTGTGTCAACACTCAAAAACAGAAAGGGAAAAGCAAAAATAAATTTATTCATCGGGTTGCCTCCCAACAAGCGCTATCGTTTTACGCCCCTAGCTAGGCATAACGCATAGATTCAAGTATTGTCATCTTTGGTTTTGGCTACTTCTGTTAGGGCTTTCTCGAATCCGGGGGGCTCTTTACGCTTCCCCAAATTTTCAGGAGAAGAAACCATCTTGAGATCCAAAATATCCAAACGCTTGTTGCAAAGAGTAATCAAAGTATTCAAGCGATTAAGGTTCCCACTAATATGTTTGAGAGGTTCATTATATTTTTGCACCTCGACCAAGTGCTTATGTAAGTCACCCAATTTATCGAGAATTTGAACCCCCTCTTGTGTAAAAGAAGGTCCCTTTTTGGGAGGAACCCCCAATATCCCTTCCAAAGTTTCATAAGCGGTATTTGCATCAAGCTCAATAAAATTCCCTTTAGCAGCAAAATCCAAGAGTTGTCTATGATGCAAAGCTAATCCTATGTAAAAATTTCAAAGAATTTTTTTTGCATATCCTTTTAGATTGAAAATACGATAGGATTCCATTTGCATATACCAGGCATCTTTCAAATTTTCCCCTTGTTTTTGTTTGAAGTATAGAACTTCAAAATCTGGTGACAAAGGGGGAGTAGTAACGCCGGTCATAGTAACAAGACTAACAAACAATTGATCTGACGAGAAAAAGGCAAACGAAAAAGAGGGCGAATAAAACGGCAAATTGGTGAAGTCGGGGAGAGGAAAACAAGAGGCAAATGGCAAATAATCTAATTGCAAGGAGATGACATTTGTGATAGGAACCTGGTAGATGATGATGGTGTCCCTCGGTGCCAGAGATTGGCACGTAGAAGAGACCGCTTCCTCCCCGGCAACGGCGCCAGAAATTTCTTTGACGTGGCTTGAGACTGCGTCGGTATTTCCCCAAAGAGGAAGGGATGACGCAGCACAGCGACGGTAAGTATTTTCCTCATTTATGAAACCAAGGTATAGAACCAGTAGGAGGATCACCACCAACTAATAAGCAACACCTGCACACAAAGAACAAATACTTGCAACCCGACGCGAAAGAGGGGTTGTCAATCTCTCTACGGTAGAAAGATAGCTTAGGTAGTGATAGATTGGAGTGATAGATCTCTCAAGAACACAAAATAAAAAGAGCAAATAAAAAGAGCAAATAAAAAGTGCAGCAATATATTGTTGGGTTTTTTGGAATAATAGATCTGAAAACAAAAGAGGCAAAAAGATAGATCTGAAAGCAATATGTTGTAAAAGTTGACCCGGGGGCCGTAGGTTTTACTAGTGGCTTCTCTCATAAGTATAGCACACGGTGGGTGAACAAACTACTATTGGGCAATTGATAGAAGATCAAATAATCATGACGATATCCCAGGCGATTATCATTATATAGGCATCACGTACAAGATAAGTAGACCGACTCCTGCCTGCATCTACCACTATTACTCCACACATCGACCGCTATCCAGCACGCATCTAGTGTATTATGTTCATGGAAAAATGAAGTAATGCAATAAGAACGATGACATGATGTAGACAAGATCTATTCATGTAGGAATAGACCCCATGTAGTTATCCTTAATGGCAACGATACATGCGTGCCTTGCTGCCCCTTCTATCATTGGGAAAGGAAGCCGCAAGATCGAACCCATCACAAAGCACCTCTTCCCATGGCAAGAAAAATCGATCTAGTTGGCCTAACTAAACCAAAGATTCGAAGAAGAAATACGAGGCTATAAATAATCATGCATATAAGAGATCAAAGAAGACTCAAATAATATTCATGGATAGAAACTGATCATGAACTCAAAATTCATCGGATCCCAACAAACACACCGCAAAAGTTTACATCAAATAGATCTCCAAGAGACAATTGTATTGAGAATCAAAAGAGAAAGAGAGGAAGCCATCTAGCTACTGCCTACGGACCCGTAGGTCTATGGTGGACTACTCACACATCATCGGAGAGGCACCAATGAGGATGATGAACCCCTCTGTGATGGTGTTAGATTGGATCTCGAGGTTCTAGAACTTGCGGCGGCTGGATGTGTTTTTCGTCAAATCTCCTAGGGTTTCTGGAATATTTGGGAATTTATAGGCATCAGAGGCGGTGGAGAGGGGCCCCGAGGAGGGCACAATGCATCAGGGCGCGCCCTGGTGCGTTGTAGTCTCCACGGCCCACCTCTCTGGCACTTCTTTGGCCCAATGGGTGTCTTCTAGTCCAAAAAAATCTCCAAAAAGTTTCGCCGCGATTGGACTCCGTTTGGTACTGATATTCTGCGAAGTAAAAAAAAGCAAAAACAGCAACTGGCACTTTGGCACTTTGTCAATAGGTTTGTCCAAAAAAAATGATATAAAGTTGCTATAAAATGATTGTAAAACATCCAAGAATGTTAATATAACAGCATGGAATAAGCAAAAATTATAGATAAGTTGGAGACGTATCATGACTACAAAGGATAGAGAAAAGATGAGTGTCATCCCCTATGCTTCTTCCATAGGCTCTATCATGTATGCAATGTTGTTTACAAGACCAGATGTCAGCCTTGCCATAAGTATGGCCGAAAGGTTTCTAAGTGATCCAGGAGTGGAACACTGGACGGCGGTCAAGAATATCCTTAAGTACCTTAAAAGGACTAAGGAAATATTTCTCATTTATGGAGGTGATCAAGAGTTCGTCGTAAAGGGTTACGTTGATGCAAGCTTTGACACTAATCCGGTTGACTCTAAGTCTCAAACGGGATAAGTATTTATTCTCAATGGAGGAGCAGTAAGCCGGCACAGTTCCAAGCAAAGCGTGGTAGCTGATTCTACATGCGAAGCGGAGTACATAGCTGCCTCGGAGGCGGCAAAGGAAGGTGTCTGGATGAAGTAGTTCATGACAGATCTTGGAGTTGTGCCCAGTGCACTAGTCCCAATGACTCTGTTCTGTGACAACACTAGTGCCATTGCTCTAGCCAAGGAACCAAGGTATCACAAGAGGACCAGACACATAAAGCGATGCTTCAATTCCATTCGCGATTACATCAAGGAGGAGGACATAAATATTTGCAAGGTGCACACAGATCTGAATGTCGCAGACCCGTTGACTAAGCCTCGTCCACGAGCCAAACATGATAAACACCAGAACTGTATGGGTATTAGATTCATTACGATGTAAATCACATAGTGATGTGAGCTAGATTATTGACTCTTGTGCAAGTGGGAGACTGTTGGAAATTGGACCTAGAGGCAATAATAAATTGGTTATTATCATATTTCCTTGTTCATGATAATTTTTTATTATGCATGCTAAAATTGTATTGATTGGAAACTGAAATACATGTGTGGATACATAGACAGCACTGTGTCCCTAGTGAAACTCTACAGGACTAGCTCGTTGATCAAAGATGGTCAAGGTTTCATGGCCATAGACACGAGTTGTCATTTGATAACGGGATCACATCATTAGGAGCATGATGTGATGGACAAGACCAAAACTATGAACGTAGCATATGATCGTGTCAAGTTTATTGCTATTGTTTTCTGCATGTCAAGTATCTGTTCCTATGACCATGAGATCATGCAACTCACTGACACCGGAGGAGTACCTTGTGTGTATCAAACGTCGCAACCTAACTGGGTGACTATAATGGTACTCTACAGGTATCTCCGAGGGTGTCTGTTGAGTTGGCATGGATCAAGACTGGGATTTGTTACTCCGTATGACGGAGAGGTATCTCAGGGCCCACTCGGTAATACAACATCATATTGAGCTTGCAAGCAAAGTGACTAAAGAGTTAGCCACAGGATCTTGTGTTACGGAATGAGTAAAGAGACATGCCATTAACGAGATTGAACTAGGTATGGAGATACCGACGATCGAATCTCGTGCAAGTAACATACCGATGAACAAAGGGAACGGATTACGGGATTAACTGAATCCTTGACATAGAGGTACAACCGATAAAGATCTTCGTAGAATATGTAGGAGCCAATATGGGCATCTAGGTCCCGCTATTGGTTATTGAGTGTAGAGGTGTCTCGGTCATGTCTGCATAGTTCTCGAACCCGTAGGGTGTGCACACTTAACGTTCGGTGACGACTAGGTATTGTTGAGTTATATATATTTGTGACCGAAAGTTGTTTGGAGTCCCGGATGAGATCCCGGATGTCACGAGGAGTTCCGAAATGGTCTGGAGGTAAAGATTGATATATAGGAAGTTGATGTTCGGGCACCGGAATGGTTTCGGTGTTCGCCCGGGTTTCATCGGGAGTGCCGGAAAGGTTCTGGGGTCCACCGGGAGGGTCCACCTGCCCCGGTGGGCCCCATGGGCTGTGAGAGGGTGCGCACCAGCCCTTGTTGGGCTGGCCGCATGTTCAACCAAGGCCCATGTGGCTGGAAGGGTGGGGGCCAAGCCAAAGGGGGCCACCGGCCCTTGCCTTGGGTGGAAGGCACCCCCTTGGCCGCCGCACCAACCCTGGGGGAAACCCTAGGGCGGCCGGCCCCCTCCTCTCCCCCTATATATATGTGAGGGGAGGGAGGTCTGCACACACCTTAAGCCACGGTGCAGCCTCTCCCTCCCTCTTAGATTGTCTCTCCTCTAGATTGGTTCGGTTTTTCTTAGCGAAGCTCTGCCGGATCACCTCCACCACCACCGCCGCCACGCCGTCGTCCTGCCAAAGAACTAATCTAGCTCTCCACCCTCGCTTGCTGGATCAACGAGGCGGAGAACGTCATCGAGCCGTACGTGTGCTGAACGCGGATATGCCGTCCGTTCGGCACTAGATCGTGATTGGATCGCGGGACAGATTGCGCGTAGGCAATTTTTTTTTCCAATGCAACGTTCCCCAACAGAAAATTCTATACTTTAGCACGACAGTCATGTTTTTTCTATGGTGTCTCTATAAATAATTTCAAGGCGAGAAGAGACGGCGGATGTTGTTTCGCACATAAAAGGTGAACGTTCCCTATCGGAACCACATGGCTTTTCTTGTGAGACTCTCCGGTTTGTAAGAAGCTTGTGCCAAAATTTCTCCAAAATTGTACACATTTTTTAATACAACACACAATAGGCAAGGTCATGACACCATGCCCAAGTTTCATGCATTTCTGACGAGGTTTGGATTTATAGGAATTTAAAAACCAAGTTTCCTAATGTTTGCGGTTGAGCTAAGACACTGAGATGTTTGAAATTCATTCCCATTTCTTACGTGGGACCTAAACATGCATCCAGGGAAACGTATACGATTTTTCAATCTATTTTCATGCGCTAGACCTTGTGGTTGTAGGTCAAATTTGAATTATGCACATGAAATACCTGGAAAACTCCATTAATGTGTTAAAAAGGCTAAACGAACCCTAGAAAATTCCATAGTTTAGCACGACGGTCATGTTTCTCTATGGTGTCTCTATAAATAAATTCAAGACAAGAAGAGATGACGGATGTTGTTTCTCACATAAAAGGTGGACGTTCCCTATCGGAACCACATGGCTTTCTTGTGAGAATCTCCGGTTGTAAGAGGCTTGTGCCAAAACTTGCTCAAAATTGCGCAATTTTTTTTAACACAACACACAATAGGCAAGGTCATGACACCATGCCCAAGTTTCATGATTTTTTGACGAGGTTTGGATTTACACGAATTTAAAAACTAAGTTTCCAAATGTTTGCGGCCGAGCCAAGACGATGAGAAGTTTGAAATTCATCCCCATTTCTTGCGTGGGACCTAAACATGCATCTAGGGAAACGTATATGATTTTTCAACCTATTTTCATGCGCTAGACCTTGTGGTTATAGTTCGAATTTGAATTATGCACATTAACTGCCTAGAAAACTCAATTAATTTATTTAAAAGGCGAAACAAACCATGGAAAATTCCATGTTTAGCACGACTGTCATGTTGCTCTATGTTGACTCTAGAAATAAATTCAAGGCGAAGAGAGACAATGGATGTTGTTTCGCACATAAAAGGTGAACGTTCCCTATCGGAACCACATGACTTCTTGTGAGACTCTCCGGTTTGAAAGAGGTTTGTGCCAAAACTTGTCCCAAATTGGGCATTTTTTTACCACAACACACATGAGCCATGACATGACACCATGCAAAGTTTCATGAACTTCTGATGCTATTTGTATTTACTAGAATTTGAAAACATGGATTCTCAATGTCTACGGCCGAGCCAAAATACCGAGAGGTTTGAAATTCATTTCCATTCCTTGCATGGGACCAAAACATGTATCGAGTGACACATATAGGATTTTTCAACCCATTCAGGTGCACTCTAACAAGTTCCGAACTGCAGTTCATATTTGAACTATGCACATGAAATGTCTAAAAAACTCTTTAAATGTTTAAAAGGCGTAAAACAACCCTGAATAATTCCATATTTTAACAGACACTCATATAGTTGCATGTTCACTGCAGATAAATGTCATTGCAATCCAAACACCTTCAATTGCCGATGTTACCTCATTTTTCGTTTAAAAACAATATGAAAATAAAGTACATCGCGAACAGTTCTTTATCATGAAACGTGTTTGATGTGGTATAAAATATCTTGGGCCAATCCTCATATATGGCTTACGCCGGAAGCTTCATCGGCTTCAGTCCAACGCCGGCGCGTCAACCACACAGTCACACTTACTCCCCAAGACAACTGTACTATTCAAACGTCGCCGGTGAAAGATGGGGACGTGGATCCGCGTCATGAAGGCAACTTCGGTGACCCACTCCGGCCCAAGCGCGGCCGCATTAGCCATGAACACGCTCACAACATACTTGAGCGTGGCAGCAATCTCCGACAGGGCGGCTGCAACCACCGAAAGGGCTTCTGCTGCAGCTGAGATGGCGGCGGCAACATCCGTGACCGGGATAGCAAATGGCGAGAACGGCACAGCAGCTGTCTGTTCCTTAGCAACTGCCGTAGCCCTGATGGTGGCTGCCCACGCCTATGTCGAGGCCGCCCATGCCCAGCTCATGTCGGTCACCGCAAAATAGCAGCGGCCTTCTCCGACACCAGTCGACAACCTACGTCTAAAGAGTTGGCAATCACCGAGAGCGCTCGAGCAACCGTCCATTCGTCGGCAGCCTCCCTAGCCGAGATGGAGGCCATCAACGCTCGGACAGCGGCCACCCACACCCGGTTCGTGGCGGTCTTTTCCAAAGAGATGGCGGACACGGACTGCGAGATGCTTGCGGAGTATGTGGCGATGGATGCCATGGAGCCCCTTCCACTGGAGGTCATCGAGCGCGAGCTGGTCATCTAGGATGTGGTGGAGATCGACGAGCTTATGGCGGAACATTAGTCTTTGTTTAGAGTACTGGTCTTTTGTTAGAGTAATGTTTAGGTCAACCAGCTCTATTTAATTGCTCGATTAAGTAAGTGCAGGATGTGGCGTAAGCTCTTTAATTTGTGTAGTACGCAAATTAGCAATTGATGTTAAATTATGCGACGATATGGATGACCATTGTAAGATGGGAAATCAGAACCAAACTTTGCCGCCATATCCCCATTCTGTCTTCCAAATGAAAATGGAATTCAAGTACATCACACACAATTTATTGGCATGAACCGTGTGCAATGTAGTATCCAATCTTACGTCGGAAGCTTGGACACAAAAATTTGATCGTTCAAGCTCAAAGCACATGGGGTAAAGTTCAGCATTCATTTGGGATGTATAGATATCGCAAACAGTTCTGAATAATTTGCATGTTCAAGCTCATCACACATGGGGTAAAGTACAGGCTTCGTTTGTGATGTATAGATATCGCACACAGTTCTGAATAAGGGACCGTGTCCGATGACACTTTCCGCGTCAGTTTTTCGCTGCGCCGAACGGAAATTTTGGGCTACCATGGAAATATCTACCTCCCTCACCCCCGGTACCAATCTTATGTCGGGACCTTGGACACAAAAATTTGCACGTTCAAGCTCATCGCACACGTGGTAAAATTCAGGCTTCGTTTGTGATGTATAGATAGTGCAAACTGTTCTGAATAATTTGCACGTTCAAACTCATCACACACGGGGTAAAGTACAGGCTTTGTTTGTGATGTATAGATATCGCACACAGTTCTGAATAAGGGACTGTATCCGATGACACTTTCGCGTCAGTTTTTCGCTGCACCGAACGAAAATTTTGGGCTACCGCGGAAATATCTACCTCCCTCACCCCCGGTACCAATCAAAAGCCACATTTCCCCTATTTCATCGTTCCTTTCCTACTTCAAACCTTCACTGCTTGCTTGCAGCGCAGCCGCCTCCTCGCCGGCGACGCTCCTTCCTGCTGCTCGGCCTCGTCCATCTAGTCAGGTAATCGACAGCTCCCCATTACCCCCTCTCTCCCACCCCCTCCTCCTCCATCCCACATGGCCCGACCGTCGACGTGACGCCTTCCACCCAAATCACCTGTCCATCCTCCAAATAATAGCCACCGAAAGCCATGATGCACGCAGTATAGCCAGGATCTCAAGGAGCATTTGGCAGCGGAGAAGCAAATCACGATTGCACGCACGGATGAGGTAGCGATGGCTGCCATGCGTGCCGACCCCCAGATCTTGGAGGAGCACCTCACCGTCGAGGCCACCATCGATGCATCATGCGCGTACGCCGCCACGCGGTTGGCTGCTATAAACGACAGCTTGTGGTATTTTCTCGAGGGCACTCCAGGCGTGTTTGACGAAGACTACGAGGTGTTTTCTTAGTGTGCTCCTGCTTACCTCAGCTCCACAACAGGCATGTTAGTTCCGGGGTAGGATCAGGCCACTCACCACTACGAGGGGTGCACCCACGATGTGGAGGTCTCGCCCTCTTGCAAGTTGAAGGATCCCATCATCATCGATATCTCCGACGATGAGGAATAGCTTGTCTTTCTTAGCTTTATCACTAAGGACCTATATATGTTCAACTAGCTACGTCGGTTAAGCATGTTTGGTTTACCTGTTGCTTGTGCTGCTCCCGCCTTTCATTTAGAAATTCCAGTGAAATGTCCAATGTAATGCTACTTGTAATCTGACCTTCTAGTATGTTCTATTGTGCAATGTGGTGCCTAGTTAACTATTTGGTTCATTTGTTATGGTGATCATTTAACCATTTAGTTCAATTCTACAATGTGATGTTCGATTGTTGTTGGTACAATTTTGTATTGTTATGCATGTGAGAAATAAAACAAATTTAGATGTACTAAATACATGTGAAATATATACAATTGCTATATTCCTAGTTCTTAGCACGCTTGGTTTACACAACTGGCTTTTCCTTGTAGCTCAAATTAATCTGTTGGATTTGCAATGTGTTTATTTTTCATTAATATTTTTCACTGATAGTATGCCAAATATCACTTATAACCTGATCAATATCTATCTTAAATATGTTGCAGGGGGAAACAATGGGAGACACTGAATTTTACCATCGAGGTTTGCACATCCATAGTTCTTTGGCTAATAGACATTATTGTGGAACTGCAGGAACCATTCTAATATTAAGGTTTGTAATAATTTGTTCTTGCACATCTAGGTCCTGCCATAAGAGGTTTAGACCCACTATTCGACCGTTTTTGCATGTGGGGAATGAGGTGTCCTTGAATATCAGTCAAACAAGATACTCAGAAAGATTATTAAGATAAAGAAACTAGCTACGAAAAACAACAAGATGTTTGTCTGCACAATAAAGAAGTCATCAGTCAACTATAGGATGGTACCATCTCTTTCACCTTGTCCTTTTCCCATTGTGCCATTTCAAATTTTAGAAAAGATATTTAAGCATATGTTTGTTTTCGGTCCTTTTTGTCGGATTTGAGGCTCCGAGGACCCAGAAAGGTTCGAACTCTGGGGTGCACTTGCTCTCCTGCCCTACTCTCGCTTACCACCTCACGGCGACTCATCGGAGGCTTGAGCTATAGAGGATGAATAACAGACACCACGATCTAGCCAGGTTCGGGCCACCTCGTGGTGTAAAACCCTACTCCCGCCTGTTTGGATTGCTCGAGGATGAGGATGAGTATAAGGTGTGTTCTTTCATGCCCAAGGTTCGATGCTCTCTACGGTGGCTGGTTCCCTACTCTTATACTAGCCTTGGTCCTCTTCCCCCCGAAAACACAAGGCGGGAAGGGTTGCCACTACGGCCAGTTTGAAGGGGGACAAGACTGCAGCCTATCCTGACAAAAGTACTCTTCGCCTGTCAAAGCTCCTCATCGTGACGTGCTTGTGGCTCGGGGGTGACCACCGTCCTGCCGAGCCACCGGTCTTGGTCCTCTTGAACAAGATGGGAAACCTTTGGGGATTGCTTCGGGAACTCGCGAGCTGGCCCTTCCCCTTTGTCACCAAAGAGGAAAACCTCTCTGTCCATGTGTGCTGGCACCGCTCCTGGTGCCGCCTAGCGCGGCGCGCGTCACCCATGTGACGGTAAAGGGCCACGCGACCCTGTCAGGCCGTCTTTGATCAAGCTGCCCCGGCAAAAGCCCCGGGGAAGGCTCCAGGAAGCGGCCTCACGAAGGGGGGCCCCGCGAGGCCCTTGATGACGATTGCTGCTCCTGCCTTGCAAGGTGGGGGCCCTCGCGAGGGCCTTAATACGTCTCTGTCGTATCTATAATTTTTGATTCTGTCATGCCAATATTATACAACTTTCACATATTTTTGGCAACATTTTATATGATTTATTGGACTAACATATTGATCTAGTG
The DNA here is from genome assembly GCA_039707655.1 of Elymus sibiricus. Lineage (NCBI taxonomy): Eukaryota > Viridiplantae > Streptophyta > Magnoliopsida > Poales > Poaceae > Elymus > Elymus sibiricus. The sequence goes on along the minus strand of CM077673.1, from coordinate 246,379,751 downwards.
CCCAGTGTCAGTTCCTGTTTGTTGCATGTTTTTTGTTGCGCAGAATATCCATATCAAATGAAGTCGAAACGCAATTAAAATTTACGAAGAATTATTTGGAATATATGTGATTTTTGGTAGTTGCAATCAACGCAAAAGGAGGCCAACAGCCCCCACGAGACACCAGGGCACGCCCTAGGGCCCTGGCACGGGGTGGTGGGTTGTGGTCACCCCGTAAGTCGGTTGGAGATCTACTTCGGGTGCAAGGAAGCTTATATCTGAAAAAAATCGTGTTAAAATCTCAGCGCAATCGGAGTTACGGATCTCTGGGAATATAAGAAACGGTTTTCGGCCAGAAAACAGGAACGTGAAACAGAAGAGAACAAAGAGGGAGATCCAATCTAGGAGGGGCTCCTGCCCCTCCGCCGCCATGGAGGCCATGGACCAGAGGGGGAACTCTCCTCCCATCTAGAGGGGAGGCCATGGAATATGAAGAAGGAGGGGGGCTCTCTCCCCCTCTCTCCCGGTGGCGCCGGAACGCTGCCGGGGCAATCATCGTGACGGCGATCTAGACCAACAACTTCGCCGCTGTCAACACCAACTCTCTCCCCCTCTATGCAGCGGTGTAACATCTCTCTTCCCCGTTGTAATCTCTACTTAAACATGGTGCTCAACTCCATATATTATTTCCCAATGATATGTGGCTATCCTATGATGTTTGAGTAGATCCGTTTTGTCCTATGGGCTAATTGATGATCGTGGTTGGTATCAGTTGTATGTTTTATTTTGGTGCTGTCCTATGGAGCCATCCGTGTCGCGCAAACGTGAGGGATCCCCGCTGTAGGGTGTTGCAATATGCTCATGATTTGCTTATGGTGGGTGGCGTGAGTGACAGAAGGACAGACCCGAGTAGGTGGATTGTTGCATATGGGAGTAAAGAGGACTTGATACTTAATGCTATGGTTGGGTTTTACCTTAATGATCTTTGGTAGTTGTGGATGCTTGCTAGAGTTCCAATCATAAGTGCATATGATCCAAGTACGAAAAGTATGTTGGCTCATGCCTCTCCCTCATATAAAATTGCAATAATGATTACCAGTCTAGTTATCAATTCGGTAGGGACAGATAACCTTCTTGTTTGACAAAAGCTTTCTACTAAAAAACTAACTTTTATTATCTTGCAATTTACTCATATTTTCATTTCCGCAAAGTATTTCTAGTTTTATTCGTGCAAACTATCCTATCACCTACAAAATAGTTTCATACTTGTTCTAGGTAAAGCAAACGTTAAAGTCTGCATAGAGTTGTATCGGCGGTCGATAGAACTTGAGGGAATATTTGTTCTACCTTTAGCTCCTCGTTGGGTTTGACACTCTTATTTATTGAAAAAGGTTACAAATGATCCGCTACACTTGTGGGTTATCAAGACCTTTTTCGGGCGCCGTTGCCGGGGAGCAATAGCGTGGCATGAATATTCTCGTGTGTGCTTGTTTGCTTTATCACGAAGTAATTTTTATTTTCTGTTATTAGTTGTTTTATATCTTTAGTTATGGATATGGAACACGAAACATCAAAAAAATTATTGGTACTTGCTACTCATGGAGATGGGGAACCTCCTAAAACCCTCGATGCTAGTTATGTGAAACACGTTAATTACTCCTTTGATAATCCTGAGAAATCCTCATTGAACTTTATAATGGGAGACATGTTGGATCAATGTGAGTACTTTAGGGATTATCACTTATCTCAAAATGGGAAACACTTATGGGATCAAATTAGAATATTGCAATGGTTTGCTTGGGATCCATATTTGAAATGTGATTACACTTGTTGCTCTAAGATTGAGGGTCTTCACCTTCCCTTTCAATGTAAATTTAACGATAATAAAACCTTGGCTTCTTATGCTAAAGATATTTATGATTACTATGTTGTGGAACGAATAGAAGAATTTGTTGCTCTTAAAGGTGCTTATGAAATTGCTTCTTTGCTTGAAAAGTATGATGATGTTCCTTACAAATCTGAAAATTTATCCATACTTCAATATTGCTATGATAATTATGAATACAATTATGATATTATTGAATTTATTGAGAGAATGACTGCTGCCTTGGAAGATATTAATATTTTGCAGGAATCTATGGAAGAAGAAATTGCTGAAATTGTGAGCTCATTAGATGAAAAAGATGAGGAGGAGAGCGAAGAATAAAAGGAGGAAGAGTGGATTAGCTACCCGTGACCACCTTCTAATGAGAGTAACTCTTCAACTCATACATTATTTAATTTCCCTTCGTGCTTACCGAAGGATGAATGCTATGATAATTGCTATGATCCCGTGGATTCCTTGGAAATAGCCCTTTTTGATGAACTTGATGCTTGCTATGCCTGTGGCCAAGATGCCAATATGAATTATGCTTATGGAGATGAACTTGCTATAGTTCCTTATGTTAAGAATGAAATTGCTGCTATTGCACCCACACATGATAGTCCTATTATCTTTTTGAATTCTCCCAACTACACTATATCGGAGACGTTTGCTCTTATTAAGGATTATATTGATGGGTTGTGTTTTGCTACTACACATGATGATTTTGATGAATATAATATGCATGTGCTTGCTGCTCCTACTTGCAATTATTATGAGAGAGGAACTACATCTCCACCTCTTTATGTTTCCAATACGATAAAATTGCAAGCAACTGTTTATACTATGCATTGGCCTTTACTTGATGTGCATGAATTGTTCTTTTATGACATAGCGATGCATAGGAAGAGAGTTAGACTTCGTCATTGCATGATATATGTTGCTTTGTGCTCACTACTAAATTACAAATCATTATTAATTAAAATTGGCTTTGATATACCTTGGGATCCGGGTGGATCCATTACTTGAGCACTTTATGCCTAGCTTAATGGCTTTAAAGAAAGCGTTGCCAGGGAGACAGCCCAAAAGTTTTAGAGAGTCATTTTATTCTGTTGAGTGCTTTTATAAAGTTTTAAAAAAATATAGAGGGGAACCTTAAACTTCAAAAAAAGAAAGGTGAAAGTGAGAGAGTTGATGAGCATCGTTGAAGTGGGGGCTAGCCCTGAACTTTGTTCATGCCTATGGAAACTTTGTGAATCTTGAATCACAGAAACTTTTAAACAAAAATAATTATCCCCTTGTACAAATATATTGTATTATAAAAATAATGTGCCAAGATTTGCCTTTAGGATTATTAGATTGCTTGTTGGTATGTGCGGTGTAAAAACAGAAAATTTGCCTGTAGTGCGTGAATTTACATTTTTTACTGGAAGCCAAAAGTTTCTGAAATTTTTACACAGTATTGCTATACAAATTTTTTATTTCTTCCTAATTGTTCAAAATTTTTGGAGTTACAGAATATGGTCAAAGTTCAGATTACTATAGACTGACCCGTTTAAGATAGATTCTGTTTTTGATGCATTGTTTTGCTTGTTTTGATGAAGCTATCGATTTTATTGGTGGTATAAGCCATGGAGAAGTTATAATACAGCAGGTATAATGCAAATAAAAAATATGAATGGGTTTGCAACAGTACTTAAAGTAGTAATTTGCTTTATTCTACTAACGGATCTCACCAGTTTTCTGTTAAGTTTTGTGTGGATGAAGTGTTCAAAGGTCGAGGAGGTCTCGATATGAGGAGAAGGAGGAGAGGCAAGAGTTCAAGCTTGGGGATTCACAAGGCACCCCAAGTAAATATACAAGGACACTCAAGCGTCTAAGCTTGGGGATGCCCCGGAGGGCATCCCATCTTTCTTCACCAAGTATCGGTATGTTTTCGTTTTCGTTTCGTTCATGTGATATGTGTAAATCTTGGAGCGTATTTTGTGTTTAGTTTTCACTTTTATTTTATGCACCATGCTGGTATGAGATAGTTCATGGTTGATTTATAGAATTCTCATTGCATTTCACTTATATCTTTTTATTAAGCCTTTATAGAATGCGTCATGTGCTTCACTTATATCATTTGAAGTTTGGATTGCCTGTTTCTCTTCACATAGAAAACCGTTATTTGTAGAATGCTCTTTTGCTTAACTTATATTTATTAGAGCATGTTCTTTTGTAGAAATAATTAAACTCTCTTGCTGCACTTATATCTATTTAGAGAGTCAACAGGAATTGGTCATTTGCATGGTTAGTCATAAAATCCTACATAAAACTTATGGATCACTTAATATGATATGTTTGATTCCTTGCAATAGTTTTGCGATATAGAGATGATAATATGTGGGAGGTACTAGTGGATGATCGTGTTTAGTAAGATATTGGTGTTAAGGTTTGTGATTCCCGAAGCATGCACGTATAGTCTCCCGTTATACCAGGAAGTTGGAGCACACTTTATCCTTGATTGTCTATCTTTGTGTGAAGGTCAGGGGCACGCGATGGTTAAATCGTACCAATCTCCCCCTTAGGAGCATGTGTACTAATACGTTGCTTTGAGGGCTAACAAACTTTTGCAATAAGTATGTGAGTTCTTTATGACTAATGTGAGTCCATGGATTATATGCACTCTTACCTTTCCGCAATTTGCTAGCCTCTACGATACCGTGCATTGCCCTTGGTCACCTCGAGAGTCAGTGCAAACTTCGCCGGTGCATCCAAACCCCATGATATAATACGCTCTATCACACATAAGCCTTATTATATCTTCCTCAAAACAGCCACCATACCTACCTATTATGGCATTTCCATAGCCATTCTGAGATATATTGCCATGCAACTTCCACCGCTTCTGTTTTGATGACTTGAGCATTCATTGTCATATTGCTTTACATGATCGTAAGATAGATAGCATGATGTTTCCATGGCTTGTCCATTTTTTATATCTTTGCTACGCTAGATCATTGCACATCCCGGTACACTGCCAGAGGCATTCATATAGAGTCATACTTTGTTCTACTATCGAGTTGTAATATTGAGTTGTAAGTAAATACAAGTGTGAAGATCATCATTATTCATTATTAGAGCATGTCCCAGTGAGGAAAGGATGATGGAAACTATGATTCCCCCACAAGTCGGGATGAGGTTCCGGACATATATAAAAAATAAGAAGAAAAAAAAAGAAAAAAAAGAAAAGAAAAAAAGAGAAAGAAAAGGAAAAAAATGAGAGACAAAGAGAGAAGGGACATGCTAATTCCACACTTGTGCTTCAAAGTAGCACCATGTTTTTCATATAGAGAGTCTCCTATGTTGTCACTTTCATATACTAGTGGGAATTTATCATTATAGAGTTAGGTGCACACCCACTTAGTTTCAGTTTGAGCTTTCATACACTTATAGTTCGTAGTGCATCCATTGCATGGCAATCCCTACTGCTCGCAATGATATCGATTGATGGGCATCTCCATAGCTCGTTGATTAGCCGCTTCGATGTGAGACTATATTTCTTTTTATCTTCTCTATATTAATGTCTACCACCACATTCTATTCCACCCATAGTGATATACCCATGGCTTGCGCTCATGTATTGCATGAGAGTTGAAAATGCTGAAGCGCGTTAAAAAGTATGAACCAATTGCTTGGCTGACACCGGGGTAGTACATGATTTATACTTTGTGTTAAGAAGACAGAGCATGACAAGGCTATATGATTTTGTAGGGATAGCGTTCTTTAGCCTTGATATTTTGAAATTGTTTGTTGGGATGCCTGAGTATTAATGTCTTTATGTCAAATTATAGACTATTGCTTTGAATCACTCATGTCTTAATATTCATGCCATGATTAGATATATGATCAAGATTATGCTAGGTAGCATTCCACATCAAAAATTATCTTTTTTATCATTTACCTACTCGAGGACGAGCAGGAATTAAGATTGGGGATGATGATATGTCTCCATCGTATCTATAATTTTTTATTGTTTCATGCCAATATTATACAACTTTCACATATTTTTGGCAACATTTTATATGATTTATTGGACTAACATATTGATCCAGTGCCCAGTGCGAGTTCCTGTTTGTTGCATGTTTTTTGTTTCGCAGAATATCCATATCAAATGAAGTCCAAACGCAATAAAAAATTACGAAGAATTATTTTGGAATATATGTGATTTTAGGGAGTTGTAATCAACGCAAAAGGAGGCCCACATCCCCCACGAGACACCAGGGCACGCCCCAGGGCCCAGGCACGGGGTGGTGGGTTGTGGTCACCTCGTAAGTCGGTTGGAGCTCTACTTCGGGCGCAAGGAAGCTTATATATGGAAAATAGTCGTATTAAAATCTCAGCACAATCAGATTTATGGATCTCCGGGAATATAAGAAATGGTTTTCGGTCAGAAAACAGGAACGCGAAACAGAAGAAAACTGAGAGTGATATCCAATCCGGGAGGGGCTCCTACCCCTCCGCCGCCATGGAGGCTATGGACCAGAGGGGGAACTCTCCTCCCATCTAGGGGGGAGGCCAAGGAATAAGAAGAAGGAGGGGGCTCTCTTCCCCTCTCTCCCGGTGGCACCGGAACGCCGCCGGGGCAATCATCGTGACGGCAATCTACACCAACAACTTCGCCGCTGTCAACACCAACTCTCTCCCCCTCTATGTAGCGGTGTAACACCTCTCTTCCCCGCTGTAATCTCTACTTGAACATGGTGCTCAACTCCATATATTATTTCCCAATGATATGTGGATATCCTATAATGTTTGAGTAGATCTGTTTTGTCCTATGGGCTAATTGAGGATCGTGGTTGGTATGAGTTGTATGTTTTATTTTGGTGCTGTCCTATGGTGCCCTCCGTGTCACGCAAACGTGAGGGATCCCCGCTGTAGGGTGTTGCAATATGTTCATGATTTGCTTATGGTGGGTGACGTGAGTGACAGGAGCACATACCCGAGTAGGTGGGTTGTTGCGTATGGGAGTAAAGAGGACTTGATACTTAATGCTATGGTTGGGTTTTACCTTAATGATCTTTGGTAGTTGTGGATGTTTGCTAGAGTTCCAATCATAAGTGCATATGATCCAAGTACGAAAAGTATCTTAGCTCATGCCGCTCCCTCATATAAAATTGAAATAATGATTACCGGTCTATTTATCAATTGCCTAGGGACAAATAACCTTCTTGTTTGACAAAAGCTTTCTACTAAACAACTAACTTTTATTATCTTGCAATTTACTCGTAGTTTTATTCCCGCAATGTACTTCTAGTTTTCATCGTACAAACTATCCTATCATCTACAAAATAGTTTCATAATTGTTCTAGGTAAAAGAAACGTTAAAGTGTGCATAGAGTTGTATCGGTGGTCGATAGAACTTGAGGGAATATTTGTTCTACCTTTAGCTCCTCGTTGGGTTCGACACTCTTATTTATCGAAAAAGGCTACAAACGATCCCCTACACTTGTGGGTTATCAGGCCTGACCCGTGAGATCCGACGGTGGGCCGTGTAAGACAACGGCACGCGCCGTGCCTTGGGCCGCAGGCAGACGGGCCTGGGTACCCCCAGTGCCACGGGCCCGACAGTAGCCACCGGGGCCACGATGCGCATGGTCCCACCTGCTGCGCGCGGGGGTGGGGGGTGGGGGTAGAAACAACGTGGGCTCCAACCGCCTGCGGGACAGGCCCGACGCGTGGCGCATGGCGGGTCGTGGGATGTCTTCACTTCCCACGACGCCTCGGTAACCGCTCCACGCCGGCATAAAGCCTGCGCACAGCGCCGGGCCACCATTGCCCTTCCTTGTTTCGCGTCGCCCTCCTGTGCCTTCCTTCTTGCGTACACTTGCCCCCAAACCATCGAGCGACTGTCGTCTCCCATCTCGCTGCGTCGCCATGGCACCCCCTCGCAAGAGAAACGGGGTGGCAGCAACGGCGGAAGAGCAGCCTACGCCAGAACCCGCCCTGGGGAGGTCCACAGTGCTCAACCGCGAGAGGCTCAACATGGTCCTCCTGATGACCGCGACCGCCTCCAATGAGTGGGGACTGACCAGGATCTCGCCAGCCTCGTTGCCCCCCGCTGAGCTACACGCCACTTCCATCGTCCTCCACCTTCCCGCGCTCTTCTCCGGTTTACTTCCTTCGTTCTCGGATTTCATCGACACCGTGCTCTCGCATTACCAAATCCACGCACTGCATCTCGAGCCGAAATCCGTTCTCCTTCTCTCATCATTCGCCTTCCTTTGTGAGGCCTTCCTGGGTGTTCCCCCCTTGGTGGCGCTGCACCGACACTTCTTCTTCCTCCAGCTGACTGCGCCTAGCCAGTGCTCTGGGAGCATGTCTTTCCAGGCCGTGGTCGCGAAGGCGGGAGAATGCATCGACATGAGGATCAACCCCGGCGCGGGAGGCTTCAGGCGGCAGTGGCTGTATGTGGACGTTGGCCAGTACAGCCCCCTGCTGCTGACCCCGTCATCCCCGGCGGTGCCGACCTGTGGGTGGAGGCACGAGAAGCTTGATGACCCGAGGTTTTCGGCGATGATGAGGAGGCTGGCCACCCTGAGGACAACATGGGTGATCATGATGCTAGTCGTGAGGGAATTCCTCCGGCAAAGGATTGCTCCCCTTCAATGCCACTCCTGCCGATGTGGGCTTTTGCTGGTCCAACGGACCCCATGCAGCTCCACCCGGATCGCTTGCCGCCCGAAGTGTTAGACGCGGTGCTTCGAGTCCTGACCGGCGAGGTAGCCGATGGACTCCCTCGGGAGGGGCGCCCCCTGTACAAATACAAGAACAAGGAGGACTTCGCTCGGGCCATGCCCCACTTCGACCAGGGGGGGTTGCTCCCGGACAACCCTGCCCTGGTGGTCCCCGAGCCTGGGACCCTAGTGGGCCTGGGGCCTTCAGCAGAAATGGTGGGGAGCGACGGGCACCTACCCCAGAAGACCCGCTGCCAACTCTTCCCCGCGCCCGCGGGTGCCAGCAGCACCTCCCCGCCCGGAGGCGAGGCTGCCTCCCTTGGCATGACAAGCGGCGCCAAAGACCCCAGGGCGGCGGCCTTCGAGCCACACACCATTTTGTGGGGCGCCGCGAGCGTGCCCCCTGTTCCCTTCGCTAGGGGGGAGGGGGCCGGCATCGAGGATGCACCACCGCCCCATGGGGTCATCCGCGGGGAGAAGGCCCTTCCTGAGAGCAGCGCCAGCGTGCTACCGAGGGTGTTGAGGAAGAGAAGGTGGGCCGCCAGAGACGAGTAAGCGCCGCGTCTGTGCTTTGTTTGCTTATGGGCTTCGGGAGTGCCTAACCCCTTCTTCCTGGCAGGTTTCCCACGAGCAAAAAGGCTAAGGAGCCCCCGCGCCCAGCGAACACTTTCCCGCCGCCGGTCGAGTCCGGGGAAGGCAGGAGGGACATGCCCCATCAGAGCCCGGACAACATGCTCGGGCGCAAGGCGGTTTCTCCTTCGACCATCAGGAGCACGGGGCGCGGGGTGATAGCTCACCCCGCATCCCCCGAGGGAGACCCCAATTACGTGGACGCGGCATTGGTCGTTCTGGGGTCGCCCCCGGGGGGCCGCTCTTTGGCCTCCGGAGCGCCCGACACTGCGGCACGCACCGAGCTAGCGGGGATGGAAGTGCCAGCCGGAATTGCCACCCAGGGCAGCGCCGAGGGCAGCCTCGATGGGCCCACCACTTCAAGGGGGGTCCCGAGCCCGCGGCATGCGCCATCCTGCCAGGACGGGGCGAAACGGGCATCGGCCAGCCCTCAGCCCCCGATGGGCAGCGCCGGAGCCTCTGAAGTTTCGACGGTGGACGAAGGCGCGGGGCCTGACCCGGACTGGGACCTGGCGCTCGTGAACTACCGGACCTCGATCCGGCTTGACCTTCTACGGAACGCAACGAGCTTACTGGGAGAGCTCGGGGCAGAACTTCGGGGTACCGAAGAGCGCTTCGCCGAGGAGCGGTTTCGCTTGGCCGACGGGTGGCATCAACTTGATGTTGCCGTCAACCTAAGCCGTTGCCAACATGAGACGGCACGCTCGAAGGCCGAAAAATCCGCCGCCGAGGCGAGGGAAGCAGATGAGCGTCGCAAGGCAGCTGAGGCCCGAGAGCGAGAACTTCAGGCCTCAAACACAATCCTAGAGCGGCAACTTCAGGAGCCGAGGAACGCCCTTCCCTCCCGCGGTGAAGAGCAGGCAACTGAGGGAAGAAGGCGCGTGAGCTCGCCCTCCGCGAGGTAGACCTTCGGGTTCTCGAACAACAACTTAGCCTTGTGTCGTCAAATCAGAGCCTGGAGCGCGAGCGGCCGGAGGCACTAGATCGTGATGTCACTGCTGCCACGGCCACCTACAAGCAACGGGTGGAGGAGGTCCAGGGGGTGCTGACGCAAGGGTCGAGCGAGCCTGCAAGGATTATAACAATAAACTGAAGCTACAAGTGAGCCGCTTCAAGACCCGGTGTGCAAAGCTGCAGCGTGAGATAGATGGCCATAGGAAGGCGCTTACCCGAGCGGAGGTGCAGCGGGAAGCCGCGCTTATGGCCCAGGCTACTGCCGCGGTCGAGCTGCCGTTGCTCTAGGAACAGGTGGACGGCGCTGCATCCCTCGTGGAGCGGGTGACGGACGAAGCGAACCACGCCCAGGGGCGGCAGCACCTGCGCTCGAAGATGTTCCAGGGCCTCGAGCAACAGGCTCACCGAGCCCTGGGTTCCATCTGCAGGCGGGACGCCTCCAGCCCTCTTGTGCCTGACGACGCCTTCTATCTTGATTTTTTCACCAAGGTCGTGGAGCGGCTCGAGGCAGGCACCAGGAAGGTGGGCGAGCTGATTGAAGGAGAGAGCCGCGACCTTCTGTCCCAGGTGCTAACGCATGTCTTCAGTCATCTCCTTCACGCCGAGCCTAGCCTTGATTTCGAGGCCGTGATGGCCCCGCTTCCTAATGCGATCCGCGGTGCCCTGGGGGAGGCAGTGGAAGATCATGTGAACACACTAAGCGCACAGTTCACCCTTGGCAACCACGAGGATCAGGAAGGGTCTGAGGAGCGCGCTGATGATGATGACGACGGAAGAGCTGAGGAGCATGAAGGTAACAACGATGGCAAAATCAACACTTCTCCCTAGGCACCCTTTAATCCTCCTGCTAATATCAGTTTGCAGTCCCGCTGTGGCATGAAGTCAGCATTTTGTTTTGAACACTATGTTCCTGTAATTGGTACTCATTCTTTGTATGGCTTCCTCTGGTGTTGCTCTCATACCTCGGGCTACCGAGATGTGACCTTTGCATGAGGCTCGGCCGTCACCAGTAAGCCAGGTCGCACTGCCTGGGCGAGACCAGGAGGCGAGGGCGTCTGGCCTTAGGGGCATGGCGCACGCTCATCAACTTACTCATGCGCGTAGCGCGAGGAGACCAAGCGCCAAAGGTCTTGGCGAGGTGGTGGGCGGAGGGACAGGCCCATGACCCGGAGCCCGCACGTTGGGGTTCCGGTGCCATAGGGGCTGACCCGGGCGTAGACACCGTACGCCAGCCCCCGCTCGCGTGACGCCCAAGAGGGAGACATTGAGCGCGCGTGGCTTGAAAAGGAAAATCCAACAAAACTCCTCAAAAATCCGAAAAAACAAAACCTTTATTAAAACGGTGGACAAACTCGTTTACAAGCAAAAAGAGATGCGACTGTCGTGTCCTGAACGGGTCAGCCTAGGGTTAGTGTGGCCCATGGGGCATCTTCTTGATCTTTCCACCAGCACGATGCATGGGGCTTCCACTTGGGTGTGGGCATGGTTGTTCCGCCAGCACGGGGCATGGGGCTTCCACTTAGGTGTGGGCATAGCCGCGGTTTGACGGTTATTCCACCAGCACGGAGCATGGGGCTTCCACTTGGGCGTGGGCTGGAGTCCTCCCGGCGCCACAACATGGCGCATCGGGAGGCTTCGGGGCGTGTACAGCCCCTAACTCGTTATTACGTGAGAGTCTCACGGGCGGCGATAAGGGAGGGGTCGGGTTCCCCAAGCGTCGGGCTCGGGACCCTTCACTCGTTCTCCGGACGGCTTTGCACCTAGCTTCTGGTGCGGCTGCGTGCTCCTGCGATCCATAACAAGGGCGCGGGGCGCACCGCGCAATCATTGTGGCACTGTGTCAGGGGCGGCGAGGCGCCCACCCAGCGGCGGCACGAGCCGAGCCGTACCCCCACTACCCGTCCGTGACGGTTCTCCGGGAGGGTGGGACACCAAGGACCCTGGTGAGGTGACTTGCACGGGGGGCTAGCCCGTGAGCCAGAGCTCAGTCACTTGGATTTCTCGGAGCTGCGAGGACGAGTCCTGGCGTAGACGCCATGTGCAGCCCTCACCGACGGAACCATCGAAGGGGCGGTCGTAGGGGCGCGAAAATCCCAGGCGATGACGAGACACTAAAGCCCAAAGCTTAAACAAACGGCATAATCTCAACAGGGGTTAATCGGGTTCATTACATAACGAGGGAGTCCAAGCTTCGGGGTAATGCAAAATCCAAGAGGGGACGGGGGGGCTCTTGACTCGAACAGACCAAAAAATAACCTGGCAACTATGCTGCTGCGGAAGCATCGGGCCGCTTGATGAAGCGTGCCGTGGAGGTTCACCCCTCAGGGGCAGGCTGGCTCCTGAGGCTTTGGAGGCTCGCGAGGCCCTGGCACCACGCGAGGCGCCATCGTGAGCTGCGCCCGCTTTTGGAAGGTGACGCTGGCGCTCACCAAGCCAAAAGGCATGGGGACGTAGTTGGTGGTGACGCGCGAGGGCCGGAAGAGGCCCTAGGACCCGGCCCTGTTAAGGCCCACGATGTCGACGCACATGCAACCCTTACCCCTCCTACTGGGGGCGATGGTCTGGCATTCCGTGTGACGCTCCTCCCGCAGCTTGCCGATCCCTCGGTCGATGAACTCCTGTGACCCTAGCGTCAGACGCCACGCTCCTTGCTCGCGGGGGCGCGCGTTGAGGTATGCCTCCATGTGGTTCCCAAGCTCCTCCCTCATCATACCCCCCAAGTCAGACGCTTTCCAGGCGGAAGCCCCCGAGCCTAGTCTGAGGGAGGCGCCGGGCGTGCCTTCCTATGCCGGGAAGAGGCCATCACCGGCAACGGGCACGAGGCTCGCGTCATCGGTGTCAGGCGCTACATTCTTTTTCTTGGCGAGACCTGGGACGGGCAGCGGTTGCTTCTTCCTTGGGGGTGCGGCCTCATGAGGCCCAGCACCTCCCTCGTCATCGGAATGCTCGGCCGCGATAGCTTTGTAAGCCCGCTCGAAAGAACAGACTGCGTCTTTCTCGTCGCAGGCGATGGTGATAACGCCGTTGGGGCCCGACATTCTAAGGACGTTGTAACCATGCTGGATCAGTGCCATGAACTTGGCCAGGGCCGGGTATCCCAGTATCGCGTTGTATAGGAGGCTGATGCACGCTACGTCGAAGTCGATGAGCTTGGTGCGGTAATTGTCGCGTGTGCCGAAGGTTACGGGGAGGCGGACCTGCCCAAGGGTGACTATGGGACCACCGGCGGCGCCGGAGAACGGCCCAGTGGGTGCCAGCTGACTGTAGAGCACCTGGAGAGTCTCAAAGGTCTACGCGGAGAGCACGTTGAGGCCGGCGTCCCCGTCGATGAGGGTCTTGGAGACGGAGACGTTGCAGATGATGGGGGTACACAACAAGGAGAGCATGCCCGCGGTAGCCATAGATTTGAGGCTGTCCCTGGAGTCGAAGGAGACAGCGTACTGAGACCACCTGAGAGGCCGCACTGCTTCCGGACCCCGAAGAGTGGCGCTCATCGCGCGGTGGACCTGTTCGAGCCGGTGGTTTGACAAGAGGGCTTGGGCTCCACCGAGGATGCAGACCTCCATGCGAGCCTCCTGGTCACCCCCAAGCCCTTCGTCACATGATCTGCTACCGCTCTCTCTAGGTGGCCGCGGTCGCGGCGGCAGGACTGCGCTATCCTGGGGGCATGCCCTGTGAGGTCGCCCTTGCCGGGCGCCCTCCTGAGGCTGACCGTGCTCGCTGTCGCCGCGAGGCTGCTCATGCCAGCCCTGGTTAGGGTTGTTACTGCGGTTGTCCCTCCTGCTACCGTTGCGGCTGCCTTCACGACCGGCGCTGCGGGCGCTGGCCGGCGCGCTCACCGTGGGACGGTCCGAACGCTCGGCAGTCTTCCATGTCGTGGGTGCGCATGTCGTGGTGGGTGCAGAACATCCCGCCGCCCCCCTCGGGTGCATCGCCGCCGGGGCCAGGCGGCGGACCAAAGCTGGCCACCGGGACCCGGAGGAAGAGGATGGCGCGAGGCATGCCCTGCTCGGGCATGTCGGGCCGAGGCCCGGCCAGGTCGTTGCGCGGTGGTGGGGTAGGCCTGCCGGCCGCGCTCCATTCTCCCGGTGTCGGGGGCCGAAGCGGGAGGTAGGGCACCAGGGCCTTCCTGGCGACGGCGACGAGCTCGGCAATGTCGTCCACCCAGGCGTCGTAGCCCCCGTTCGTTGGGCAGAGGCGGAGCAATTCACTCGCCATGAGCAATGCGTCCTGCGCGTTCAGGTCCCCCACGCAAACGCAGGCCGAAGAGGATGCGACGGTACGGCCACCTCGCTGCGCCAGGGGCCACGAGCGACACTGTCGTTTGTGGGCGGCGCGGTCGGCGACAGCGGCGGCCGTAGCATGGGAAAGGCCATGGCGTCCGTTCGGTGTTGGGTGCGCTGCGCATGCGCGGCGGGCGTGAACCGTCGGGTCGGCGCAGGCGAAGCCGAGACGGAGCTGGAGAGCAACGGCACACCCCTACCTAGCGCGCCAAATGTCTGAATCGGGGATCCATGGACCCAGAAAGGTTCGAACTCTGGGGTGCGCTCGCTCTCCTGCCCTACTCTCCCTTACCACCTCACGATGACTCTCCGGCGACTCGAGCTAAAGAGGACGAACAACGGACACCACGATTTACCCAGGTTCTGGCCACCTCGCGGTGTAAAACCCTACTCCTGCCTGTCTGGATTGCTCGAGGACGAGGATGAGTACAAGGTGTGTTCTTTCATGCCCGAGGTTCGATGCTCTCTACGGTGGCTGGTTCCCTACTCTTATACTGGCATTGGTCCTCTTCCCCCCAAAAGCACAAGGCGGGAAGGGTTGCCACAACGGCCAGTTTGAAGGGGGACAAAACTGCAGCCTATCCTGACAAAAGAGGTCTTCGCATGTCAAAGCTCCTCGTCGTGACGTGCTTGTGGGCTCGGGGGTGACCTCCCTCCTGCCGAGCCCCCGGTCTTGGTCCTCTTGCACAAGAAGGGAAATCTTTGGGGATTGCATTGGGAACCCGCGAGCAGGCCTTGCCCCTTTGTCACCAAAGAGGAAAACCTCTCTGTCCATGCATGCTGGCACCGCCTGGTGCCGCGTGCGTCACAAACGTGACGGTAAAGGGCCGCGCGACCCTGTCAGGCCATCTTTGATCAAGCCGCCCCTGCAAAAGCCTCGGGGGCGGCTCTAGGAAGCGACCTCACGAAGGGGGGCCCCGTGAGGCCCTTCGTGACGATTGCTGCCCCTGCCTCGCGAGGCGGGGGCTCTCGCGAGGGCCTCACCGATGAGATCCGACGGTGGGCCACGTTAGCCCATAGCACGTGTCGTGCCTTGGGCCGCAGGCAGACGGGCCTGGGTACCCCCAGTCCCATGGGTCCGACACTTTTCAAGGTAGTTCATCGATGATTATGTCCCAAACCACCTGTATGGTCAAGAGGCGTGGAAGGTATTCATACAGCACCCATGGTATAATCTTGAAGTCTTCCTCGAGAGGACGAAGGATGGGCGGGCAATCATCCACAGGCAGTGGCCTAAAGTTGCGAGGACCTTCAACATCATTGAAGGCTCAATATTCGCCTTCCGCTTCAACTGTTTTCTTGACGAGACTCATCTGTCTATTTACCATCTATGATGCTACTTTCCAAAGGCTTTAGATGTTGCATGTGAATCTTTGTCCTGTTGTGCAATTGGGGTAGCTAGATAGTATATGTCTATAGATGTTGTACCCTAATGTAATTCAATTATGAAATCCTGGTTGCCGTAATACGAATAAGAAATATATTGTGTGCTTGGTATGAAATGTTAAATTGATTACTAAATGTATTATAAATAATAGAGCAATTAGGCTAATTATTGGGGTTCCTATTGCAGACGGTTTCTAAGACAACATCGTGGGCGATGACCTCAACAAACCAACTTGGTTTCTAAAAAGTTGGCGTGTTGGACTAGTGGACAGTCACACACGACTACCAGTCGACAACTGTGTGCGTTAGGCCACCCTATCACAAATGCTTTCACATAACAACTGTGTGTGATGGACGGCCTTATGCCAAACAAATTCTTCTAGGCACCGTGTGTGATGTATTGAACAACGCAATCGCCAGAATTATAACTATCGTGTGTGATGGCCAGCCCTATCACAACAATGTTATGTAGAAAATTGTGTGTGATGTGCAATACGAACGGAGATGTATCTTTGGGATTCCCTGTCTGGGATGCTAAGCACATCTCACACAACTTCTGCAATATGTTTGTTTGTGATGGTCCTCCCAATCGCACACACTCTATTTTTGCCTGGCGTGTGTGACTGGATGGAGGCATCACTGACGATTTATTTGTGTCGTGTGGGATAGGCCGCCTATCGCCCACACAGGCAAGGTGACGGTTTATAAATGTGTTGTGGAAAGGGGGTAAAAAATGTTTGTATAGCACGCGGTTGCGCTAGTGGTGGCGTTACCCACCGTATAAGAATGTTAGACCTAGACACGGCGCACAACTATCATGGCCTTCTGAAGTCATATTCTTCGTTAATGTATTCATACTTAGAGTGTAAGTCTTCATGAATTGAAGACATACGTTACTTCGTGTGTTGTGCATCAAAGTCATCAATATGCATAAGCGTTAGGATATGTGTCCATTCAGAGGACATTTGAGGATTCTAAGATATTTAGGTCACACCGCAACTTTCAAAAGCTCTTCTCATCCAAAGGCTTCGTGAAGATATCGACCAACTGCTCTTCTGTCTTCACATGCTTGATGATGATGTCTGCCTTCAACACATGATCACGAAGGAAATGATGTCGTATCTGAATGTGCTTTGTCTTCGTGTCCTATACTGGGTTGTGGGTGATCTTGATAGCACTCTTATTGTCCCAGTAGAGTGGTACTTTCTTCTTGTTGATGCCCTAGTCCTTGAGGGTTTGCTTCATCTAGAGAAGCTGAGTGCAGCATGCGAGCAGCAATGTATTCAGCTTCAGGAGTGGAGAGTGATACACAGTTCCACTTCTTCGAAGACCAACATACAAGAGATCAACCTAGAAAGTGACAAGTGGCTGATGTAGACTTGTGATATACTCTGCCGCCAGTGAAATCTGAATCTGAATAGCCAATGAGATCAAACTTTGAGCCCTTTGGATATCATAATCCTAGCGTTGGGGTGTGAGCCAAATATCAAAGTATTCACTTCACTGCAAGGTGATGTGATTCCTTTGGTGCCGCTTGAAATCAGGCACACATGCAAACGCTAAGCATTATATCTGGTCTAGATGCACATAGGTACAACAAAGAGCCAATCATGGAGCTATATACCTTCTGATCGAAATCTTTACCATTTTCGTCAGTGCATAGGTGGCCGTTTGTTGGCATTGGTGAATTGTAGGCTTTGCATTCATGCATGCCAAATTTCTTGAGGTAGTCCTTGAGGTACTTATCCTGGGAAAAAAATATGTTATTTGGTTGTTGTCAAATCTGAAGCCTTAGAAAGAACTTCAGCTCTCCCATCATCGACATCTAATATTGCTCTTGCATCATGAAGCTAAACTGATCACTGTATCGATTGTTTGTACAACCGAAGATAATGTCATCCACATATATTTGACATCTAAACAGTTCACCATCATGTTATCTAGTGAACAGAGTAGGATCGAGTGAACCAGGATTGAAGCCTTTTTTCCTTGAGAAATTCCTTGAGTGTGTCATACCAAGCCCTTGGTGCTTGTTTGAGGCCATACAATGCCTTGTTGAGCCTGTAGACCATGTCAGGGTGCTTTGGATCTTCAAACCCTGGTGGTTGAGCAACATATACTTCCTCCTCAATCTTACCATTGAGGAATGCACCTTTGACATCCATTTGGTATAAGCATATATTATAGTGGTTATCATAAGCAAGCAATATACGTATGGCTTCAAGTCTAGCAACAGGTGCAAATGTTTCATCAAAATCAATACCCACAACCTGTGTGTAGCCTTGAGCTACAAGTCAAACCTTGTTTCTAACAACTTGGCCAGATTCATCTTGCTTGTTGAAGTAGATCCACTTCGTACCAATGATGTTGTGCTTGTGTGGATTCGTGCATTTGACGAGTTACCACACGTTGTTGAGCTTGAATTGATGAAGTTCTTCTTGCATAGCTTGAATCCATTTAGGTTTCATGAAAGCTTCATCAACTTTGGTGGGCTCTGAGATCGACATGAAAGCAAAGTGCCCACAAAAGTTTGCTAATTGGTTAGCTCTTGAGCGAGTGAGAGGACCTGGTGCGTTGCTGATATCGAGCATCTTCTCAATTTGGACTTCATTAGCTACACGAGGATGAGCAGGGCAAAGACTTTGTTCCTGCTGTTGAGCATTGTATTCATCAGCAGTAATGTCTTCAGGAGCATCATTGTCTTCGCGCTTAGTTGATGGAGGGATGATGACTTCTTCTACTTCAGGTTCCTCGGGCATAATTTCTCTAGTGCCCATCAGCTTAATTGCTTCTTCAGGTGGGAGTTCATCTATCACAAGAGGCAGGTGCTCTCTTTGCGAGCCATTAGTTTCAGCGAAGCGCACATCTACAGATTCAACCACTTTATTGCAGTAAGTGTTGAAGACCCTATAGGTGTGTGAATCCTTTCCATAACCAAGCATGAAACCCTCATGTGCTTTCGGTGCAAATTTTGAAGTGTGGTGTGGATCCCTAATCCAACATCTTGCACCAAAGACTTTGAAATAATTTACATTGGGTTTCTTACCAGTAAGCTGCTCGTATGATGTTTTCTTGAAGAACTTGTGAAGATATACCCTATTGATGATGTGACATGCAGTGTCAATGGCTTTAGGCCATAGTCTTCATGGTGTATTGTATTCATCAAGCATAGTACGAGCCATCTCTATGAGAGTCCCGTTCTTGCTCTCCACGTCGCCATACTGCTGTCGTGTGTGTGGAGCAGAGAACTCATGTGTGACACCAAGAGTGTCAAGATAAGTGTCAAGAGGAGTGTTCTTGAACTCTGTGCTATTGTTGCTCCTGATATGCTTGAACTTGACGTCATAGTTGGTCATGCACCTATTTGCGAAGCGCCTCAAGATATCCTACACCTCAGTCTTATAGAGTAAGATGTGCACCCTGGTATATCGAGAGTAATCATCAAAAATCACGAAGCCTTATAGATTAGAAGTGGTAGAGAAAGTGAATAATGAATAGGGCCGAATAAGTCCATATGAAGTAGCTCGAAGGGACGTGAGGTCATCTTGATTGTCTTCGACGGGTGTTTGGCCCTTGTCATCTTCCCGGCTTCACAGGCACCGATGGTCTTTCTTGAATTTGACTCCTTCGAAGCCAATGATGAGACTCTTCTTGGCAAGAGTATGCAAGTTCCTCATACTAGCATGTCCTAGCCATCGATGCCATAGCCAGCATTCTGAAGCCATGGCTAGAAGACAAGTGGCAACCTGTGGTCCTGCAGAGAAATCTACCATATATAGATCACCTCTTCGACAACCTTCGAAGACTTTTGTTTTGTCAGAGGCCATTAGCACAAGACATCGGAATTTGCCAAATATAAAAAGCATGTCTAGATCACAAAGCATTGAGACAGACATTAAGTTGTAACCAAGGATTCGACAAGCATCACATTGTCCATGTGCCGATCCCTTGTGATTGCAACTCTACCTAGTCCCAAAACTTTGCTTCTAATTTTGTCGGCAGAGACGATGTGATCTTTGGTTGGAGGTCGAAGAGTTGACTCCATCAATAGGCTTCGATCACCAGTCATGTCACTAGTACAACCACCGTCCATGATCCATTCAGTGGTGTTGGATTTATCTTCCTGCATTGGAGAACTAGTCTTGTTCCCCAAGGCATGCAGTTGTAACATGCATTGATGAAGATGTAGCAGTAGACAATGGTAAGTAAAATGGACGATATAAATGGTAAACACCATTTGCCTTAATTATCTTGCGTCCAGGCAAGAATGTTTTTGGGTCTCCAGAGATAATCTTCGGGTTAAGCTTCATCCCATCTAGAGACTCGATGCTGCCTGAAGCTGGTAGTTCTTCTTAACCACCCACATCTGAAGGGGTGGCTTAGAAGCAATGAGACGTAAAGCAGCATGAGAGAATTTAGGCAATGTTGCCCTAATGGTATGTTTCATAGGAGCGTTAGAGTACTCATAAGAGTATGTAGAGAAATTCTTAGTCTTATGGCCTAAAGCAACATAAGGATTCATGCCATAATGCTTCTAGTCATGAGTCTGTTCAGTCCTTCCCTGCGAAACATGGTTGTTAGTACTATCGTATGAAGATCTTTGTCTTCTCGAAGACTTTGATCTGGGGTATGTCTTCTTCCCATGAGATGCCGTCATGACATTTACAGGAAGCTTCTCAAGAAGACATTTGGGA
Organism: Elymus sibiricus; assembly: GCA_039707655.1. Taxonomy (NCBI): domain Eukaryota; kingdom Viridiplantae; phylum Streptophyta; class Magnoliopsida; order Poales; family Poaceae; genus Elymus; species Elymus sibiricus. The sequence continues at coordinate 246,359,245 of CM077673.1, read as the reverse complement.
ACCCAGATCCTCTTCATCGGAGAACCATTCATGCAGTTAGTTCCAATGAATCTAGCAAACACTTCACCATTCTTAGATTTGAACAATTTATAGTTGGAGTCCAATGACTCATCAATGATGATAGGGTTAACACACCTAAAGCCATATAATGTGGATGGATCAACTGAAGGACCTTTTGCAACAACCCATGTGGTTTTGGGATACTGGTCACGCTTCCAGTAAGATCCATCAACATTGATGTTTCTTTTGAAACCCACACCCTCTTTCCTAGGGTTTTTGTTCAACATTGTCTTCTTCAGGACATCGCAAAGAATCTGATGTCCCTTCACACTCTTGTACATGCCTGTTTCAAGCAATGTCTTCAACCTGTCATTGTCATCAGTAATAGGGGTAGTTTCCTCAGATGAGGGGTTAGACACCACATATACAGTTGAACATAATGCATTTTCAGAAGCAATTGAACATTCACCATTTTAATCATTAGCTTCCCAAGCAAGGCATTTCAAGCATGGAACACTAAATTCATCCTGAGCGGTACTGATCTATTCAGCTAGGAGTGAGTCGTTTTCCTTCCGAAGGTCATCATGAGCTTCTCTCAACTTCTCTAGATCAAGCTTTCTTTGAACATATTCAATAGAAAGCTTCTCATGTTTAGTTGTGAGAATATCATGACGACTTTGGAGATCCTCAAACCTTGAACAAAGACTTTTCATATCTTCAGCCATAGTTTCGTTCAGACTCATCTCGTCGCGCCACATGGCATCGCTTTTCTCTAGAGATTTTTGCATTTTCTCCATAGCATTTTGTTGTTTAGTGGAAATTTTGACAAGTGTGGAATAGATAGGTTTTAAGTTATCATCAGATACATCTTTTCTATCAGAGTCAAGATGTGAAGATTTTGAAGATACCTTGGAGCATTTTGCCATGAAGGAGTAGGCTGGAGCGTAGTCATCGTCACTGGCTTCAGTGTTGATGAGGGGACCATTATCTTCGGGGTCAAAGACGGGCGTAGCGACGAATGCAGAAGCCATAGACAAACCAACAACTTCAGAATCAGACTCCTCCTCAGATTCCTCTTCACCTTCTGACTCAGATTTAGCATCAGACTCCATTTCCTTGCCAATGAAAGCATGAGCTTTGTCAGATGAACTCTTCTTGTGTGATGAAGACTTAGATAAAGACTTGTGATGCTTCTTCTTCTTCTTGTCGTCAGAATCATAGTCCTTTCTCTTCTTCTTGGATTCCTTCTCCCATCGAGGACAATCATCAATGAAGTGACTAGCTTTCTTGCACTTGTGACATGTTTGCTTCTTGTTTTCATGCAAACACATTTCTCCAGACTTCTTGGAGTTACGCCTTGAAGATTTTGCAAAGCATTTGGACTTGGAGAATTTCCGAAACTTCCTCACAAGCAGAGCGAGTTCTTTGCCAATGTCTTCAGCACCATCAGAACTGCATTCAGATTCTTCTTCTTTGGATGAAGATACAGCCTTTGCCTTCAAGGCACGAGAGTGACCGTAACTAGAACCATAGATTTCCCTCTTCTCAGCTTGTTGAAACTCATGGGTGTTCATCCTCTCAAGGATATCGGCAGGATCCAATTCCTTGAAATTTGGGCGTTCTTGGATCATTAGAGCGAGAGTGTCAAAGGAACTACCAAGAGATCTCTTTAGCTTCTTCGCAACTTCGTGTTTTGTGGTATAAGTGGGGCTGAGAGCATTCAACTTATTTGAGATATCAGTGAGTCGATCAAATGTGATCTGGACATTTTCATTGTCAAGTCTCTTCATGCGGTTGAACGGATTTCGAAGTACATCAACACGCGAGTCTCGTCGAGATGAGACACCTTCATTGACCTTGGAAAACCATTCTCAGATTCTCTTCGCAGTGTCCAGAGCACTCACACGACCATATTGTCCTTTGGTCAGATGACAACAAATGATGTTCTTGGCGGTTGAGTCCAGTTGAGAAAATCTCTTCACATCAGCAGCAGTAACTGTCGGCGTTCTGGGAACGGGGGTACCCAGACCTGCCTGCCTGCGGCCCAGGGCGTGGCCCACTTCGTCAACCAAACACCACCATGCACAGCCCGACTCGAGACAAGGCCCTGCTGAGGCCCCTCGGCTCGCGAGGAGGAGCAGCGTCAAGACCGGCAGGGGATGAGCCTCCCCAGGCCCCCTCCAGAGTGGCGGAGATCTCTATGCAGGGTCCGGCCTCAGGAGTCAAGGGTGACGCAAGGAAGGACAGGCGGGTGCCAGCGCGCCAGGCGGCGCAGTTTCCCCTTTGGTGCAAAGGGAGCAAGTACGTGCGCGGGTTCCCAAAGCATCCCCCAAAGGATTCCATTCCGGTGTAACAAGACCACAACCGCGAGCCCCGCAGGACAGATGTCATCGCCGAGCCCACCTCTGCATCATCGACAACTACTTTGCAGGCGAAGACCGCCTTTGGGCGGGGCGGGCATGTACTCCTGTCCCCCTTCAAAATTGGCCATGGTGTGATCCCTTCCCGCCATTGCGATAAGGGAAGAGGACCTGAGCCACCACTATAGGCAGAGGCTAGGCAGCACCGTAGAAGAGGATCCCGATCCGAAACCAGTCGATTCACTCATCCACCACCAAGCCGACAGAGGGCCAAGAGCACCTCAGGAGCGCCCTCGCGAGGCTCCAAACCATTGTATTAGTTCATCCACCAAACCACCACGAGAGGCAATCCACCAAAGCAGGAGTAGGGTATTACACTTAACAGCGGCCCAAACCTGGGTAAACCACCGTGTTCATCTTCTTCCTTGTCATCGTGCGAGTTTATCGTCTTGTCCATCGAGTAGCGAGCTAGGTAGGACGAAGCCGCTGGGGATCTTCGCACACGCCGCTGTGTTCGAATCTTAATGGTTTTGCGGAGCCCGAAATCCGACATTTGGCGCGCCAGGTAGGGGTCATGTCGAAATCTTCCTCAGGCCTCGCCTCGCCTCCGCTCACCGCACTCATGGCAAAAGGACGTCGAGCCCGCGCTGAGCGGCGGGCTGCCCGGGTGGCGCGGTTGGCGCCGGCGGGCCCTGGCACCTCGCGTCGTTCTGCCTCCCCGTCAGCGGGCGCCATCACAGGCCGGACCCTCAACGAGCGCTGGGGGCTGCCGCCTTCACCAACCACACGGTACGCCCCCGTCGCCCCGGCCCTTCCCTGTGTTCGGGCCACGCCGCCACCTTTCCGAGTCTGCCAAGACCCAACGCACAGACACGTCGCGCTCCTCGTGGCGCACGAGCTACAGCGCCAACACGCTGCCCGCGACCGCCGCTTCGACGAGGCCAGGTGCGCCCCTGGGCGCAACACCGCCGCCGGCGAGACCCAGGTGTGTCTTAGTGAGGCTCGGCACCCGTGGACCCGCTCGACCGGCGGGCGCGGCACCTGGGCCTCATGGGCGCGTTCGGGACGTCCGCGGCGGCCCGCGCTCACCGGGGACCTGACTCGAGCTGCCGGAGGTGCAGGAGCCGGCCGTAGGTGCCGGCAGAGACTGGTGGGAGGTTCTGTCCACACGAGAGGGGCGCCGCCTCGCGCCTCTCGGCACGCTCACTGGGATCAGGGAGGAGGACCGGAGGCTCAACTACACCGGCGCCCGGGGGCTCGTACAACTCTACAACGACCATGTTGACGCGCGCCCGGGCCACGAAGGAAGCAGCACCGGCTACCACGGTGGCATGAGGCGCATACACGACTTCACGGGCAGCCCCCGCACGTGCTGGTATGAGCGGCCTCGCGGGGGCGGCTTGCGGGGCTGGCCTCGCGAGGATGCCCGGCGTGGGGACCTTCGCGAGGCACGCCCGCTGGTAGGGAGCTACCTTGAGCAGGCGTCTGGGTCTGGGGACCGGGGCTCACTCGCCTAGGAACGGAGGGTAGAACATGCGCCCTCGTCCCCGGGCTGGGTGGCCCCAGCTTGGGGATGGAGGGTGGAACACACGCCCATGTCTCCAGGCCAGACGATCCCAACCTGGAGACGGGGGGTGGAACATACGCCCATGTCTCCGGGGCGCGCGACGCCCGCTTGGAGAAGGAGGGTGGAACATACGCCCATGTCTTCGGGACTGGTTTCGTTCGACCACCAGCGGGCGATCATGTACTCGCCCATGTCCCCAGGCTCGGCTCGCCCGACCTAGGGGCAGGGCCCCGAGTACCGGCCTGGGAACCCCGGGTACCCCAGCGAGGGACGCTGGGGCACCGCTCGGGGAGCCCAGGGCCTTGTTCAGGGGCGGGCCTTCCCGTTGGAGAGCGCAAGGGGTTCCCCCTATGCTCGAGGGCCCGCCCGGGGCAGACCCTACTTCGCCACGACAAACTTGGGGGCTGGGTGTGGGCTTCATGTCCGTTAGGCATGGAGCTCCCTACACACCCCCGGGACCAACCCGTGACACTCTCACGTAATAATGAGTGGGCTGTATACGCCCGGAGCCCCTCGAGGACGCGGAGGGGTTCCTCCCACACAACGTGGCAGCCACAGCTCCGCGTTGGCGGAGAAGTCAACACTGCCCACCAAAGGCTATGCCCATGCAACGTGGATGCCCTAAGCTCAGCGCTGGGGGAAGACGAAGACGAAGACTACCTTAAAAGCCGGACGCAGCCGTTTTCTCGCTCTTTTTTGTATTCCAATTTGCAATCTTCGAGAATCCTTTTTGTGCTTAAACCTGTTGGAAGTTCGAGGATTTCATAACTCTAAGTTTAAAAGAAAAAGGGGCGCCAACATTTTCTCTCTTTGTTCTCTCATTTTACCGATCTTGAGTTCTCTCTTTCCGGATTGGTGTTTCGCAAGAAGCCGTGCGCTCCGGCCCTCCCCGAGGCGCCTCGGAGCTGGATAGCCAGGCCTTATCGCCTCAGGGGCACGCGTCTTTTAGCTATCGACCCCCGCTCGGGGGCTCCGACCATAGCATGGAGTCTTGGGAGGCCCCAGGGCTTCCTGAGGCAGCAGCCGGCAGGACGGAATGGGGGATCGCCCGAGCGTCAAAGGGGGCTCCTAAGCATCACGCCTCAGGAGCCTTACCGGTCATATACCCACTCGTCCCCCTTGATGTTGTCCTTGGTGATCCGGTCGGCGTCAAGGGTGTCGGGGCCTGACCCCGTGGTTGCGTCCTGGTGATCCGGTCGTACATTACAGTGGTCGGGAAATGCGTAGGTCTGGGACCTGCCGACGTAGGGCGGCTTGAGCGTCAAAGGGGGGCTCCTGAGCATCACGCCTCAGGAGCCTTACCGGTCATATAGCCACTCGTCCCCCTTGATGTCGTCCTTGGTGATCCGGTTGGCGTCAAGGGTGTCGAGGCCTGACCCCGTGGTTGCGTCCTAGTGATCCGGTCGTACATTACGGTGGTCGGGAAATGTGCGGGACTGGGTCCCGCAGACATAGAGTGCCGAAAGGGCTCCCAAACCGTCCCACAAACAAGGAGGGAGCATCCCAGAAGGAGCCACAAACAAGACCGTCGCCACCCCATGATCTAAGTACACTACCGAACCAAGCTAGTACCCCCTGATCTAATGACGACCCGAGGACGGGATAGGAGTTGTGCATGTAAATGTGGGGATCCAGGTACTGCGGGCCGTCACGCGCGACCACCGAGGCCCCTGAGGCCAGAGGCGCCGGGAAAAATGGCACGAGGGAAGGGACCCAGCCGCGGCAAGCAGCAAGGCCACCGACCAGATGAACGGTGGCCACAAGCAGCACCTCATGAGGAGACACCTCTCGGGGGCCCTGACGGCCGCTGTCGCCAGGCCGCGGCGGCACTGGCGTCAAGCCCCGCGCAAGGAAACTAAGCCACGACAACGACAAGCTGGCAACCAGCAATTTAAGACGAGGAAGGATGCAAACAAAGGTAACATACAAAAGATTAACGCCCTCTGGGGCAAAGTTCTTCTTGAAACATTACAGGAACCAGGAAAGGGAGATAGGGGATGCCTAGGAGGATAAGCCACCGTCGCCGCACGCGCCACCGGCCGCCTTGGCGTTAGAGTCGTCCTCCCCACTGGAGGCGGGCACCTGGATGAACCGCTCCACCAGGGCCTTCACGTGCGGACACACCTTGCCCCGAAGAGGGCGCTGGAGCTCGTCGGGCACCCACTTGCTGACGCGCCGGAGGTCGAGCTGCGGGACGACGCGGCGCAGGTTGGAGAAGACGAGCGTCAAAGCAAGGTCCAGGAGGCCGCGCGCGTCAGACTCGTTGTCCGCGTTCGCGCGGGAGACGCCTGTCTCCAGCTCCTCCACCACCTTCTGGAAGAAGTCGAGGTAGCCCCGTCGCCGCGCACGCTCGGCAGCACGGGGGCGTACCCGACAAACCGGTTCACCGCGCCGGCCGCACGGCTGGCGATGCCGAGTTACTGCTTGGCGCGCTGGGACTCCATCATCCTGGCATGCGCCGCTTCGTCCTGGGCGGCCTGCACGGCGTCGGCCGCCTCCTTCACCTGGGCCTGGAGGGACGCCAGCTCCACCCTGGCCTCCGCTTCGCCCCTGAGGGCAGCCTGGAAGGCGGCCTCAGTGGTCGCCAGCTGGGCCCGCAGTGCGTCTACCTCCTCCTGGAGTTCGCCGAGCTTGCGCTTCTTGGCCGCAGGCGCCCTAGAGGGAGGAGGGGGTCAATCCTGGAGTGTGGAACAAGGCAACTGAAGAAGAGAGAGGCGGTGGAGTACTCACTCATCAACGATGGCCCAGCGCCGGCGAACTTGCGCCGACCCCGAGGGCTTCTTGCCGCTGCCTCCGGAGGATGGCGAGGGAGCCGGCGGTGCCGCGCGTTTCCCTGCACCCCCTGCACTTCCTCCAGATGCCATGAAAGGGGAGAAGCTGAGAAGGGAGAGGGCTTTCTCTGTGGGGCGATGGAATCAGGAAGATGCCTCAAGAGTGCAATGCCCCTCCCGTCCCAGGGACGGGGCGGATTTATAGGCGTAACTGCATCCACGAGGGATCGTGGGAGAGTAGGCGTCGTGCGCCTCTCGGGCGCCGCGGAGCGGTGCGATCGGCGCAGCACAGTCCGTGTCACCTCTCTTGCCGACTGAAGGGTCACATCCACGTGGCCCAAGGAGTAGAGGCCCGAAGCAGCAGCAGCATTCAAGGAAGGGCAATGATAGCCGGTGCTGCACACGGGCGTCGCATCAATTTGACTTGGAGCGGTTCTTGACGCCCTCGGGGAGCGGGGGCGTCGCCGCCCAAGCGTTCGACGCGTGTAAAGCCTGGCCCGCAGGCGTTTGGGACCCGCGGCGCTTCGGGCCGTCCTCAAGGCTTCGCCCAGAAGCCAGCTCGAGCACGCCTTGGGCCCGGGGGCTACTATCGGCGTTCTGGGAACGGGGGTACCTAGACCTGCCTGCTTGCGGCCCAGGGCGTGGCCCACTTCGTCAAACAAACACCACCATAAATAGCCCCACTCGAGACAAGGCCCTCGTGAGGCCCCTTGGCTCGCGAGGAGGAGCAGCGTCAAGACCGGCAGGGGATGAGCCTCCCCAGGCCCCCTCCGGAGTGGCGGAAATCTCTATGCAGGGTCCGGCCTCAGGAGTCAAGGGTGACGCAAGGAAGGACAGGTGGGCGCCAGCGCGCCAGGCGGCGCAGTTTCCCCTTTGGTGCAAAGGTTGCAAGGACGTGCGCGGGTTCCCAAAGCATCCCCCAAAGGTTTCCATTCCGGTGTAACAAGACCACGACCGCGAGCCCCGCAGGACGGATGTCATCGCCGAGCCCACCTCTGCATCATCGACAGCTACTTTGCAGGCGAAGACCCCCTTTGGGCAGGGCGGGCATGTACTCCTGTCCCCCTTCAAAATTGGCCGTGGTGGGATCCCTTCCCGCCATTGCGATAAGGGAAGAGGACCCGAGCCACCGCTATAGGTAGAGGCTAGGAAGGACCGTAGACGACGATCCCGATCCGAAACCAGTCGATTCACTCATCCACCACCAAGCCAATAGAGGGCCAAGAGCACCTCAGGAGCGCCCTCGCGAGGCTCCAAACCATTGTATTAGTTCATCCACCAAACCTCCATGAGAGGCAATCCACCAAAGCAGGAGTAGGGTATTACGCTTCGCAGCGGCCCGAACCTGGGTAAACCACCGTGTTCATCTTCTTCCTCGTCATCGTGCGAGTTTATCGTCCTGTCCATCGAGTAGCGAGCTAGGTAGGACGAAGCCGCAGGGGATCTTCGCACACGCCCCTGTGTTCGAATTTTAAGGGTTTTGCGGAGCCCGAAATCCGACAGTAACACCTTCACCAACCTTGAGGATGCCAGCCATGATGACATACCAAAGGTCATTGTCAATGTCTTCAAGATGCATGCGCATCTTGTTCTTCCAGTAGGGGTAGTCGGTGCCTTCGAAGACAGGGGACACAACGGAGACCTTGATTATCCCTCCAATCAACATAGCCAAAACTCCAGGTGGTTAAATTGAAACACAGAACAAGCAAGTACCTTGCTCTGATACCAATTGAAAGTGCTAGTTATCGACTAGAGGGGGGGTGAATAGGCGATTTTAATGAAAAGCATAGAAACACTAAATGTATTCAAAGTATGCGGAAGCGAAATAGGATCAATTAGGAGTAACAATCAAGGATCTAAGCAAAGCATGGAATACTATGAAGAAATTCAGGCACACTAAGATGTATCTGTCGGAATCGGGGCTCCGCAAAACCCAACAAGGTTCGAACACTGGGGCGTGTGTGAAGATTCTCAACCGGCTCAACGTCTCAACTTGTCACCCTACGGCCTAGCTACGCCGAGTACGTTTTGCGAGGAAGAAGATGGACACAGTGGTTTACACAGGTTCGAGCCACCTTGCGGTGTAAAACCCTACTCCTGCTTTATGGTGGATTGGCCTCTCGAGGAAGCCGTGGATGAACTAGTACAGTGGTTGGGAGACCTCGTGAGGGCTCTTGGTGGTGATGAACTCGACTTGGCTCAGCCTCGTTCGACCTAGTTCGACCTTGTTCGTCCCTGTTCCATGGTGGGAGCTCGTCCCTATTTATAGGGGCCACGGTCCTCTTCCCGTGTCGCACCAGCGGCAAGGGATCCCACAACGGCCAAATTTGAAAGGTGACAGGAGGTACATCCTATCCTGACGAATGGTGGTCTTCGCCTGCAAAGCTTCTGGGTGTGACGCAGCGGTGGGCTCAGCGATGACATCCGTCCTGCCGAGCTCGTGGTCTTGGTCCTCTTGCACCGGGAAGGAAACCTTTGGGGGGTTCCTTGGGAACCCGCGTATGTCTTTGTCTCCTTTACACCAAAGAGGTAACTGTCCTCCCTCTGCACCCGCTGGCGCCCGCCTGTCTTGTTCGTCAAAACCAACGTAATCCCAGCCTCACGAGGCCGGGTACTTGCATAGGAATCTCCGCTCCTCGGGAGGTGGCCTAAAGGGGTGTCGCTCCTCGGGAGGCCTTGGCGTTTTCCTCCTCGCGAGGAAGGGGCTCTCACGAGGGCCTTGACTTGGGGGCTCGTTGTGGGGCCGTACCGGGCCCTCGTGGCGGGTCACGCGCTGGGCCGCAGGCAGGTAGGTCTGGGTACCCCCATTCCCAGAACGCCGATAGTAGCCCCCGGACCCGAGGCGTGCCAACCTTAGCTTCGAGGCAAAGGCGAGGAGCGAAGGGCGAAGTGCCGTGGGCCCCCATTCGCCCGTGGGCCAGGCTCGACGCGTGGCGAGCGACGGGGAACAGACACCTCCGCCCCCAATCGCCTCGACGACTGTCCTGGCCGACAAAAGTCTTGCGCCCTCGGCGGAGCCATCATTTCTCTTCTTCCTTGCGCCTTGATCCATTGCTCAGATCCCCTTTCCTTTGTGAGAAAACTCCTCCAGGTCATCGCGCAGCATCGCTCTTCCTCTTGCTCTTCTGCCTCCAGGATTTCTCGGATGGCGTCTGTCGGGAAGACAAAGCCTGAGGCTGCAGCCTCGGCCACTCTTCTCCCTCTCCGACGCTCGTGACATCCTCCATCTCCAAGGAGGGGGATCTCGCCTCCGCGCTTCCGTTAACTGCGGGAGACTCCAATGAATGGGGGAGGACCTAGATCTGGTGCGGCTCGGCCGAGCGGCGCACTCTGGCGAAGACGGTATACCCTTTCTTCTTCCACATCATCTTCTGCGGGCTTGTCCCGCCCTTATCGGGGTTCTTCTCCGCCATCCTTGCGCACTACGGGATCCAAGCTCTCCACCTTCAGCACAACTCCATCTTGCTCCTGTCGATCTTCACCTTCTATTGTGATGCCTTCTTGGGCGTGAAACCTTCTGTGGCCCTTTTCCGCCACTACTTCAACATGCGGCTTCACGACAGCGCGTGGCGGTCGGGGTGCGCCTCCTTCGTCGCGGTCTTGAGCGGCAATGTGCTCCTGAACGCCGGGACGAAGTTGGAAGGCTTCCGGCACCGCTGGGTCTTCTTGGATGTTCAGGGGGTCGATTCGCATCTGGAGCTCCCGACAAAGCTCCCCGAGAAGACCCTTGGGTGGCCCTCCGCGAAGCTCACCGACCCCCGGGCGGCGCCCGTCTTGAAGCGGATCTCCTCGGACATGGCCGCTGCGAAACTGACTGGGGCGATGATGGTGAAGGAGTTCGTGACGCAGCACCTGGCACTGCTCCAGCAGCACTCGAAGCCCATGTGGGAGTACGAGGGCATGGGAGACGCCATCAGGTTCGGATCCGCCAGCCTGACGGGCGAGGAGCGGGACAAGGCCCTAAACACCTTGCTCTTCACTGATCCCGGGGACCTTCCCGAGGCGTACGCCCCGCTGTACCGCCGCGACGATGACAGGGCATTGGCCGCCGCCATGCCTGATTTTGATGATCTGGGGCTAACGCCATCCGGGCTCCCCAATCCCACGGTGCTGGTGTCCTCTGGCGACACCAGCGGCGGAGAGGATTCACAGGAGACCGTGGATGGCAGGGAGGGAGCGTCCCCTCCATCGCAGAGCGTGCTCCTCCGCAGTCTTGACGATGATGATGACGGCACCGACCAGCCCCCGGCCACTGACTCCCGGCGGTTCGCCCGGGTCCACAGGGGGCCGGGGCCTTCCCCTCAAGCCGCTCGGATGTCCGGCCGGTCGTCCCCGAAGAAGCGCACGACCGCGGTTCCTCAGGGCGTTCTCCACACCCCTCCGGGCGACAGCACCACGCCGGGGGCCGACGAGGAGCATCCCGCTCGCCCCCTGGACGCGGCCAAGTCCGCGCCGAAAGGGAGTGGGTGCGTTCCGACCAGCGTCGAGGTGGAGAAGAAGAGGAAGTGGGTCGTGCACGAGGAGTAAGCAGTCTTCTTCGTTTCTGCTTGATCTTGACCTGCGTACGTGCTCACGGCCCTCCTCGTCTCATTGGCCAGGGTTGAAGTCGTGCCAAAGAGGAAGAAGGCGAGCGTTGTGCCGAAGGAGCCCCTGCCCCGGGGGCGCCATCGGCTTTATGCCATGATGGAAGCGTGCCGTGCCAGCCCGGCGTGCCACTTGGAGGAATGGCCGCCGGGGGCGCGGAGGCTCTTGTGGCGGCGTCTGCTGCCGCTGCCGTGGTGGCCCCGACGCTGATGGAGGGGGCAGCTCCTCGCCCCCTCCTGGTGGAGTCCGTTCCCCTGGTCGCAGAGATGCAGCCTCGGGAGGAGCCAGCCCCATGGGCCATCTGGTCGTGGGGTCAGCCACGATCGCTGTGATGGAGGAGAGACTGGATCCCCCGGCTCCCCAAGTTAGCCATGCTGCCGGGCCCTCGGTCTCGGCGCCCGCCGATGCGCCGGTGCTACCTCCTGGTCCGGCTCTCGTGCTTGCGCGCTGCGGTCCTCTGATCAAGCCCGGCACCTTGGATGAGGCCTACACCATGCTTGGCAGGCTCCGGGCCGACCTTCAGGAGGCTGAAAGGTGCCTCGCGAGGGAGCACCTGGGGCTCGTTTCTGGGTGGTCCCTGGCCGGGGCGACCACCCAGATGGCCTGGAGCCGAGCCAAGGCCGCCATCGCGAAGAGCGAGGAGGAGGCCGCCGAGGCCAAGGCAGCCCGAGACGCGGCACTGGATGAGGCCGAGTCTGCCAGGGCACGCTGTGGCAAGGCGGAGGCCCATCTGAGGGTCTTTCAGGATAAGCAAGCCGCGCTCGCGCAACAACTCCGTGAGCAGGGGGAGGCCCTCAAGGCCCGCGAGGCGGAGCGCGCAGGCCGCGACTCCGCGCTATCCCGAGTGGCCGATGACCAAGCTAAGGAAAGCTAACGCCTGGCCAGGCTGAAGGAGGAGGTGGAAGAAGCCTAGGCATCTCACACCCGGCGCGTCTCCGAGACGATGGCCCGGCTGGAGGCCAAGGAGAAAGCCCTCATCGGTGCTGAGGAGAAAGCGGCCGCGGAGCGCGACGCCTTCCCCTCCCTTGAACTCGAGCTTCGCAAGTCGCTGCGCTCCATCTGCAGGGGAGGATTCTTGGAGCCTTTGGTGGCCCCCGAAGCCGGCTATGCGGGGCTCTCCTTCAAGCTTGCCGAGGTGCTCGAAGGTGCTTCCACCACGGTGGACACCATTTTGGAGGACGAGTGCCGCGATCTCCTTGCCACGGCCGTGACACGGGTATTCAGCCAGCTCTACCTCCGCGAGCCCGGCTTCGACTTCAATGCGGTGCTCGTCCCGGTTACTCCCGTGTCCCGCGTCGCTGCGGAAGTGGCCGTGAAGGGCCCGGTGGACGCGTTGGTGGAGAAGTTCACCTGCATCGCCACCACCAAGCCCCCAGTGGTGGAAGCAAGCGGTGGTGACGATGGCAGCAGCGATGTCGATGATGAAGTCGCCGCGGCCGGGGAAGTTGGCGACGTTGGCCATGGCGGTGGTGGCCCTTCCTTCGAGGTCTTATCCTGCAACATTTCACTATGCCTAGCGAAGGCGTGAGACTTTGAATTCATAAAACATTCAGTGTCTGTAATAATTGCTTGAATTTTCCTTGAATTTCGTGATTCCCTTTGGTGCCCTGTTTCCTTCCCATTTGCTTTTGTGCTCTACGTCAGCGGGGCCCAATCCCGCGCATACCTCGACCGCCGTTGGAGCGTCCGGATCGAGAGGACGAGGCCAAGGGGCGAGGGGCTAGGTAACCAGTGAGGCCCCTGAGTCACGATGCTCAGGGGTCCCCCTTGACGCACAAGCAACACTTACGAAGGAAACGCGGCGACGCCAGGGTAGACTTGGGGCGCCTTGGTGCTCTGCGTCGGCAGGGCCCAATCCCACGCATACCTCGACCGCCGTTGGGGCATCCGGATCGCCAGGATGAGACCAAGGGGCGAGGGGCTACATGACCAGTGAGGCCCCTGAGTCGCGATGCTCAGGGGTACCCCTTGACGTGCAAGCAGCGCCCGTGAGGTGAATCCGTACCTTTTCTTGCCAGCTTTTACCTGGGAGGGACGCAAGAAGACCAGGTGACAGAACCTGGTGAGGTGGCTCATGCCAGGTCTGTCCTGAGCATAGCCCCTGGCCAGCCCCCTCACGCATGCATCCCAGGGCAACGCTGCAAGAAGGGGCTGTGCGAAGAGGCCATCCTGAGGTTAGTTTAATCGCTAGGGCGCCCTCAGTTGTTTATCCCCCAGTGCAGAGCATGGGGCTTCCACTTGTGGGCATAGCCGCTGAACGAGAGTGTCGTCCACCAGCGCGAAGCATGGGGCTTCCACTTGGGCGTGGGAATAAAGCTCTGTGGTAGAGTGTCTGGGCGTGTACAACCCATTAAGTTCGCACTCGTGGCCTGCACGGTTGAACTGGGAGGTGTATCTTGGCACCCGTGAGCCAGCGCGGGACTCACGAGGCCCTACCTCAAAGGCGGGTTGCGCCTTAACTTTTATAGCGCGAGACACGCTTGCCGGACCTGTGGGGTGTGTGTAACCTGCGCCGAATGAATCTCCGGAGGCCATCGCATGAGAAGGCGAAACACCAAGGGCCCCAGGAGGTAACGTGTGTGGGGCCAGGCCACGAGACAGAGCTCGGCCACTGGGTTTATCGACGCTGTAGGGACGGACATGAGCACAGATGCCGTGCCCAGTCTTCTCATGCGTCAAACCCGAGGAAAGACACCCGGCGCGTGGTCCCCGTGACGGCGAAGCGCCGAACAACGGTTATTGGAACCGGGCCTCACGCCCTTACTTACCCACACTCGATTAGCTCATGCGAGGACAAGCACCAAGGGCCTCAGCGAGGTGACATACACGGGTCTGGCCCGCGAGACAGAGCTCAGCCACTTGGATTTATCAATGCTGTAGGGACGGACCCGAGCACAGACGTAGTGCAAGCCCTTAATCATGAGGCGGTCGAAAGCGGGATCGTAAGGGCATGGCGACATTCATGGTGGCGAAGCACCGGGCATGCCATTGGAATACTTAGGAAATTCATTAAATGCAGCTTCAGTCTGGTGCATGCACAAAACGGTACAGCTGCGGGGGCGGGCCCTACCAGCTTGATGATGGTCCAGCCCAAGGGGCGCCCTCAATTGAACAAACCAAAAGTCACCTGGGGCCGGCGCCGCTGAAGCGTCGGGTAGTCGTTGAAGCTGGGTTATCACGAGCTTGAGTGTTCCGGAGGCTCGAGGGGCCCGCGAGGGTCTTGGATCTCTGGGAGGTCCTCGCGGCGTCGGGCGTCAAGAGACGCGAAGGCGGTCTGCATGAGGCGCTGGTAAGTAGCACCTGCGGTCATGAGGCCGAAGGGCATCTGGACGTAGCTGCAGGGGAAGCCTCCGCTGCGTCCGACACGCGATGGCCAGAAGAGCTCCTGCGACAAAGCCCTGTTGAGGTCGGGGAAGTTGACACAGATGCGTAGTCTACCGTCGGGGACGGCTGCCACGCCGGGTGGCGCCGCGCAGTGCTCGCCGCTCAGGGCTTGTTCCTCTTGAAGTTCCCTTATTGCATTGGTGATGAACTCCGTTGTGCCTGGCGCCTCGCGCCTTGCTTCTTGCTTGCGGGGGCGTACGTCGAAGCACGCCTCCGAGTGGTGCCCGAACACCTCCCCCGTCGTGCTGGTCAGGTCAGTAGCTTTTCGGATGGAAGCCCCCGAGCCTGTCCTGAGGGAGGCGAAGAGCGCGCCTTCCTATGCGAGAGGGAGAGGCGCCCCAACGGCGTACGCCAAACCTGTAGCACAAGCGGTGGAGGTCCCAGCCCCCTGGCGGCTTTTGGGGAGGAGCTGCTTCTGCTTCTTGAGGGTGTCCTCGGGAGGCGGGACGTCGTCCTAATTGTTAGACTCTTCGGCCGCCGCGGCCCCGTAGGCGCGCTCGAGGGAGCAGACGCCATCCTTCTCGTCGCAGGCGACCCTGATGACGCCGCTGCACCCATGGGCCAGCTGGTCGTGGGGTCACCCACGCTCGCTGTGATGGGGGAGAGACTGGAGCCCCAGGCTTCCCAAGTTAGCCATGCTGCCAGGCCCTCGGTCTCGGAGCCCGCCGATGCGCCGGTGCTGCCTCCTGGTCCGGCTCTCGTGCTTGCGCGCTGCGGTCATCTGATCAGGCCCGGCGCCTTGGATGAGGCCTACACCATGCTTGGCAGGCTCCGGGCCGACCTTTAGGAGGCTGAAAGGTGCCTCGCGAGGGAGCGCCTGGGGCTCGTTTCTTGGTGGTCCCAGGCCGGGGCGATCACCCAGATGGCCTGGAGCCGAGCCAAGGCCGCTATCGCGAAGAGCGAGGAGGAGGCCACCGAGGCCAAGGCAGCCCGAGACGCGGCACTAGACGAGGCAGAGTCTGCCAGGGCGGGCTGCAGCAAGGTGGAGGCCCATCTGAGGGTCTTTTAGGATGAGCAAGCCGCGCTCGGGCAACAACTCCGTGAGCAGGGGGAGGCCCTCAAGGCCCGCGAGGCGGAGCTCGCAGACCACGACTCCTGTAACACCCTGGATTTTGCCCATTTCTTTTTTCTTTTGATTTTGGTCTCGTTTTGCTTTTTCGTGGCTTGGTAGTCTTGGAACCTGGAGGTATCACCCTTGATTCCTCTTCCCTAGTGGCTTGATAACCTCTAAACCATCCCAAGACTTTGTCATTTCCATCTTGAACCAATCCCAATAATATTTTTCTTGGGAATATTCCTTTTTCCTATTAAAGGAATAAACCTGTTGCCTTAGGTTGTGAAGCAACCCACATTTCTATCATTCGAAAAATTCCCAAATAATTCTCATAAATTTCTTGGGTCATATCTTCCTCAGATATGTCAAAATACTTTCTTGCCATGTTCAAGAATATTTCACAAATATTCCTTTTCTGATTTTGCCCTAGCTGTCAAGTTGTGAAGCAAGTACCCTTTATATGTGCTTTCCTGCTCTAAAACTTTCTATGCACTCTTTCCTATTCATATAATTGCCACATGCCAAAATTCAACCTCATTTGGCTAGTAAATCTTCCCTGGCAAATTTCCAAAGTTTTTGATCAATTGAAAGCTTTGTGAAGCAAGTGCTAGCTAGGTTGATCTAAATCAGTTGAAATTTTGCCATGATCTCAATATGCTCAAATTAACACTCTACACAAAATTTGAGCATCATCTCTCCAACTATGTGACCACAGCATCAAATCTTTGTTTCTGGTCATTATTTTGGATTGTGAAGCAACTGTATTTTGTGTTGCTCCATAAATTCTGAAATTTTACCAGGACATTCTCCCACCCATATAACACCTCTCCACCAAATTTGGGCTCATTCTGTCTAACTATTTTCTCTCAGCAATTTTCCTAAGATTCTGTCCAGTGGGATGCTGTGTGAAGGAAGTACCATTTTGGTTTATCCAAATGGCATGAAATTTATAAAGTATCTTCATATGCCTAAATAACTAGTCTCCTCCAAATTTCAGCTTCATGTCAGTTGTCATGTGAGTTCCACATCAAGATTTGTTTTCTGTACCAGATTGGCCAGTTGCAAAGCAACCCTATTAAATCTTGGTCCTTTTCTTCTCAAACTTCCCAGGATTGCAGTCCTTCCTACTCTAAACCTCCCAGACATCAGCTTTGGCCCTTATCATTTCTTTGTTCATCAAAGTGGTGTCGCCAAGTTTGCTACAGTAAACTTCCAGTGAAGCCTCACATCCACTCTTGGTGTCTTTTGGCGATCTATCACCTCAGAGGGACTATGCCTTGGAAGGACTTGCTACTAGACAACATGCTGCATGCCAGAGTGCACCGCGTGCGCCAGTTCACGCGGTGACCATGCGGCCAGCATGCCGTGCGCGCGCTCTGGCAATTGGGACCCTCGGCCTCGTCGGTTTCCCCTCTCCCTCGACACCTAGCCGTGTCTAGGGGCTTCCCCTCAACGTCGTCTTCCTCCTGGACCCCTCTCCCCATCTCATGTCCCCTCCTATGCGGTGCGGCAGCCGCGCCCGTGACCTGCAACCACCGTCGTCGTCGTGTCCAGTTGCCCGAGCTCTCCCGAGCCTTCCCGACCTCGCTTGCGCCCTATCTGCTCCTCTGTGAGTCCTCTGGACACCTCTCCCCTCCTCCGTGCGGGTTCTCGAAGCTCCGGTGCGCCGGTGTACGTGTCACCGCGGCCGCGCTCAGCCACCCACGTTGCCGTGGCTATAAAAGGCCCCCGAGACCCTCTCGTCCTCACCAACCTCACCACCTCACTCCACTGGTCCTCCCCGACCCATCCAACCATCGTCGGAGCTGCTCCTCGCCACCCATGGCCGCCATGGCCGCCGCTCGGGTCCGGCTAAATTCCGGCGAGGGCGAGTCCCTCCTCCCCTCTTTCCACCACCAGAAGGTTACTCGTGGTCCGGCGAACCTCCCCAGCCCTCCCCCTCATCACCGGAGTTAGTGTGGCCGCGTGCCCACAACGGCCGCCGCCCGCTTCCACGGCCACCGCGTGGAGCCGCTTCTCCTCCCCTCCCCGGCGCCCGTTCTGCAACTGGTTGGGTGCGGTGCTCCTTCGTGGTGCTGTCGGTGGTCTCCGCTCGGCCAGAGACGGCTGGAGCCGCCCGCGCATCTCGCCGGAGCCTGCCACTGCCGCCCGCCGTAGCCGTCGTCTCCACCCTTCCTCGCCGCTGCTGTTGCCTCCCCTGGACGCGGCGCCGTCTCCCGAGCCCGCCGGTGGCCTCCCCTTGGCCGGAGTTGGCCGGAGCCGGCTAGGCCAGTCGCCGGCCGAGCCTTCCCACCCCTCCTTTGTTCACCGTTGGGAGTAGGAAGATGGAGGTGAGAGAGAGAGAGAGAGGTCAGCCGCGGGCCCCGCCTGTAAGCCTCTCCAGCCCCGGGCCCGCGCAGAGTAAGTGGAGGCGTCGTTCAGCTGAATACGTTTTCATTTGGTGAACGCGTACTTTCAATCCACTTCGGTTAAAAAGACGCTTTCCAGTGCAGGAGGCATATTCTGCTCAAAGGCGCTTTCTGTTTTCAAGCGCCAGGGACCTGTTTGTGAGGAATCTTTTGCAGATTGGTCCCTGAACTTCGTCTGGCTATAACTTTTCACCCGTAACTCCGATCGAGGTGATTCCAAAGCCCACTTCTTCGTATCCTTGAGCCCGTCATATTGGCATCATTTTCATAATGTTTTCATACTGTGAAAATGACTATTTTGCCCCTGCCCGTAAACAGCCCCTCCGAGAGAGAACTGTTTGCAGCCATCAATTCCGCGGACTCTCCGCACTTCTCCCCGGTGGTTCCTTTATCCCTAGGCAAGCCACAACTCTCATCTGCATAATTGCATTGCAATATCATAGTTAAGCTAATTACTTTAATAGCAAGTAGGATTATTTGCAAAATGGATTAGATTATGCAATGCTTGAGTAAATTCTGGAATAGGTGGCTACCATGTCAAGGACCAGATTGTTTGTGGCTAGTAGTTTAACCGCTTGATGATGCCTTGATGTGGTTGGATTAAGAGATTACTGTCTATGATTATTTTGGGTTTCATCCGGCAGTTTGTGGGTATGAATCAGTAGCAGTGGCTTGAGCATATTAGTTATTGGATTACTGTGATATCGGAGTGTCAGCTATGATGGAACGATTACTCGGGAATAGGATACTTCATGGTTGATCGAGAGTCACATGTCCGGACTTATCCGTGCAGCCACATTTGCCGGTATGGGACGGCCTTGACTTGGTCTGATCGTGTGCTCTTTCACCGGTACCACCCGACAGGGAAGGTTATGCGTGCGCGCTACCCTGGCCTGGAAGGCGGCGATAGCCTTGTGAGCCCAGTTGAGTTATTTGGATCCAGGTATCCGTTTGGGACAGTTTGTTTGGCCACGACGGTGGCAGGTGTCACGAGGTGACACAGGGGCCACCCAGGGCAGGACTCCGGGGGAGGATGATTGTCGGTGGTACGATGGGAGAGTCACGGGTCAGGCGGGTTTCGTTGGAGAAACGCTGGTCCGCCCGAACGGGATCACGAGGCCAGGTGCTCCATGGTGTGGGTAAAGTGTGCAACCTCTGCAGAGTGTAAAATCTATTCGAATAGCCGCGTCCACGGTATTGGACAGTCCGTCCAGGCCTCACTAGGTGGTCAACCGTAATACTGATAATAATGATGGAAGAACTTGTCTGAGTATGGTAGCACTTGGGCATCATGCCACTGAGAAGTCTTGGTAACAATCTTGAGGATATTCGCTGGATGTTCTTGGAGTGATCACGAGTTGGTCACCAGAGTACAGGGAGAATAGCATGTTATTGTTATTTTCAACTATCCCTTCAGTAATGATAAACCTTTACCTAATCTTGATTGCTATGATGTTGTCTTGCCTTAATGCTGATGTTTGTTGTGAGCTTGCGAGTACATTCAAAGTACTCACCTGGCGTGTCATGCCAGTTTGTAGGTCATGCCATGATTGCTTGCTTGTCGAGGATCCCGAGTTTGCAAGCTAGAATACGCGTTCCAGCTAGAGTCCCTGCGGAGTGGAGTCCATCACCACCGTCGTTGTTCCGCTGCTAGCGTAGAACTACCCTAGGCGGGCGTAGTATCGCCGTGATGATGTAATCCATGTACCCTTGTAACCTTATCCATGTAAATAAAGAGCTGATTTGTTCTATGCCAGCAGTGCCGTATTCCAGAAGACTTGTCCCTGGGTCGGAATACGGGGCGTTCCGGTCTCCTCTGAGCCGGGGTGCCACAACTCCGTGCTTTCCCGTGTGGCCGATGACCAAGCCAAGGAAAGCGAGCGCCTGGCCAAGCTAAAGGAGGAGGTGGAAGAAGCCCAGGCGTCTCACGCCTGGCGCGTCTCCGAGACTATGGCCCGGCTGGAGGCGAAGGAGAAAGCCCTCGCCGGTGCTGAGGAGAAAGCGGCCGCTGAGCATGACGCCTTCCCCTCCCTTGAACTCGAGCTTCGCAAGTCGCTGCGCTCCATCTGCAGGGGAGGATTATGGGAGCCTTTGGTGGCCCCCGAAGCCGGCTATGCGGTGCTCTCATTCAAGCTTGCTGAGGTGATCAAAGGCGCTTCCACCACAGTGGACACCATTTTGGAGGACGAGTGCCACAATCTCCTTGCCACGGCCGTGACGCGGGTCTTCAGCCATCTCTACCTCCGCGAGCCCGGCTTCGACTTCGATGCGGTGCTCCTCCCGGTTGCTCCCGCGTCCCGCGCCGCTGCGGAAGCGGCCGTGAAGGGCTCGGTGGATGCGTTGGTGGAGAAGTTCACCTGCATCGCCACTGCCAAGCCCCCAGCGGTGGAAGCAAGCGGTGGTGACGATGGCAGCAGCGACATCGATGATGAGGTCACCGCGGCCGGGGCAGTTGGCGATGTTGCCCATGGCGGTGGTGGCCCTTCCTCCTAGGTCTTATCCTGCAACATTTCACTGTGCCTCGCGGAGGCGTGAGACTTTGAATTCATAAAACATTCAGTGTCTGTAATAATTGCTTGAATTTTCCTTGAATTTTGTGATTCCCTTTGGTGCCATGTTTCCTTCCCATTTGCTTTTGTGCTCTACGTCAGCGGGGCCCAATCCCACGCATACCTCGACCGCCGTTGGAGCGTCCAGATCGCCAGGATGAGGCCAAGGGGCGAGGGGCTACGTGACCAGTGAGGCCCCTGAGTCACGATGCTCAAGGGTCCCCCTTAACGCGCAAGCAGCACTTACGAAGGAAACGCGGCGACGCCAGGGTAGACTTGCGGCGCCTTGGTGCTCTGCATCGGTAGGGCCCAATCCCGTGCATACCTCGACCGCCGTTGGGGCATCCGGATCGCCAGGATGAGACCAAGGGGCGAGGGGCTACGTGACCAGTGAGGCCCCTGAACCGCGATGCTCAGGGGTCCCCCTTGACGCGCAAGCAGCGCCCGTGAGGTGAATCCATACCTTTTCTCGCCAGCTTTTACCTAGGAGGGACGCGAGAAGACCAGGTGACAGAACCTGGTGAGGTGGCACACGCCAGGTCTGTCCTGAGCGTAGCCCCCAGCCAGCCCCCTCGCGTGTGCATCCCAGGGGAACGCTGCATGACGGGGCTGTGCGAAGAGCCGGTAGGCCATCCTGAGGTTGGTGCAACCGCTAGGGTGCCCTCTGGTGTTTATCCCCCAGCGCAGAGCATGGGGCTTCTACTGGGCGTGGGCATAGCCGCTGTGCGACAGTGTCGTCCGCTAGCGCGGAGCATGGGGCTTCCACTTGGGCGTGGGAATGGAGCTCTGTGGTAGAGTCTCCGGGCATGTACAACCCATTAAGTTCGCACTCGTGGCCTGCACGGTTGAACTGGGAGGTGTATCTAGGCATCCGTGAGCCAGCGCGGTACTCACAAGGCCCTACCTCAAAGGCGGGTTGCGCCTGAACTTTTATAGTGCGAGGCGCGCTTGCTGGACCTTTGGGGTGTGGGTAACTTGCGCCGAATGAATCTCCGGAGGCCATCGCCTGAGAAGGCCAAACACCAATGGCCCTAGGAGGTGACATGTGTGGGGCCAGGCCGCCAGAAAAAGCTCGGCCGCTGGGTTTATCGACGCTGCAGGGACTGACCCGAGCACAGACGCCGTGCCCAGTCTTCTCATGCGACAAACCCGAGGAAAGACACGCGACGCGTGGTTCCCGTGACGGCGAAGCGCTGAACAACGGTTATTGGAACCGGGCCGCGTGCCCTAACTCACCCACACTCGATTAGCTCATGCAAGGACAAGCACCAAGGGCCTCGGCGAGGTGACGTACACGGGGCTGGCCCACGAGACACAGCTCAGCCACGAGACACAGCTCTGCATCGGGGTAGTCTTTGAAGCTGGGTCATCTCGAGCTTGAGTCCTCCGGGGGCTCGAGGGGCCCGCGAGGGTCTTGGGTCTCCGGGAGGTCCTCGCGGCGTCGGGCCTCATGAGACGCGAAGGCGGTCTGCATGAGGCGCTGGTAAGTAGCACCTGCGTTCATGAGGCCGAAGGGCATGCAGACGTAGCTGCAGGGGAAGCCTCCGCTGCGTCCGACACGCGATGGCCATAAGAGCTCCTGTGACGAAGCCCTGTTGAGGTCGGGGAAGTTGACGCAGATGCGCAATCTACCGTCGGGGACGGCTGCCACGCCAGGTGGCGCTGCGCAGTGCTCGCCGCGTAGGGCTTGTGGCTCTTGAAGTTCCCTTATTGCATTGGTGATGAACTCCCTTGCGCCTATCGCCTTGCTCCTTGCTTTTTGCTTGTGGGTGCGTACGTCGAAGCACGCCTACGAGTGGTGCCCAAGCACCTCCCCCGTTGTGCCGGTCAGGTCGGTTGCTTTCCGGATGGAAGCCCCCGAGCCTGTCCTGAGGGAGGCGCCGAGCGCGCCTTCCTATGCGAGAGGGAGAGGCGCCCCAACGGTGGACGCCGAACCTGTAGCGCCAGCGGTGGAGGTCCCAGCCCCCAAGCGGCTTTTGGGGAGGAGCTGCTTGTGCTTCTTGCGGGTTTCCTCGGGAGGCAAGACATCGTCCTAATTGTCAGAGTCTTCGGCCACCGCAGCCCTGTAGGCGCGCTCGAGGGAGCAGACGGCATCCTTCTCGTCGCAGGCGACCGTGATGACGCCGCTGCACCCTGGCATCTTGAGGACGTTGTAGCCATGGTGGACTGCCGCCACGAACTTGGCGAGAGCGGGGTACCCGAGGATGGCGTTGTACAGGAGGCCGATGTGAGCAACGTCGAAGTCGATGAGCTCGGTGCGGTAGTTGTCGCGCCTTCCGAAGGTGACTAGGAGGCGCACCTGCCCCAGCGGCATGGTAGTGTCGTCTGTCACTCCTGAGAAGGGCTTCGTCGGCATGAGCTAGTCATAGGGCACCTGGAGCGTCTCGAAGGTTTCGACAGAGAGAACATTGAGCCCCGCGCCACCGTTGACGAGGGTCTTGGTGATGAGGACATTGCTGATGACGGGTGAGCAGAGCAGAGGGAGCACACCCGCGGTGGCTGAGCACTTGAGTTGGTCCTTGGAATCGAAGGAGATGGCCCACTTCGACCACTTGAGGGGATGTGTGGCCTCAAGCTTCGGGAGGGCGGCGTTCACCTCATGAGAGAACTGCTTGAAGATGCGGTGTGAGGCTGGGGCTTGAGCCCCGCCCAGGATGCAGGCGACCACACGGGGCTCCTGGAAGCCCCCAACCCCATCGTCCTGCCGGTCGTCTTTGTTCCTCCTTGGAGGCGGTGGCAGCGGAGGGAGGTCGGCCCTGTCCTGAGGAAAGGCCTCCCGAGGCTCGTCGCGACAGGGCCCGTCACGAGGCTCGCCACGCTAGCGGTCCTCACGAGGCTGGTCGTGCCAGTCTTGCCATGAGCCACGGTTGTCCCGAAGGCCTCCGTTACGGCCTCCTCCACGATCGTAGCCACGGCCACCGCTCTTGGGGCGGCGACCGAGGCGCTCGTCACGGAGCTCCCTAAGCTCTTGGCAGTCGCTGGTGCTATGGGTGTTGGTGTAGTGGAAGATGCAGAACGGACGGTTGCTCTTGAGGGGTTCCTCCTGGTCTTGACCGCGCTTTGCCTCGGGCTCGGTGGCCAGAACGACGGGGTTCTTGTGCTTCACTTCTTTGGACCTGGCCTTCTTGTCTTCGTGGTCTGCCTCCGGAAGCTCGCGGAGGGAAAGGCGGCCTGCCTCGGCCTTTGCGCACTTGTTCGCCAGGTTGAACATCTCCAGAGAAGAGCACAGGTCGTCGTGGATGGCGAGCTCCTCCCTCATCCTGAGGTCCCTGATGCCGTCGGTGAACGCCGAGATCATGGCCTCATCCGACGCCTTCGGAATCTTGAGGCGAACGCTCGTGAAGCTTTGTATGTACTTATGCAGGGTCTCTCCCTCCTGCTGCTTCACGCGCCGTAGGTCGCTCACCGCCGAGGGGCGGTCCCGGGTGCCCTGGAAGTTGGTGGTGAAGCGCTCGCGAAGTTCGTCCCAGGAGGAGATCGATTCCTTTGGGAGGTTGAGGAGCCAGAAACGCGCGCCATCCTTCAGAGCCATGAGGAACCAATTTGCCATGACCTTGTCGCCATCGCCTGTGGCCTCGATGCTCAACGAGTAGAGCTGGAGGACCTCTGCTGGGTTTGCGGTGCCGTTGTAGCACGGAGGGAGGTCCGGCTTGAACTTGCTGGGCCAGACGACGCGGCGCAGCTCTAAGGTGAAGGCGCGGCAAGCAGCTTCGCTTTCAGGTATGGCATGGACGGGAGGATCCTGGCCTTGACGTTCGTTCACCGCAACCTCCGGCGGCGCATGGTCTTGATGCTGGCGCTGTTGTGGACGGAGCGCACGCGCGTCACCTTGCGTCCGCGGCACCATCTCGCAGCTCACCTCGTCTCGAGCGTGCGCTGGTGCCGCGCGTGGCTGGTCGCGAGGGCGCGCCTCGCGCCTGGGCTCGAGGTCGGCGCTTTGCAGGGACGGAGGAGGAGGAGGCGCGCCGTGGGCCATGTCACCCGCCTGGAAGGGCTGGGGACGAAGCGAGTGGGAGGGCGCTGGGGCTTCACCGACGGCATCGATGAGCTCGGCGATGTGGCCGAGCCACTCTTCGTAGCGGTCGTTGGTGGGGCGGTAGCACAGCAGCTCGCGCGCCATGAGCAGCGCAGTCGGTGCGTTCGCCGGTCCACGGCGGGAGTTGGAGGACGACGCCGTGACCGGGACGAGGGACGGAGTGGCGGTGTACCCGTCGCGCTACACGGAGGGTGGCAGCGATGAGTCCTGCTGCTCTTGTGCAGACGGGCCCGTGGCGGCGTTGGCGGCCGGAGAGATGGAACGGCGCGAGGCGCCGTGACCTTCTGGCGCCGTCTGGGCGACGCGAGCGGCCCAGCGCTAAGCACGAACTCGGAGGGCGTCAACCATGGGAGCGACGGAGTTGAGACGGGGTGAAACCGGAGGAAGATTTCGACACGCCCCTACCTGGCGCGCCAAATGTCGGAATCGGGGCTCCACAAAACCCAACAAGGTTCGAACACTGGGGCGTGTACGAAGATTCTCAACCGGCTCAATGTCTCAACTTGTCACGCTACGGCCTAGCTACGTCGAGTACGTTTTCAAGGAAGATGATAGACACAGTGGTTTACCCAGGTTCGTGACACCTTGCGGTGTAAAACCCTACTCCTGCTTTGTGGTGGATTGGCCTCTCGAGGAAGCTGTGGATGAACTAGTACAGTGGTTGGGAGACATCGCGAGGGCTCTTCGTGGTGATGAACTCGACTTGGCTCAGCCTCGTTCGACCTAGTTCGACCTTGTTCGACCCTGTTCCACGGTGGGAACTCGTCCCTATTTATAGGGCCACGGTCCTCTTCCGGCGTCGCACCGACGGGAAGGGATCCCACAATGGCCAAGTTTGAAAGGGGACAGGAGGTACATCCTATCCTGACGAAAGGTGGTCTTCGCCTGCAAAGCTTCTGGGTGTGACGCAGCGGTGAGCTCGGCGATGACATCCGTCCTGCCGAGCTCGTGGTCTTGGTCCTCTTGCACCAGGAAGGAAACCTTCGGGGGGTTCATTTGTAACCCGCGTACGTCTTTGTCTCCTTTGCACGAAAGAGGAAAATGTCCTCTCTCTGCGCCCGCTGGCGCCCTCCTGTCTTGTTCGTCAGAACCCATGTCATCCCGGCCTCATGAGGCCGCGTACTTGCATAGGAATCTCCGCTCCTCGGGAGGTGGCCTTCAGGGGTGACGCTCCTCTGGAGTCCTTGGCGTTGTCCTCCTCATGAGGTAGGGGCTCTCGCGACGGCCTTGACTTGGGGGCTCGTTGCTGGGCCGTACCGGGCCCTCGTGGCGGGCCACGCGCTGGGCCGCAGGCAGGCAGGTCTGGGTACCCCCATTCCTAGAACGCCGACAATATCATGCACACTAAGATGTATCGAAGATAAACTTAGGTAGTATGAAGACAAATGGAAGTTAAGAAATGTCTTCAGAGTATGTCTTCGGATAGAGAGGATTAATCAATGGCTTCACAGTACAATACTAAAAGTAAGAGAGTGAATAATAGAACCAGTTGCTCGACGATGACACACAATTTGTTGGATCAGTTCCAATTGTTGTGACAAATGTACGTCTTGTTGGGGAGGCTGAGATTGAACTCTGAAGACCTTGTCTTTTCCTTGTTCCCCTTGAGACGAGGTCACTCAGACCACGCCCAATGACTCAGGTAAGTCTTCAGGGGAGACTTCCAAAACCTATACAAACAGTGTCACCCAACAATCCACAATGACTGTTGGATGCTCTAGACCTAGACGCCCAACAGTCTGGAAGATCACAGTCTTCAAGTGTAGTAAGTCTTCAGTTCTCTCAGAACAGAACCACTTCGGTGATGCTCAAACACACTAGCTCTAGGTGTTTGGATTTATCCTCACAGGATAGCTCTCTCTCAATGTCTTCGAGGTGGGTTGCTCCAAAACGACAACAGCCGTATCTAACTCTGAGCAGCCACCAACTTATGGTGGAGGGGATGGGCTATTTATAGCCAACAGGCAACCCGGCATGATATGACCGAAATGACCCTGGGTCAATGGCCAACTGACACGTGTTCCAATGGTCAGATTTCAATGACACACGCGGCAACATTACTTGGGCTACAAGCAATGCTGACACAACCAACACTGGAAGAGATTTCCTCTCATTGTCTTCACTCGAAGACATTGGTATATGGGTTGAGCATCACGTCAGCATCTGACTTTGATCACGTCGACCCCACTTAACATTACGATGGTTCCTATGACTCAGGAAAGAACAAACAAAACAACCAAAAGACTTCATCTTTGCGTTCATTATCTTCAAGCAATTATCTTTGCGTACCACCAATGGCTTCGACCATCATTAATGTCTTCAAACATTTTTAGGCGTCGTCTTCGATGGTTAAACCGAATCTCCAAGAACTTCTATCTGTGTTAACCTGTGAACTCTTATAAACACATTAGTCCCTCAACCACGTTTGTCTTCAATACTCCAAAACCAACAAGGGGTGGCACTAGATGCACTTACACATATGCTTCATCTTTATAATATATTTCTCGCAAATGATGGATTGGAAAATTGTGCTCAATTGTTAGAAGAAGAAATTAATAAAATGTTTGCCATTAAATCCTTGAATGATAAGAATGATTGCAATTTTGCTAGTATGAATTCCTTGAATATCCATGATGCTAATGATATGCAAAGCAATAAACTTGGGGATGCTATGTTCGATGAAGATGATATTTTTAGCCCCCCTACTTTTGATGATCAAATTTATTGTGATGATTGCATGCCTCCTATGTACGATGATTATATTGATGAAAGTGGGTTTGGAAGAGTGTCAACTCTAAGTACTAATGATCCCACTATTTCGTAGGGTGTCGAATCTTATTGTAATAATTATGAAAGTGGATTTGGAGAGGTCATAACTTTATTTAGTGATGATTCCACTATTTTGGAAGAGGTTTCAATTTATTATGACAACAAAGTTGTTATCTATGATAATTATGGTGCTGACATGTGTCATATAAACAGTAATGATAATCATGAAACTTGTCATCATGATTTTAATGTTCAATTTGGTTATGTCAATCAAGTACCTCATGATAGTTATTTTGTTGAGTTTGCTCGCACTACTATGAATGAGAAAAAAATTGCTTATGTGGAGAGTAATAAATATTCTATGCTTGAGGATCATGAAAAGAATGCTTTATGTGAATGTTATATTGTTGAATTTGTTCATGATTATACCAAAAAATATTATGAGATAGGAACATATGCTTGTTTATATCTCAATAATATCAAGTTTCCTCCCTATGTGCTGAAAATCTTGAAGTTATGTTTGGTTTGCCTTGCAATGCTAGTTGATTTATATTTCAATGAATTGTTTGCTTATATTATTCATATGGCTAGGAATTCGGTTAGGCTTAAATGTTCTTGTCATATGCTTCATGATTCTCCCATTGTGTTTCAATTCTTTACTTTTACGTGAGCATCATTCAAATCATCATGCCAAGCTAAAAGGCTTTAAAGAAAAGTGCTTTTGGGAGACAACCCAACACTTATACTTTCTGTTTTTGTGTGTTTACAAGATTAAGCTAGTTTAGTAATCATGTTTTTTGTCTTTTATTTCGATAATGTGCTAAGTAAAGCCTTTGGGATAGTGTGGGTACTAGTTGATTTGACTCTGTACAAAAACAAAAACTTTTGCGTCCAGTATATAATTTCTCTGATTTTACTGGAGAGTCAAAATATTCGAAAATTTTTACACAGTATTTCCATGCAAATGCTCTATGTTGTCCTAATTGTTACGAATTTTCATAGTTAGGAAGTATGTTTTTGGTTCAGATCTTTACAGACTGTTCTGTTTTTGACAGATTCTATTTTGCATGCATAGTTTGCTTGTTTTAATGTTTCACATGATATGTGTTGTTGTTGTTGTTGTTGTTGTTGTTGTTGTTGTTGTTGTTGTTGTTGTTGCTGCTGTCGTTGTCGTCGTCGTCGTCGTTGTTGTTGTTGTTCTTGTTGTTGTTGTTGTTGTTGTTGTTGTTGTTGTTGTTGTTGTTGTTGTTGTTGTTGTTGTTGTTGTTGTCGCTGTTGTTGTCGCTGTTGCTGTCATTGTTACTGTTGCTGTTACTGTTGCTGTTGTTGTTGTTGCTGCTGCTGCTGTTGTTGTTGTTGTTGCTGCTGCTGCTGTTGCTGCTGCTGTTGTTGCTGCTGCTGTTGTTGTTGCTGTTGTTGTTGTTGTTGTTGTCGTTGTTGTTGTGGTTGTCGTTGCTATTGTTGTTGCTGTTGCTGTTGCTGCCGCTGCTGCTGCTGCCACCGCCGCCGCTGCCACCGCTGCCGCTGCAGCTGCCGCCGCCGCTGCTGCTATTGTTGTTGTTGTTGTTGTTGTATTTATTTGCAACTTGTTGGCTCTTGTGAGATTTTCTTGATTTTTATCCATGCAATTCGTGTTTGGCAAGTAGATCTAGCTTTCCCACCACAAACCCATCCCAATTTTTCTTTTCCCCAATCAATTTTGACCTCCGAGCTCGAAATTTTCCACCCAAATTGAGTTCCTGAGCCCAAATCGCAATTTGAAATCGTCGGGCCGGACATCCAGATCCTGGAGCGCAATAGCCAAGTTTCTGGACACCGGGTCCCGCTAATCTGGCCTACCCCCAGTATGTCCAACCTGTGTGAATTTCAGCCAGCAGTGTCTCACCGATTCGACCATAACTTTCATATCCGAACTCCAATTTTGACGTTCTTTAGCTAGTTGGATAGCTATTGACACCACGCATCCATCTAGATTGATTCCAGAATCATTTGAATCCATCCAAATGTTCCCATTTTGGCATCTTTGCCTAGGCGTCCACCTTAACTTACGCATAACCTTCCCACCATACACTTCCATCACTTTAACCCAATTTTGTTTGAGATTTTGTTGCGGTTTCAATTTACTAACGTGTTTCGGCTAAGTAGGGACGGTTCTACATCGATGACGCCACCACTCATCATTGCCTTAGCCTCGACATCGACAACGGCCACTTCGCCTTTTTGCACCACAACCGCAAGCAAGGACGGTAACCTCGACGACATTCATTGTCCCTTTCCTTGACATTGCTTTGATAGCTCTGAGCCTATTGCGTACCTTACCCATTGTGACTAGCGAGTTGAGAATTGCCAGGCCACGTTACTTTGCAAGCACTGAAAGTAGGGGTAACAGATAGTTTTGTAGCAAGGCAATTCATAACAAGTAACAAGTAACACAATAGTAACAAAGGTGCAACTAGGTGGCCCAATCCTTTTTATAGCAAAGAACAAGCCGGAAAGTTCTATTATTGCAAGCAAAGCTTTCTTGAGGACACATGGGAATTCTCGTCTAGTCACGTTTCATCATGTTTAGTTGATTCATGTTTGTTACTTTGATAATTTTATATGTGGGTAGACCGGTGCTAGGGTACAGTTCTTACTTGTACAAGCAACCCTCTTATGGTTACTCCCTCTCTCAAGCATCCGCAACTATGAAATAAGAATTAAGGTAAATCTAACAGATGCATGAAACATGTGGATCCAAATCAGCCCCTTACGGAATAACACATAAAGTAGGGTTTAAGCTTCTGTCACTCTCACAACCCATCATCTACTTATTACTCCCCAATGCGGTCCCTTAGGCCCAAGTATGGTGAAGTGTCATGTAGTCAACGTTCACATGACACCACTAAAGGAATAGCAACATACACATCATCAGAATATTGAACGAATACCAACTTCAGATGATTACTTATAACAAGACTTCTCCCATGTCCTCAAGAACAAAAGTAACCACTCACAAATCATATTCATGTTCAAGATTAGAGGTGTATTGAATATTCTTAAGGAACTGAACATATATTCTTCCACCAAGTAAACTAATTAGCATCAACTACACTATGTAATCAACACTACTAGCAGCCCACATGTACCAATCTGAGATTTGGAGACAAAGATTAAATACAAGAGATGAACATGGTTTGAGATGAGATGGTTTTGGTGAAGATGTTGATGAAGATTGGTCCTCCCACAATTGAGGAAGCGTTGGTAATGACGATGGCTTCGATTTGCTCCTCCTGGAAGGAACTTTCCCCCGCGGAATCGCTTTGCCGGAGAGAAAAAGTGCTCCTCCCAGGTTCTGCCTCAAGACGCAGGCGCTTTGTTCCCGAAAGTCTTCTTCTGTTTTTTTTCTAGGGAAAATATCATCATATAGGAGAAGATGGGCCCTGGAGGCCTGCTGGTGGAGCCACAAGCTCGCTGGGCATGCCCCCTGAGCTCATGACTCCCTGGTGGGTCCCCTCCTAGTAATTCTTCTGCCAATATTTTCTATATATCCCAAAATAATTTTGCGTAAATTTTCAGTTCATTTGGAGTTGCAGAGAATATCCAACTCTTTTGTAGCCTTTTCTGGTCGAGAATTCCAGCTGCCGACAATCTCCCTCTTTATGTGAAACTTGCAAAATAAGAGAGAAAATGCATTAGGATTGCATCATAATGTGAAATAATGACCCAAAACACAATAAATATTAATAGGAAAACATGATGCAAAATGGACGTATAACCTACCTCAAGCTTAGACATCGCTTGTCCTCAAGCAAAAGCCGAAGTCGATAATCATGACCACATGTTTAGAGAGAGAGGTGTCGATAAAATAAAAAAACAGACATGAAAGCATCATGGTCATTATCATAGAAGCAATATAATATCATAAAACTTCTCATGAACAAGTGATAATTCATTCACAAGCTAGTATGAACTATAAGCTTCATTGAAAACTAACAAACTATTATCTTAGTCATTGAAACAATTGCAATTCATCATATTTTACGAAAGATTCTATGTAAGAGCTTTGTTTAGCAAGTTCACATACCAAACTATCATTTAGTCTTCTATGATTGCTCACACTCATGGCATACTTATGGAGCAACAAATTTCAATCAAACACATAGGAAGATGCGGGTTTATAGTTTCCACCTCCCAACTTATTTATGTCGAGGATAATATCAACAATAATAACTCATGATTACCTACATCCAACTGGATATATATTCCTCGATCTTTCCCCACCACATGATGCTTGCCAAGTGGAGAATAAATAAGAATGAAATAGGGATGAACATTATTGACTCTTGCATGGAAGTAAATATAGAAAAGTAAAAGATAGGCCCTTCACAGAGGGAAGTAGAGGTTGTCATGCGCTTTTTCATTAGGATGTGCAAACTCTTAATGGAAAGTAATGTGACTTTATATTGCCCCTTGTGATAGAGACCTTTATTATGCAGTATGTCACTTTTATTTCTTTACCATCACAAGTTCATGCAAAGTTTATATTCCCTTACAATAAAAGATCGTACATATTTAGGAGAAATTTTTATTCCTTTTACACCGATGGCAACTTACTTGAAGGATCTTATTCAATCCATAGGTAGATATGGTGGACTCTCATGGCAAGAAATTGGGTTTAAGGGTTTTGGATGCACAAGTAGTATCTCTACCTAGTGCGAAATTTTGGCTA
This sequence comes from Elymus sibiricus, assembly GCA_039707655.1. Classification (NCBI taxonomy): domain Eukaryota; kingdom Viridiplantae; phylum Streptophyta; class Magnoliopsida; order Poales; family Poaceae; genus Elymus; species Elymus sibiricus. The sequence goes on along the minus strand of CM077673.1, from coordinate 246,327,052 downwards.
GCAAAATATTATGAGCAAGCACCACATGTTAGAGGATCCATGACATTATAAATTTCTATGTGAATATAAGCAAACATAACCCATTACGTTGTCTTCCTTGTCCAACGTCAACTAGTTGATCAAACATAAAATATTTAATGGGGGTTCACAATCACAAAAGATGTCCAAGATAGTATATTTATATGTGAGCCCTCTCTTTCGTTATTACTTTTTCATGAATTGCATCAATGACCAATGCTATGTTTGCTAACTTCCAACAAATTTTATTAATTATACTTATTTTATGTGAAGTCATCACTTCCCATGGGATTAGTATATGATCTATTTATTCTTTTCAATGCTAAGATTGAAGCAAAAAAAGTAAAGCAACCAAACTCAAACTACTCTTTACTTTATAACTCACACGTTCGATTACATAGATATATAGATCATGAAACAAGCACTCAAGACTAAATGAAACTAAAACTTTATTCTTCTAAATCACAGAATAATCAAGGATCGAACTAAGATAAATAATGGTAAAAGTGATGGTGATATGATACTAGGGCACCTCCCCCACGCATGGAGCAAGCTAAGGGTGGTGCCCATACCTGTGTACTCAAGTTTCTTTCTTCGATGATGGAGGTGGATTGATATTCTTGGCGATAATGTCCCTTAGGGTACGGATCTCCTCCTAGAGCTTACTGAATTCCGTTTGAGATCAAAGTTCTCCTTGCGAAGCTTGCTTGTATTAGTCAATGTACAGTCCACCAGAGGATGAATTTTGCCTATAGAAGAGGAAGCGACATCCACCTGCGCACAGTGATAAGGGGTAAATTGAGAACTGGTAGGTGTAACCTTATTTAGCAAGCTCAAAATTTTGAACTCCTCATGCATATCCCCAGGTTGAGGCACAGGAGCCACTTCTTCTTCACTAGAGGATTATGTCCTACTCTTCGTCCGTCATCCACCCATAGGATCAATATCCCCATAGACTCTGGGATCAGTGGTGAGGTGCGAAACATAGCTCTCCCCGTCTGACTCTCGAGACAACATGGTGACGTGGCTTGAGACTGCGTCGGTATTTCCCCAAAGAGGAAGGGATGATGCAGCACAGCGACGGTAAGTATTTCCCTCAGTTATGAAACCAAGGTATCGAACCAGTAGGAGGATCACCACCACCTAAAAAACAGCACCTGCACACAAAGAACAAATACTAGCAACCCGACGCGAAAGAGAGGTTGTCAATCTTCTTCGGTAAAAAGATAGATTAGGTAGTGATAGATTGGAGAGATAAATCTCTCAAGAACACAAAATAAAAAGAGCAAATACAAAGTTTAGCAATATATTTTTTGGTTTTTGGAATAATAGATCTGAAAACAAAAGCGGCAAAAAGATAAATCGGAAAGCAATATGTTGGAAAAGTAGACCCGGGGGTCGTAGGTTTCACTAGCGGCTTCTCTTATGAGTATAGCACACGGTGGGTGAACAAATTATTGTTGGGCAATTGATAGAAGATCAAATAATCATGAAGATATCCAAGGCGATGATCATTATATAGGCATCACGTCCAAGATAAGTAGACCGACTCCTGGCTGCATCTACTACTATTACTCCACACATCGACCGCTATCCAGCATGCATCTAGTGTATTAAGTTCATGGAAAAATGAAGTAATGCAATAAGAACGGTGACATGATGTAGACAAGATCTATTCATGTAGGAATAGACCCCATCTTGTTATACTTAATAGCAATGATACATGCGTGCCTCGCTGCCCCTTCTGTCACTGGGAGAGGACACCGCAAGATCGAACCCATCACAAAGCACCTCTTCCCATGGCAAGAAAACTCGATCTAGTTGGCCTAACTAAACCAAAGATTCGAAGAAGAAATATGAGGCTATAAGTAATCATGCATATAAGAGATCAAAGAAGACTCAAAATTTACTAACTCTAAAATTAATATAAGTGAAGCATGAGAGTATTTCTTCAAAAGTTTAAAAGCACACCGTGCTCAAAAAGATATAAGTGAAGCACGAGAGCAATTCTATAGCTCAAAAGGTTTAAGTGAAGCATATAGAGCAATTCTAAAAAATCGTATCATAATTTTGGCTCTCTCAAATAGGTGTGTTCAGCAAGGATACAAGTGACAAACCAGCAAGCAAAGCAAAGAAAGACTCAAATGATTCAATACGCTCCAAGCAAAACTCATGATATGTGACGAATAAAAATATAGCTCCAAGTAAAATACCGATGGTCGTTACAAGAAAGAGGGGATGCCACTCGGGGCATCCCCAAGCTTAGTTGTGTGTTTCTCTTTGGATATATCTTGGGGTTGCTGTATCATCCCCAAGCTTTGGCTCTTTTCACTCCTTATTCCTTCATCCATCGTGATCTCCCCAAAACTTGAAAACTTCAATCACACAAAACTCAACAAAATCCTCATGAGATCCGTTAGTATAATAAAGCAAATCACTACTTTAGGTACTGTTGCAAACCCATTAAAATTTTATTATTGAATTATAACTACTGTATTTTAACTTTATCATGGCTCATACCCTTCAATACAACCCATAGATTCATCAAAACAAGCACACAAAATGCAACGAAAACAGAATCTGTCTTAAACAGACCAGTCTGTAGTACTCTGTACTATAACCATACTTATGTAACTCTAAAAATTATGAAAAATTAGGAAAACATAAAAAAATTGTATAGAAATACTTTGTTAAAATTTCAGCGCAATATCACGTTCCAGTAAAAAATGAAAATTCTAACACTGGAGGAAAAGTTTCTGTTTCAGATTCAGCATTGTTTCTACTCATATTATGAATCATCGTAAAGGCTCTACTTGGCACAAACACAAAATAAAACATAAAAACACAATCATAACAGAGGCATAATTATGTCAACACTCAAAAACAGAAAGAAAAAATAAGAAAATAAATTTATTCATTGGGTTGCCTCCCAACAAGCGCTATCGTTTTACGCCCCTAGCTAGGCATAACGCATAGATTCAAGTGTTGTCATCTTTCGTTTTGGTAGAGGTGTTTTTGTCAAGAGGTTTTGCAAATAAAACTTGAAACACATCATCCATAGAAACCTTAGCACTATCAAGTTGTCCATCCACGTACCCTCTTTGATTCCCGGCCACAATCCAAGAATATTGTTGATTTACATCATTGAAAACTTGTTGGATCATATCTAAAACACGGACTTCCTTTTTGAGATTCTCATCAAAAATTTGATTATTTCCTAGCAAATGTCTCAACATGTAATCACTATTGTAAAGGATCTCTCCTATTACCAGTTTTTCACGGCTCATACCATAGAAATGAAAGATCTCCCTAGCTTCCCGTACTATGTGATCAAATTCATTCATGAGAACAAGGCTGGCTAACTTCTTAGCTTTGGGATGTTTTATGACGGGTAGCTCATAAAACAACCTTTGCAAGGTAGGATGGGTATGAATAAATCTATTTTCAAGTTTTAGAACTAGCGCTAAAATAGGTTCCGCATAAGTTTTAGTTCTTTTCAATATAGGAGTATCATCGAGAGTCAAATTCCCAACGCAATTGAAAAATTCTTGGATAGTTTCTTTTCCTATAACGCCCCCTTGCCCCAAAACAAAAGTTTTAGCATCCAGATTACTAGAACGTCCAATATTAGGCGTCCTGCCATTATCTATTTCTGCCATACCAAAATCACTCTTGATGACAAGCAAACAAGAGATCTGACGAGAAAAAGGCAAACGAAAAAGAGGGCGAATAAAACGACAAATTGGGTGAAGTGGGGGAGAGGAAAACAATAGGCAAATGGAAAATAATGTAATTGCAAGGAGATGAGATTTGTGATTAGGAACCTGGTAGATGATGAAGGTGTCTCCTCGGCGCCAGAGGTTGGCCCGTAGAAGAGACCGCTTCCTCCCCGGCAACGGCGCCAGAAATTCCTTTGACGTGGCTTGAGACTGTGTCGGTATTTCCCCAAAGAGGAAGGGATGATACAACACAGCGACGGTAAGTATTTCCCTCAGTTATGAAACCAAGGTATCAAACTAGTAGGAGGATCACCACCACCTAATAAACAGCACCTGCAAACAAAAAACAAATACTTGCAACCCGACGCGAAAGAGAGGTTGTCAATCTCTCTACGGTAAAAAAGATAGATTAGGTAGTGATAGATTGGAGAGATAGATCTCTCAAGAACACAAAATAAAAAGAGCAAATAAAAAGTGCAGCAATATATTTTTGGGTTTTTGGAATAATAGATCTGAAAACAAAAGCGGCAAAATGATAGATCGGAAAGCAATATGTTCGAAAAGTAGACCCGGGGGCCGTAGGTTTCACTAGTGGCTTCTCTCATGAGTATAGCACACGGTGGGTGAACAAATTACTGTTGGGCAATTGATAGAAGATCAAATAATCCTACGATATCCAAGGCGATGATCATTTTATAGGCATCACGTCCAAGATAAGTAGACCGACTCATGCCTGCATCTACTACTATTACTCCACACATCGACCGCTATCTAGCATGCATCTAGTGTATTAATTTCATGGAAAAACGGAGTAATGCAATAAGAACGGTGACATGATGTAGACAAGATCTATTCATGTAGGAATAGACCCCATCTTGTTATCCTTAATAGCAATGATATATGCGTGCCTCGCTACCCCTTCTGTCACTGGGAGAGGACACCGCAAGATCGAACCCATCACAAAGAACCTCTTCCCATGGCAAGAAAAATCGATCTAGTTGGCCTAACTAAACCAAAGATTCGAAGAAGAAATATGAGTCTATAAGTAATCATGCATATAAGAGATCAGAGAAGATTCACATAATCCGAGAGGCACCAATGAGGATGATGAACCCCTCCGTGATGGTGTTAGATTGGAGCTCGAGGTTCTGGAACTTGCGGTGGTTGGATGTGTTTTTCGTCGACTCCCCTAGGGTTTTTGGAATATTTGAGAATTTATAGGCCTCAGAGGCGGTGGAGAGGGGTCCCGAGGAGCGCACAACCCATCAGGGCGCGCCTAATGCCTTTGGCGCGCCCTGGTGGGTTGTGGTCTCCACGGCCCACCTCACTGGTACTTCTTTGGCTCACTGGATGTCTTCTGGCCAAAATAAATCTCAAAAAAGTTTCGCGATGTTTGGGCTTCGTTTGGTACTGATATTCTGCGAAGTAAAAAACAAGCAAAACAGCAACTGGCACTTTGGCACTATGTCAATAGGTTAGTGCCAAAAAATGATATAAAGTTGCTATAAAATGATTGTAAAACATCCAAGATTGATAATATAATAGCATGGAATAAGCAAAAATTATAGATACGTTGGAGACGTATCACATGGCAATCTAGATCTGTCAGAAAAACAGCTCGAAACAAGAATAGAAGGAAAACTTGCGATACAGTGGTCAAAACAACAAGGATTATATATATTGAATTTTGCACGTGCAGGACAAGTCTACGAAAGGAAAATGGGGTGGAAAGTCCATGGGGGAGTCATGAGCTCACATGGCGCGCCCTGGGGGTAGGGCGCGCCCCCAGAGCTCGTCGCTCCCTCATGCACTTTCCTGATTGTTTATTATTTTTGTAATTTTTCATATATTCTAATACGGAAAAAAATACTTTTATGGAACTTTTGAAGTCGGTTTACTTACTGTATCACATACCTACTCCTTTTCAGGATTTTGGAGCTTTTTAGAAGGTCTCTTTTATGTGTTACTCTAGTTTCATTGTTTGGATAATGTTGGTTTCCTTGTTAATGGGTGTACCTTAGGATTGGTGCCCTCGGCGTTGTTAATCTTGATAGCTCTGCAACGATGAACCTCCTCGATGATGTAGGGTCCTTCCCATTTGGAGAGGAGTTTTCCTGCAAAGAATCTGAAACGAGAATTGTATAATAGAACTTGATCACCGACATTAAATTCCCGCTTTTTCTATTCTTTTGACATGCCATCTTTTAACTTAGTCTTTAAACAACTTGACATTTTCATAGGCTTGTGTCCTCCGTTCATCTAGAGAGCTCATATCAAATAACCTCTTTTCACCGCAATTTTAAATCATAGTATAATCCTTTAATCGCCCAATAAGCTTTATATTCTAATTCTAGTGGTAAATGACAAGCTTTATCATAAACCATTTTATTGGGGGGGGCATCCCATAGGATTCTTATAAGCAGTTCTATATGCCCACAATGCATCATCAAGTTTCCTAGTCCAATTCTTCCTAGACCTATTGACTGTCTTTTGCAAAATTAATTTCGTTTCTCTATTACTTAATTTAATTTGACCACTAGATTGAGAATGATAAGACGAGGCAATTCTATGGTTAACATCATATTTAGCTAAATAGTTTACGAGATGCACCATGAATAAAATGTGAACCAACATCAATCATTAAATATCTAGGGACTCCAAACCTCGGGAAGATAACTTCTTTAAGCATTTTAATAGAGGTGTTGTGATCTACACTACTAGTTGGAATAGATTCTACCCACTTAGTAACATAATCAACATCAATTAAAATATGAGTATACCCATTAGAGGAAGGAAAATGTCCCATATAATCAAAGCCCCAAACATCAAACGGTTCAATAACAAATGAATAATTCATAGACATTTCCTAGCGTCTATCAATATTACAAATTCTTTTACATTCATCACAAGAAAGGACAAACTTACCTGCATCCTTGAAAAGAGCAGGCCAATAAAAACCAGATTGTAATACCTTATGTCCAGTTCTATCTCCCGCATGGTGTCCTCCGTATGCTTCAGAATGACACTTCCATAGGATTTGTTCGTGTTCATGCTCAGGTACACATCATCTAATAATACCATCTACTCATTGTTTATATAAATGTGGGCCATCCCAAAAGTAATGTCTTAAGTCAAAGAAGAATTGTTTTCTATTGATGGTATGTGTAATTATGTGGTATATATTTAGCAACAATGTAATTAGCATAATCTACATACCAAGGACTATTGCGAGAAGTAGAAGGATTTATACCAGCTAATTGCTCATTAATGAGTGATATTTTTACACTCATTTCAACCTTGTTTAAACCGAGATATTTCACTAAAAGAGAGATATTCCCTCTGATATTGCCACTAATGACTAATGAATGCAAAGGACTCCACAAATCCTCTCTTTAGTGTTTTTCCACAGGAAATGGGCTAAAACGGGAAGGAATCATGTGGAGGAATGGAAAGGAAGGACAATGGAGGAAGAAACAATCACCAGGAGGTGCCAGAAGCTAACCAAAGCAAAAAATGGTGCTTCATCCGGGCGCAAGCGCCCGTATGAACGGTCGTTTGGCGTGGAACCCGAGGCAGGTCGTCTACCTAAACAACTTTTAGAAAGGGGACCCCATCGAATTGTCAACAGAATAGCATCGAGCACAGCTAGAGCATCTTCATCATCTTCATCATCCACAAAGCCTAGCCTCCGCCATTTACATCTCAATAGCCATCTCCAGCGAGGAGTCCATAGTGCTCTATGGTGTTCCAAACGGGCACATGCTCCCGTCCGAGCAGTCGTTTGACATCTTCGACCAGTAGTAGAAAAGAACGGAGCGAACGATGATGCTCAAAACAAACGTTGGTGTCGGCGGAGTCCCGAGGAATGGAAAGGAAGGACAATGGAGGAAGAAACAATCACCAGGAGGTGCCAGAAGCTAACCAAAGCAAAAAATGGTGCTTCATACGGGCGCAAGCGCCCGTATGAACGGTCGTTTGGCGTGGAACCCGAGGCAGGTCGTCTACCTAAACAACTTTTAGAAAGGGGACCCCATCGAATTGTCAACAGAATAGCATCGAGCACAGCTAGAGCATCTTCATCATCTTCATCATCCACAAAGCCTAGCCTCCGCCATTTACATCTCGATAGCCATCTCCAGCGAGGAGTCCATAGTGCTCTATGGTGTTCCAAACGGGCACATGCTCCCGTCCGAGCGGTCATTTGACATCTTCGACCAGTAGTAGAAAAGAACGGAGCGAACGATGATGCTCAAAACAAACGTTGGTGTCGACATGTAAGATAAACCGGTTTGAAGTTGGCGTTCCATGCGGGCGCTCGCGCCCGTATGAGCGGTTGTTTTACGTGTCGGCGGCTCCAATAAGCCTGAGGAAGGAGCTAAATCACCCCCATCTCTCGCTTTTCTTCTTCTTCTTCCTCCAAACCTCTCCAAACCCTAGCAAAAGTTCACCCGATCTCTCTACTCGTTCGTTTTCAGTTTGAATCCTTCTGTGTGATCGATCAAAGGTACGTTTCTCCTCCGATCCCCAAGTTATTTTTCATGAATACACGTTCTACATGCCTAGCATTGCCATGTCTAGGTGCTACTTCTAAGCTCCGTGCGGTTTTCCCCCGAAGAGGATGCGTGAAGCAAGATGGTAGCGATAAGTATTTCCCTCAGTGAGAACCCATGTTATCGAACCAGTAGGATAATCACGACAACTTCACGTCGACGACACCTACACACACAAAACCAAACACATGCACCCAACGTGGGTAAGAGGGTTTTCAAGCATCTTGAACTCGTTACTTGCAAAGATTACTCTGATAGTGATGGATAATAATTAAAAATAAAAAGAAAGTAAATAGATTACAGCAAGGTGTTTAGGGTTTTAGTACTATGATTTATATATACTCAGGGGCCATAGCTTAATTCCTACTTGTCCTCGAGTAGGTAAATGATAAAATCAGAATTTTTGATGCAGCATGCTACCCAACATGTAATCTCTTTCAGGTATAGACATTAAGAAACGATGAATCAATTAATATCAATATAATAATATCCATGAAGATAAGAAACATAATCATTACTTTTTCAAAATATATGATCATTAGAAAATGTTATCCCTACTCATTTTATCATATTAAGCATGGCATGACTCCGTCTTCACCACATAAGTATAAATCACGAGCACCCCGGTGTCAAACCAGGCAATTGGATCGTAGTTCTAATGCGCTTCAACATTTTCAATTTCATGCAATACATCAGCTTGAGCCATGGATATAGCATATGGGTGGAATAGAATATGGTGGTAGAGATCAAAGGAGTCAAAAGGTGGGAAAGTCTCGCATCAACTAGGCGGATCAACGGGCTATGGAGATGCCCATCAATCAATATCAATGCGAGGAGTAGGGATTGCCATGCAACGGATGCACTAGAGCTATAAGTGTATGAAATCTCAAATGAAACTAAGTGGGCGTTCATCCAACTTGCTTGCTGATGAAGACCTCGGAAATTTGAGGAAGCCCGTCATCGGAATATACAAGACAAGTTCTATGATGAAAAATTCCCACTAGTATATGAAAGTGACGAAGCTGTAGACTCTTTATATGAAGAACATGGTGCCACTTTGAGGCAGAAGTGTGATAACGGATAGTAACATTGCCCCTTCTCTCTTTTTCTCTCATTTATTATTTTTTCTTTTTTTTCTTTTTTTTCGTGGTGGGCTCATTTTGCCTCCCCCATTTTTTATCTCTTTTTTTCGTCTGGAGTCTCACCCCGGCATGTGGGGGAATCATAGTCTCCATCACCCTTTCCTCACTAGGACAGTGCTCTAATAATAATGATCATCACACTTTCATTTACTTACAACTCGATAAAGAACAATATGACTCTATATGAATGCCTCTGGTAGTGTACCAGGATGTGCAATGATCTAGCGTAACATGTAATCAATGATGAACGGTGACTTTGCCACAAATACAACGTTAGCTCTATATGCTAATGCAAAGCAATATGATGATGAACACACAAGTCATGTGACGGAACGGTGGAAGTTGCATGGCAATATATCCCGGAATGGCTATGGAAATCCTAATAGGTAGGTATAGTGGCTGTTTTTAGGAAGATATAAGGTGGATCATGTGTGATAGAGCATATCATATCATCAGGTTTGGAAGCACCGGCGAAGTTTGCACCGACTCTCGAGGTGAGAAAGGGCAATGCATGGTACCGAAGAGACTAGCAAATTACAGAGAGGTGAGACTGCGTATATCCATGGACTCACATTAGTCATAAATAATGCATATAATTATTGTAAAACCTTATTAGCTCCCTCGAAGCAAAGTACTACTGCATGCCACAAGGGAGGATGTTGGGAGGAGATAACCATCACGCGCCCCCTATTCGAACAACATGATATGATTTCATTTCAGACATAAAAATCCTCACACCTCATCACCATGCCACGACCAATATTTAGATGAGAAGTAAATAACAAACTTTAATACCGATATTTCTACTAAACAACTATCATTAAACTATATCCTTTCATATTACTACATCAATATAATTAACACACATTTCCTATTTGGTTAGTTACATGAATGTTTTTAATATATCACCCTTGAATACCTATCCTTTTTGTACTAGTCTTATAACACATGCAAATTACCATTCCTATTCCTTATACTCTTAAAAAGATCTAAGTGAAGCATGAGAGTGTAACTACTTCTATAAAATATGACCACCGTCGTATAAAATATGACCACCGTCGTGCTCTACAAAGATATAGGTGCAGCACTAGAGCAAATGCCTAGCTCAAACGGTATAAGTGAAGCACATAGAGTATTCTAACAAATTATGATGAAAATGTCTCTGTCTATAAAGGTGTGTCCATCAAACAATGATTGTGGCAAACTGAAAGGAAAATAAACTATAATACACGACGCTCCAAGCAAAACACATGTCATGTGATGAATAAAAATACAGCTCCAAGTGACGTACCAATAAATTGGAGACGAAAGAGGGGATGCCTTTCGGGGTATCCCCAAGCTTAGACGCTTGGGTCTTCCTTGAATATTACCTTGAGGTGCCTTGGGCATCCCCAAGCTTAGGGTCTTGCCGCTCCTTATTCCTTCATCCATCGTGGTCTCAGTCAAAACTTGAAAACTTCATCACACAAAAGTCAACAAAACCTCGTGAGATCCGTTAGTATAATAGACATATCAAATACTTTAGGTACTATTATAAAATGATTCATATTTAATTATTGCATAATAGATACTACATTCTAACTTCTCCATATTTTATACCCCCAATATAATCCATAGCATCATCAAAACAAGTAAACTATGCAAGCAAAAACAGAATCTATGTAAAACAGAACAATCTGTAGTGATCTGTACTAAAACTATACTTCTGTAACTCACAAAATCCTGATAAATTGGGACAACATGGTAAATTTGTATATAAATACTGTGCAAAAAAAAAGATAAAAAAGACGCTCCAGTAAAATCATAAAAATTCCGCATTGGGCGTAAAAGTTTATGTTTTTGCACAGAATCGATTCTACTATCATCTAAATCATCCCAAAGGCTTCACTTGGCACAAACACTAATTAAAAAAATAAAAGCACAACCATTACAGTAGCAACAATTGTGTGAACTCAAAATAACAGGAAGTATTGGGTTATCTCCCAACAAGCTCTTTCCTTATAGCCATTAAGATAGGCTTGGGATATTAATGATGCTCACATAAAAGACAAGAATTGAAGCACAAAGAGGGCATCATAAAACATGTGAAAAACACATTTTAAGTCTAACATACTTCCTATGGATAGGCCTTTTATAAGCTAACAAATTATCAAGAAAAGAAGTGTCTAGCATATGCAAATAGGAAGAATGAAGGAGTAACAATTTGAACATCAAGAGAGGTAATTGAACATGAAAATGCATATAACATATTTGACTCTCTCATAATAGTTGCATGTAGGATCATAATCAAATTCAACAATATAGCTATGACATAAAATATTATCTTCATGACCCATACGGATAAAAGTTTTATAATTTTCCAAGATAGTGGGATTATCATCAACTAAAGTCTTGACCTCTCCAAACCCACTTTTATCAAAAGTTTCATAAGATTGAACACTCTCCGAATGTTTAGAATTCTTACCTAAAGTTGACACTCTTCCAAACCCACTTTCAATATTATTGCAAACATTATTATCAATAACATATTAATCATGGGGCTTAAACAAAATTTCAAGATCATAAGAAGGATCACCCCAATCACGATCGATACAATGAGTAGCGGACATAATAAAATCAACATCCCCAAGCTTGTAGTTTTGCAAATCATCGGCACAATTGGCATTTATGGAACTAATACTAACATCATCGCGATCATGATTTTCATTAAACAAATGCATCCCAATAACATTTTATTTTGTCACTTCATTATTAGCTATGGGTTTACAATAAGTAGCAAGTTTGAAAAGATTAGCAAGCCGATGAGGATCCATTTATCTTAGATTTTTGTTTTTTACTTTATGTTCTTGTGTGTTAAAGATAAGGATAGCATACTAGGAAAGTAGAAATTAGAACAAGTAAACGATAGTGTGTGTGTTGGATCCTCGTGAGAAGTGATGATATTACCCCGGCAACGGCACCAGAAATTCTTCCTGCTACTTGTGAGATGCATTAGGTTTTTCCTCGAAGAGGAAGGGTGAAGCAATATAGTAGCGATAAGTATTTCTCTCAGTGAGAACGAAGGTTATAGAACCAGTAGGAGAATCACGACAACTTCACGTCGACATCACCTGCACACACAAAACCAAACACTTGCACCCAACGCGAGCAAGTGGGTTGTCAAGCCCCTTGAACTCGTTACTTGCAAGGATTACTTCTGATAGTGATAGATAAATAAATAAAAAGAAAAAAATAACATAAATAAATTGCAGCAAGGTTTTAAGGGTCTTAGTAATATGATTTAAATAGACTCGGGGGCCATAGTTTTCACTAGAGGCTTCTCTCTCGAACACATAACATATGGTGGGTAGACAAATTACTGTTGGGCAATTGATAGAAAAGCGCATAGTTATGATGTTATTCATGGAAATGATCATGTATGTAGACATCACCTGTGTGACAAGTAGACCGAAGCGATTCTGCATCTACTACTATTACTCCACCAATTGACCAAAATGATTCTGCATCTATGGTATTAAGTTCATAACAAACGGAGTAATGCATTAAGCAAGATGACATGACGTAGACAAAGTAAGACAAGCAATATGTTCAGACCCTGTCCTTTCATCATTAGTAGCAAAAATACAATTTGTGTCTTGTCCCCTTCTGTTACTAGTATATAGAACACCGCAAGGTTGAACCCACTACAATGCACTCCTCCCACTAAAGATAAATCAATCTAGTTGTCCAAACCAAATGGATAGTTCCGAGAGAATTACAATGCTACAAAAATCATGCATAATAAATTTGAGAAAAGACTCAGTTACTTTCAATGAATAATCTCATCATAAACCCACAATTCATCGGATCCCAACAAACACACCGCAAAAGAAAATTACATCGGATAGATCATGACGAGAATCGCGAAGAACATGATATTGAAGATCAAAGAGAGAGAAGAAGCCATCTAGATACTAGCTATGAACCCGTAGGTCTGTGGTGAACTACTCACACATCATGATGGACCCAACAAGGTTGATGTAGATGGCCTCCGTGATTGATTCCCCCTCTAGCAGAGTACCAGAAATGGCCTCCAAATAGGATCGGGGAGGAATAGTGACTTGCAGTGGCAGAAAAAGTGTTTCATGTGTCTCTCTGTTGTTTTGGGGGTAATTGGGAATACATAGAAGTGGAATTAGTTCAGGAGGTGCCACAAGGGACCCACGAGCTCGGGGGGCGTGCCCTCAAGGCTCGTGGCCACCTCGTGGGTCTTCTGGCATCCTAAGCTTCCTGGGTCTCTTTTGGTCAAAAATAACTCCTGTAAATTTTCATCCAATTTGGACTCCGCTTGATATTGATTTTCTGAAAAGTCAAAAAGCAGGCAAAAAATAGGAACATGCACTGGCAATGGGTTAATAGGTTAGTCCCAAAAAGTTATATACAATAGCATATAATTGCATATAAAGTTTCCAAGATTGAAAATATAATAGCATGAAACAATAAAAATATTATAGATACGTCGGAGACATAACAATTGAGTTTGGCATGGATTTGTTGATGTTTTTAGAGCAGTATGATGTTGTGAGTACTGTACGATCATTATTATTTAATTGTATTAGACTGAAAAATTGTCTTGTAGATGTTCACACCGAGGTATTCTCACGTACGCGGTGGATCGAGTTCATCCACCGCACCACCACAACAAGTTTCACTCAGGGGATCGTCTTCACCGATCGTGAAGCAAGAAAGAAGTTCTAGAAGCTCACCACAAGGAAGACCAAAGCAAACAAATGGGCTTGTGCGAATACACTCGCCAAGCTAGGTATCACTCATGATGTTTATTTGCTTTGTCATAATGCCGGGTTGCATCATTCTGTTTATCAGGGATGTGAGACTTATGAACGATTGATGCTTGAGTTTCTTAGTACTCTCTCGCACAATGTTGGTTTAATGCCAAATGCGTATGAGGAGGAGAGGATCACTTTTTTCTCCTTGACCAAGACTTTGACATCACTTTTGTGGAGTGGTGTAATTACTTTGGCTTCCCCAACAATGATGATGATAGTAGATATGTTTATGATTTCACTGACCCGCACCAAAGGTAATCCTTTTACCGTATGAGTCGTGATGGCTCTAGTCAAAGAGCTAGTTAAATGGAAAGTTCTGCTATACGTTATTTCTAATATGTTATCACTAACTCACTGCAGGCATGAGGAGAAGTTTCTAAGGTAAATCATGAGAACATGCTAGTTCTCGGGAAAGCAACAAACCTGGACGTTGGTTATGTGCCCAACCTAGGGGCAATACTTTTGCTACACCTCGTGCATGAAGCAAACCATGCACAAGGAGATATCGTGTGTGGAGGATTGATCACCATGTTGGCCAACTCCCTTGGTCTCAACTACAATCATCTCGGCCCCATTGTCGGCAACACTCTTATTAACATTCATGTTCTTACTAGCGCTGGTATGCTAGTAGTTCATAATGGTCGTCATTGCATTAGAATTCCTGGAGTCGTGTACATGTCACCCACTCCTATGCCTAACCATTTCTCCATCGAGAATGGACAACTGCATTATGTTAAACAAGAAGGATTTGCAGGTTTTGACCAAGAAGGGCCAGAACCAGAACAAGTAGATGAAGAAGAATTCGCCACCGATGAAGAGGAGGAGCAGCCCTAATAAGACTACACCACCTAGGCGGACCTCAACAACCTCCAAGGCTCTATCCATGATATGAGCAACCTCTCATCGTCCCTTCGAGGCACGTCTACCTACATGAACATGAACTTCTCCAAATGGAGCCAGGAGTGGGCACCTGACCAACCGCCACAATGATGCCACCGGTTTGGGATTGCAAAAGCCTAAGCTTGAGGGAGGTTATCACCACTTCTACATCAAGATGTGGCGGTATTTGAATAAATTGTGATGAGGTTGTACTTAAGCTCGAGGAGCTTCAAAACACTTGTGTTGGTTCGTTCCAACAATTGGCTTTTTATTTTTATTTTAACTTTGCAGCTTTTCGGTTGCAAGTGTCGACGTTCTGGGTTCGGGGGTACCCAGACCTGCCTGCCAGCAGCCCAGTGGGTGGCCCACCTCGACGGCCCAGTACGGCCTGGCAACAAAGCCCCAAGGACAAGACCCTCGTGAGGGCCCCGGCCTCGCGAGGAGAACGACGCCAAGACCCCGAGGGGAGCAGCCTCCCCAGGTCGCCTCCCGAGGAGCGGAGATTCCTATGCGAGCACCCGGCCTCAGGAGGCTGCGATGATGTGAGCCATGACGACCAAGGCAGGCGGGCGCCAGCGGGCACAGCAGGGACAGTTTCCTCTTTGGTGCTAAGGAAGCAAGGACGAACGCGGTTTCCCAAGGAATCCCCCAAAGGTTTCCATTCCGGTGCAACAAGACCAAGACCACGGGCTCGGCAGGACGGATGTCATCGCCGAGCCCACCTCTGCGTCACTCCAGGAGCTTTGTAGGCAAAGACCACCTTTAGTCAGGATAAGCTGTACCTCTTATCCCCTTTCAAATTTGGTCGTTGTGGGATCCCTTCCCTCGTGTGCGATAAGGGAAGAGGACCAAGGCCACTATAAATAGGGACTAGCCTCCACCGTAGAAAGCGGGATGATAGACGGATCCCTCCTCACTCGAGAGCCCTCGCTAGGTCGCTCACCACTATACTAGTTCATCCCCAAAACCTCCCAGTGAGGCCAATCCACCCAAAGCAGGACTAGGGTTTTACACCACAAGGTGGCCCAAACCTGGGTAAATTTCTGTGTCCATCTTCTTGCTAGCTCGCACACATTCGGCAAGCCTTGGCTGTGAAGTTGGCAAGCTTGAGACAAGTGTGGGTGAAGATCTTCGCACATGCCCCAGAGTTCGAACCTTCTTGGGTCTGCGGAGCCCTGATTCCGACAACAAGTTAGTTTTCAAAAACCCAAAAACCAAACAATAAGCTTTGCTCTTGTTCTTCATTTATCCCCTTGGAGTTCATTTGCATTTTTTTCAGAGGACTTGATCTATGTCAAACAACAAGGAATACAAGAGTAAGGAAGAAAAGTGTGTAAATTCGCAACCGTGAAGTTATATCCTACGACCCTCGTCTTTTGCACTTGGATACTTAGAGTTGATATAGTAGTTGTATGTGTGATATGTGCAGATGGGAGTAAGTCTTGATAGTTGATACAAAAGTTTTTCTCTAGTAGCTGAAATAATTTTGTAGCCTTTGTTTTCTTTAGGTTAGACAACTAAGACTTGGGTGGGACCATTTTTAAATGAAATGCTATTAACTAATAATAACTATGCACAAGAGAAATTCTCTCAAGACTTGAGAGCTGAGAAATTGTAGTGGAAGTGACGTTTAACATGCTCAACCCCATGATGTTAATTTTAATAGACTTGATAGCACTTGTGGATTAAATCATCTACACGAACTTAGTTGAAAGGTGGGTGAGATTATGCCAAAAATCTGTGTTGTATCTCTCAACATGGTGTTACAGCCTCCGGCTGGCACCATGGCCTTTGCTGCTATATACAGACATACCTGTGTAAATTTCATTTTGTCCCCTTTCTTGATTTTATGTTGAGGACTACGCTGGCCAATGAACGATCCACCAAGAGCGAAAACTCGGATTTAGGCCATGAGTTTGTTAGCGTACATAGTGGCAACACTACAAACGAATATTATTCGGTTTTCTCTTGAATTGGTGCGTACGTGGTAAATAAAGGGGACTGATCAAAAGAGCTCAAAAGAGACATTATTTCTAAAGAGCCATAGTTCCCAAACATTAAGCCACATCGAAAACCTATGCATGATCACTTATTTGGCAGAATCTCCTTCACATGACAATCAAAGTTCCAGCAAAGAATGATTGAAAACCGAGGTAGGTCGTCTACCTAAACAACTTTTATAAAGGGGGCCCTGTTGAAATATCAACAGAACAGCGTCGAGAACAGCCATAACCTCTTCAGCATCTTTATCATCCACAAACCCTAGTCGCCACCATTTTCATCTCCATAGCCATCTCCACCACCATAGTGCTCTCTCATCTAGTTCATACTAATCATGCATCGCACAAGGCATCCATTGCAAGACATATTACAATCAATCGATCCCAAGATGTGTTCTTCAATTTTTTTCTTGAGATCTTATCTCCATGTGTGAGTAGTCCGGTAAGGTATGGGTTGAGGCATGAGCCTTGCAACCCCAGCTATTTGTTGAAGGGATCAATGGAAGTCTATGACATAGCATCACATATGTGTGAAATAAAAATTTTCATGAAGTGTCTCTTTTCTTGTTTGTGATCTTCATCCCTGCATGTACTCAAGATCATGGAGATCAACTAGAAGTGAGGCTAGGAGCAAGGAGACCAGGAAGGTTTATACCGAACACCTGTGACATTAAGGTTTAGTAGGGTAACATCGGTCATATCCTTGGGGATTCATGAGGTGTAGTCATTAAACACCCAATGCTTTTGTCCGATATTATTATCATAATTTTCGGACCAACCCCGCGAGATGGATAGGGCCTTAGGTAGGACATCTGATTCTTGATGCAGGACTTGTGCAGGTCAAGATGTTCTTTGGACACATCCCCCACTCCGATATGAAACAAGCACATCTTGTTGGGTGACTTCTCGAGCACAAACTAATATCCTTTTTGATCCCAACACAAATACATGGTTGTAAGCATTAGGACCTCATACCCATACCTTTTTTTATTATAAGTGTTTGAATCACAATTTGTTTGTTGATCCGGTCAAAAGCTGGATTTGACACTTTGGCAAAAGCTTGCTAGGGACCATTGCATCAAGGAATCTTCCTCTTGTGGGTTGATACCCAGGGTCACCTCTAGGGAAAAAGGTATGGGATACCCTTTCTTGTTCCAACACCGGATCAATAAAAATGAGATAACGTTCATCAGGAAAACTATCATCAATAGGTAGTTGGGTCATCAAGAACATTTTCCATCCTAGACAAATTATCTGCTAGAGGGTTTTCAGATCCCTTCCTATCAACAATATGCAAACCAAACTCTTGTAGTAAAAGAACCCACATAATCACTCTAGGTTTAGCATCTTTCTTTTCCATAAGATATTTAATATCAGCATGATTGGTGTGAATTATTACTTTAGAATCAACAATATAAGATCTGAATTTATCACATGCAAACACAATTGCTAAAGTTTCTTTCTCGGTAGTAGCATAATTCTTTTGAGCATTCTCTAAGGTTTTACTAGCGTAATGAATAACATTCAATGTCTTATCAACTCTTTGTCCTAGAACAGCACCAACAGCATAATCACTAGGATCACACATTATCTCAAAGGGTAGGTTCTAGTCAGGTGGTTGAACAATGGGTGCAGAAATTAAGGCTTCCTTAAGTATTTCAAAGGCTTCTACACAATCATCATAAAAACATATGGAACATATTTTTGCAAAATATTGGTTAGAGGCCTAGAAATTTTAGAAGTCTTTTATAAATCTTCTATAGAAACCAGCATGACCTAGAAAACTTCTAATACTTTTGATATCTTTAGGACATGGCATTTTATCAATTGCATCAACTTTAGCTTAATCTACCTAAATACCTCTTTCAGAGATCCTATGCCCAAGGACTATACCTTCATTCACCATAAAGTGCCACTTCACCCAATTCAACACAAGATTAGTTAACTCACGTGTTTGCATAACTCGATCAAGGTTGTTTAAGCAATCATCAAAAGAAGTTCAGTAAATAGAAAAATCATTCGCTAATACCTCAACAATCTTTTCATAGAAATATGAGAATATAGCAGTCATACATGTTTGAAAGGTTGCAGGTGCATTGCATAAACCAAAAGGCATATGTCTATAAGCGTAAATTCCAAAAGGACAAGTAAAGGTGGTTTTATCTTTATCTTTTTTTTCTACCAGTATCTGAGAAAAACCAGAATATCCATCTAGGAAACAAAAATGTGAGTGCTTAGATAATCTTTCTAACATTTGACCAATAAAAGGCAAGGGGTAATGATCTTTTCTAGTATCTTTATTTAATTTTATGAAATCAATTACCATCCTATAACTAGTTACAATTCTTTGAGGGATAAGTTCATTTTTATCATTAGGAACAAGAGAAATGCCTCCTTTCTTAGGAACACAATGAACATGACTTACCCATCTACTCTCAGCTATAGAATAAATTATACCTGCCTCGAAAAGCTTTAGTATCTCAGTTCTTACCAGATCCTTCATTTTGGGATTCAGACAAAGTTGATGATCAATGGCTTAGCATCTGATTCCATATTAATCTTGTGCTGGCATAAGGTTGGACTAATGCCTTTATGATCATCAAGAGTATATCCAATTGCAACACGGTGCTTCCTCTGAATTTTAAGTAATCTATTTTCTTCATGCTTTGAAAGGTTAGCACTAATAATAACAGGATATATGTTCTTTTCATCCAGATAAGCATATTTCAGTGTATCATGAAGCTTCTTTAATTCAAACACAGGATCACTCTTAGGAGGGAGATTGTATCCCAAGGTTTGAACACACAAATTATGTTTAATAATAGGTGCTTGAGTAAAGAATATCATCTATTTCATTCCTTTCATTCATATGCATATCATTTTCATGGTCTAGCAAATATTGTTCTAAAGGATCAGTAGGAGGCACAACAATAGAAGCAAGACCAATAATTTCTTCTTTACTAGGTAATTCTTTATCATGTGGTTGTCTACTAAACTTGGAGAAATTAAATTCATGAGATACATCACCAAAATTAACACTGACTGTTTCCCTATTACAATCAATTTTAGCATTAACGGTATTCAGGAAAGATCTACCAAATATAACGGGGCAAAAATCAACTTGTAGTGATCCAAGAGCTAGAAAATCAGTAGGATATTTGATCTTACCACACAGGACTTCAACATGTCTAACAGTCCCAAGTGATGAAATAGTATCTCTGTTTGCAAGCTTAATAGTAACATCAATATCTTGTACCTCAACAGTTGCAATATCATGCATAATTTATTTATAAAGAGTGAATGGAATGGAACTTACACTAGCACCCATATTACATAAACCATGATAACAATGATTTCCAATCTTAACAGAAACAACGGGCATGCCAACAACTGGTTTATATTTATCATTCGGGTCCTGCTTAGCAATCTGAGTTGCTTCATCGTAGAAATATATGACATGACCATCAATATTGTCAACTAATAGATCTTTAATCATTGCAACGTTAGGTTCCACTTTTTTCATAGGGTCTATATGTTTTGATATTACTTTTATTAACCACAGGTGCAACTTTAGCATGTTCCCTAATCCTAACAGGAAAAGGAGGTTTCTCAATATAAGCAGTGGGCACAACTGGATCAACATTATAAACAATTTTTTCCTCTTTAGCTAAAATATGTTCCTCACAAATTTTTTCAATAGGTGGATGATATTTAAAGCACTTCTCCTTAGGGAGATCAACATGAGCAGCAAATGATTCACAGAACATAGCTAGTATCTCAGAGTCAAGTCCATATTTTGCACTCAAGATTTATACCTGGGTATTTACCTTTGTCGACTTCCGAGTCTTCAGAGTTGTGTTTAATTCTTTCCAGAAGATCCCACTTGAATTCAATAGTTCTCTTCATAAAGGATCCAGTAGAAAATATCTCGAGCATTGATTGATCTTCATCGGAAAGCCAAGCATAAAGCTTTGTATAATTATTTCTCTTGAGAGCTCATGATTGGGGCATGTATACATCAAAGATTTAAGCCTCCCCCAAGCTTGGGCGACAATTTCTCCTTCACGAGGCCAAAAATTATATATATAATTCCGAATCCATATGATAAAACTTTTGGTGAAATTCCAGCTTCAATCGATTCCAATCCCATGTTCCAACATCATCCAATAGCCTATACCATGTCAATGCATTTCCCTCCAAAGATAAATGGAATACTTTCTTCTTAACTCCATCTTCGGGTAAACCTGCAAGCTTAAATAATCCACAAATTTCATCTATATAGATCAAGTGCATATCAGAATGTATTGTTTCATCTCCTGCATAAGGACTAGCTAGCAGTTTCTCTAACATACACGAAGCAATCTCATAATAAATATTTTTAGTAGGTTCAGTAGGTTGAGGAGTGTCACTTACCACTTCGGCTGAAGGTGAAGATACCCCGAACAAGCCCCTCAAAGTATTATTCTCCATAGTAACAAGTGACAGTAAATTTCAGCACGTGACGAAAATGTTCCCTTACCAAATTCCACCTACCAAAGTCACTTCTTTCCCCAGCAACAACGCCTGCAAAGAGTATTGATAACCCACAAGTATAGGGGATCAATCATAGTCCTTTTGATAAGTAAGATTGTCGAACCCAACGAGGAGCGGAAGGAAATGACAAGTGGTATTCAACAAGGTATTCTCCGCAAGCACTGAAAGTAGCTGTTACAGATAGTTTTGTAACAAGGCAATTCATAACAAGTAACCAGTAACAATAGTAAAAAAAGGTGCAGCAAGGTGGCCCAATCCTTTTTATAGCAAAGGGCAAGCCGGAAAGTTCTCTTATAGCAAGCAAAGCCTTCTTGAGGACACATGTGAATTCTCGTCTAGTCACGTTTCATCATGTTTAGAGCATTCACTTTCGTTACTTTGATAATTTGATGTGTGGGTGGACTAGTGCTAGGTTGTTTTTCTTAATTTATCAAGCAACACTATTATGATTACCCCCTCTCGCTGGAATCCGCATCTACAAAAGAAGAATTAAGATAAATCTAACCACAGCATGAAACATGTGGACCCAAATTAGCCCCTTACGGAATAACACATAAACTAGGGTTTAAGCTTCTGTTACTCTCGCAACCCATCATCTACTTATTACTTCCCAATGCGGTCCCTTGGGACCAAGTATGGTGAAGTGTCATGTAGTTCACATTCACATGACACCATTAAAGGAATAGCAACATACACATCATCAAAATATCGAGCGAATGCCAACTTCACAAGATTACTTATAATAAGACTTCCCCCATGTCCTCAAGAACAAAAGTAACTACTCAAAAATCATAATCATAATCATGTTCAAGATCAGCAGTGTATTGAATATGATTAAGGATCTGAACATATAATCTTCCACCAAGTAAACTAACTAGCATTAACTACAAGATGTAATCAACACTACTAGCAACCCACATGTACCAATCTGAGGTTTGGAGACAAAGATTGTATATAAGAGATGAACTAGGGTATGAGATGAGATGGTAATGGTGAAGATGTGGATGAAGATTGGTCCTCCCACGATGGAGGAAGTGTTGGTGATGGTGATGGCTTCAATTTCCCCCTCTTGGAGGGAAGTTTCCCTGGCGAAATCGCTTCGCTGAAGAGCAAAAATGCTCTTGCCCAGGTTCCTCCTCGAGACTACGGCTCTTTGTCCCGTAAGTGTTCTTCTTATTTTTTCTAGGGAAAATAGCATCATATAGGAGAAGATGGGCCCTGGAGGCCTGCTGGTGGAGCCACGAGCTCGCTGGGCGCACCCTAAGGGGTAGGGCGCGCCCCCTGAGCTCGTGACTCCCTGGTGGGTCCCCTCTTGGTAATTCTTCCACTACTATTTTTATATATTCCAAAATAATTCTCCAAAAAATTTCAAGTTATTTGAAGTTGCAGAGATTACCCAACTCTTCTGTAGCTTTGTCTGGTCCAGAATTCCAACTGCCGATAATCTCCCTATTTATGTGAAACTTGCAAAATAATAGAGAAAAAGCATTAGGATTGCATCATAAAATGAAATAATGAGCCAAAAAATTATAAATATCAATAGGAAAACATGATGCAAAATGGACGTATCAGGCATCTACTACTCTTTTACCGAAACGTTGTCCAAAGCTACTAATCTTCCTCTTTATCTTGAATAATTTCCCTTGAGGATAATAATAAGCATGGAACGCGGCTGATAATTTTTCCCAATTACTCAAGGTACTCATGGGCTGATATGATAACCAGTCTGCAGCTCCCTTCTCAAGTGAGAAAGGAAATATTTTAGCTTTGATCTCATCGTTAGTTAAATCAAGTAACTGAAAAGTCCCACAAGTGGTGTTAAACCTTTCAATATGTTTATAAGGACTTTCAGTTCCATTGACATCAGAAAATATTCTCATTTATAATATGAATCAACCAAGGGTTAATCTCATATACTTTACCAAGTAGGTCAGGACTAATAGATATAAAGTTCTCTCCTCGAGTTGGTCCTGCAACAAACTCTATATCTACCTGATAAACTAGTTCTTGTAAGACCAAGGTTGCTTGCACTCTACAAAAATTGTTAGGACACAAAATAACTCAAAACTGAAGACAAACCCAAAAGCGCCCAGCTCCCCGACAACGACGCCACAAAAAGCTTCATAGCCTGCAAGTGCACAGAGTTAAGTTGTAGCCTTTTCATAGTAAGAGTATCGATCCCACAGGGAGAACAAGAATCAGACTTTTGCATTATTTAGTGAATTATGTGTTTTTGCGCTTGCAAATGATTGAAGATTAGAAGCAAAGTGAGGGCGATAATAAATATTGATTGGGTAGTAGGACAAACTGGAAATAAATAACATAAAAGTAAACAAAGAGGAACTATTGACTGACTGGTGACAAGCAAATGAGTAACACATTCTCAGGGAGTCCGAAATCTCCATTGGTATGTTTCTAACGCACCTATACTTAGGGATATCATGGTATGAATACTTGATCCACTTTTGACGATTATGCTGGGCGAAGCCGGGTACAGAACACGTTCTACTCGAAGTAGATTTTGTGCCACGCATGCCACTATCATAGTCTCCCAGAGGGTTACAACTCATGATCATTAAGGGTAACCCCATGGACGCGGTGTCTCTAAAGGTTCTCCATAATTCCCCGGTCAATTGCAAAGGTTAGGAGCAAGAGGCTTTTACTATCACCTCGAATTACCCCCTACTACTTGTGAGTTGCGTTGGGTTTCCCCCTGAGGAGGAAGGGTGAAGCAATATAGTACAGATAAGTATTTACCTCAGTGAGAACCAAGGTTATCGAACCAATTGGAGAATCAAAACAACTCATCTTGCAAGGAGTATCTGCACACATAAAACCAAACACTTGCACCCAACGCGGGCAAGAGGGTTGTCAAGCCCCTTGAACTCGTTACTTGGAAGGATTACTTACGATAATGGTAGATAGATAGTGATAAAAGAAAAATAAAATAAAAGTAAATAAATTGCAGCAACATATTTTTAGATTTTTAGCAAAAATGATTAAGTAGAATCAGGGGCCATAGTGTTCACTAGAGGCTTCTCTCTCGAAAGTAGCATACAGTGGGTAGACAAATTACTATTGGAGAATTGATAGAAAAGAGCATAGTTATGATTATGTAATCATGGTAATGATCATGTATATAGGCATCACATGTGTGACAAGTAGACTGAAACGATTCTGCATCTACTAATATTACTCAACCAATCGACCGTTATCCAGCATGCATCTATGGTATTAAGTTTATGCAAACAGAGTAATGCTTTAAGCAAGATGACATGATGTAGACAAAGTAAGTACAAGCAATATGTTCAAACCCCATCATTTTATCCTTAGTAACAACAATACAATACGTGTCTTGTCCCTTTCTCTCACTTGGATATAGACCACCGCAAGATTGAACCCACTACAATGCACACCTCCGACGAAAGATAAATCAATCTAGTTGCCCAAACAAAACTGATATATCAAAGAGACTTACAAAGCTATAACAATCATGGATAATAGAATTCAGAGAAGACACAATTACTTCTCATGAATAATATGATCATAAACCCACAATCATTGGATCCAAACAAACACACCACAAAAGAAGATTACATCGAATAAATCAACGTGAGAATCGCGAAGAACTTTGTATTAAAGATCAAGGAGAGAGAAGAAGCCATCTAGCTACTAGCTATGGACATGTAGGTCTGTGGTGAACTACTCACACATTATCATGGGGAAGCAAGGTTTATGAAGATGGCCTCCATGATGGATTCCCCTCCAGCAGAGTACCGGAAAAGGCCTCCAGATGAGATCGCGGAAGAACAAAGGCTTGCAGTGGTGGAAAAATTGTGTCGGGTGGCTCTCTGTTGGTTTCCTGATTATAGAGAATTTATGGAGGTGGAATTTAGTCAGACCTAGCCACGAGGGTCCCACAAGGCATCTGGGCATGTCTACCCCCCTGGGCGCGCCCTGTTGCCTTGTCGTCTCTTTCGCTTTTCGTCTGGTGTCCTCCCGAAGTTTCCAGGGTCTCTTTTGTCTAGAAAAATCGTCAATAACTTTCGTAGCATTTGGACTCCGTTTGTTACTGATTTCCTGGAAAACCAAAAAACAAGCCGAAAACAACAACTGGCACTAGGCACTTGGTTAATAGGTTAGTCCCAAAAAATGATATAATATAGCATATAATTGCATATAAAGTTAAAAGCACATATGCTCTCTTGGAGGTTTTGATAATTCATGACAACATGTATTGTCTCTTGGACTAATATTTTTACCTAGTCTGTTTCAAAAAATGTCCACAGAGAGGATTGGCCATGGAATGTGAGGAGAATCCCCAAGGAAAGAAGAAGAAGGAGAGGAATAGAATTGGCAAGACATCAAACTTCAAGACTCTACATTTTGCATTTTGTGAGAAATCACACTTGAGTCAATAGGAAAGCCAATACTATTAAAAGGGGATGAGGTATCCATGATGATCTGGTTGCTCAAGTGCTTAGAGTTAGCCACCAAACACCCATGAGATTCTCCCATGAAATACTCTGTCTACACCCTACCACTCAAAATCGGTGCCACCCATACTTCCAAATCGGCCCTACCAAGTTTCACCCTAGACAGATCCTAAGCCAAACCCTAAGGTCTCGCTGACACCAAGTCCATTTTCGATGACACCGAAATCAGTGGCCAACTCTCTGGTATCCTATTTCTAAAAATCAGAATTTCTGACTTTTAGGAATCGGTCTCACTGAGTTTGGGTAACTGCCTAGGTCAGCCAAATCAGACCCACCGAGATTTATATATCGGTCTCACCAAAACGCCAAAACTTGCCACATTTTTCACTGGTCGGTGCAACCGAGTTTTTGCTTCGGTTTCACCGAGTTGGTCAATAATGTTGTAACGGTTGGATTTTTGGAGATGCCTATATATACCCCTCCACCTACCTCTCACTCATAGGGGAAGCACTCAAAACAAACCAACACTTGCCCCATCGATTTTTCTAAGAGAGAACCACCTTCTCATGTGTTGAGATCAAGATCTTCCACTACAACCATATGAATCTTGATTTCTAGCCTTCCCAAGTTGCTTTCCACCCAATCAACCTCTTCTACCAAGCCAAATCTGTGAGAGAGTGATTGTGTGTTGAGGATACTATCTTTTGAAGCACAAGAGCAAGGATTTCATCATTGTTACCACATCTATTACCTTTTGGAGAGTGGTGTCTCCTAGATAGGTTAGGTGTCGCTTGGGAGCCTCCGTCTTCGTGTGTGGAGTTGAACCAAGAAGTTTGTACGGGCAAGGAGATCCCCTACTTCAGGAAGATCTACCCGGAGTGAGGCTAGTCCTTCGTGGACGTAAGCCATGATGGAATAGACGAGGTTGCTACTCTGTG
This sequence comes from Elymus sibiricus, assembly GCA_039707655.1. NCBI lineage: Eukaryota > Viridiplantae > Streptophyta > Magnoliopsida > Poales > Poaceae > Elymus > Elymus sibiricus. The sequence goes on along the minus strand of CM077673.1, from coordinate 246,300,011 downwards.
GACCCTTTTGAGTGGAGCCCTCCATGGACTTTCGCGAGCTCTACCCTCCGTGGGTTGAAGTATCCATCAACATGGATGTACGATAGCACCAACCACTACTGCTGGATGATCCAAAGACGACACAACAATGAGAGACCCTTTGACAAAACTTTGTGCGATGACCAAATTGCAATCGGTATAGTTATAGCTCCGTCGCTCATGACGTGAACTGTGTGCGATGGCGGGTCCATCAAATATGATCCCAAAAAATGTTGCGTGTGCGATCTGTGGCAAACAATTGTCGCAAATAAACTATTTGTGATTGGACAGTATAACACAAATAGTTAGAAAAATACAAGTGTGTGTGATGTACGGCATACAGTTCACCCTGATATACTGTTTGCGCTGATCCAGCAGAACACAAACGATTGTGCAGATGATTACGTGTGAGATAGATGGCATACAGGTCACTCGGATGAACTGTTTGTGATGAGATAAGATAACATAAACGGTTACATAGATCAAGATGTGTGTGATAGACAACATATATAGGCCACTGGGATGAACTATGTGCGATAAGCAAAAATAACACAAACTGTTGCTCAGATTAAGATGTGTGCGATGTATAGCATACACAGGCCATTCGGATGTGTTGTGGGCAAACGTTTCCAGATAAAGAACTGTCAGGGACTGATGAAATCATCACCGACGGATTTGGTTGTTTATTCCACATGCGATGTGATTTGCTCAATCTGCCCACAAACATCTATGCTTCTGCTTAGAAGAACATGATTGCAAAACCAAATTAAACATCCAAGTACATAAGTGACTACACACATAACATTGGCACACCTCAATAAACAATTACACACATAACAACATGATTGCCATAACCTAATTAAGCATCCAAATACATAAGTAAATACACACATAACATTGGCGCACACCTCAATAATCTATTACATGCATAATAAACTTATCCCTCTAAAACTACAAATATTTTGGCATAGAGGGAGTATGAGAAACGATCATCAAATCATCTACTTCCTGTGATGCTTGCCGCCACTGCTCTGCTTGTGGCTCGATCCCCCGTCGTCTTCAGGTAGGAGGCACTTCCTCATGTCAACGATACGCCTGAACATCTCATAGCAAGTGTATGCTTCCTTGGCCGCGGTTTGGAGGTGATATTGATCCAGTTTCTTCACCCAGGCCATGTGCCATACAGGCTTGTTCTTGTCGCACTCAGCGTTCATGTCTCTGTAGTGGGGGTCGATAATGGCCTTGGCTAGGTCAACAGGGAAGTCCATGTTCTTCTTGCTGCCCCAGACCTTGTAGTGGCTACGGATGTCGACAAGCTTCTAGCAGGCCAAGCCCGAAGTCTTGAGCACCTTTGCATCATTGGTGGTGTCCACCGTAGCGAACCTGTAGTCGGGGCTATTGACAAACCTGGTGAAACGCTCGCAAGGCACTGTGGCCAGGCAGTAATGGTAGAGAAGGACGTGATGGCCGACGCACAACTGGGCGACGATAACCTTCTCTTCATGCCCGGCACAACCGCCGGGTTAAGCGAGGTCGAAGCCGACCACTTTTTACTTGTCATCCGCATCAAGCAACCGCTCCATAGTGCTGATGGTGTCCTCCACCATGCCCGGGTCGTTGGTATACACCACCGTGAGGTCCGTCTTCCTCATGTGGGTCTCCACATGATGCACGCCGTACTCCATTGGAGTGCCGCTGGACATCCTCTTTGTATGCGTCATCGAGGGTGTGCCTATTGTGTTGTGGGGCGCGATCGAAAGCATGAAGAGACTCTGGTTAATGGCCGTGGGTATAAATGGGGGCTGGATGTCCAGGAAAACCGGCACGTCCGGATGGCAGTTTTTGCAGCGCATTATTCAGTCGTGGAAGCATGTTACTGTATGGGGCGACGTGCGTGGCGCAACCACATGCATATGGAGCCCCGAACATGATCGTGGGCCGCCCCCAACCGCTGGCAGAGCGCGCGTGGAGGGGCGCAAGAGCAGAGCACGCGGAGGGACGTGAGAGCAGAGCATGCGGTGGGACGCGAGGTCGAACCAGACCACTTTGTACTTGTCCTCGTCAAGTAACATGTCCATAACGGTGGGGTTCTCCACCCAGATTGGATGTTTGGTGTACACCACCGAGAGCCCCGCGAACCTTCTGTGTGTGTCCACTATGGCATGCATGGTGAACTGGCGCTCGTCGTCGACAGCCGCTGGGAGCGCCATTGGAGCCGTGCAGGATACCCTCGGTCGTGGTTCTGCTTCTTAAGGTCTGGATATTAATCGTCAATTGCATATTAATGTCCAGATATTAATCGTCCATTGCATACTAAGGAAAAGATGGTACTACCAAAATACGAGTCTCCCTCATAAGATGCCATTTGCATGGTCGTATCACAAATGACAAAAATAGTACAAAGGTTCAAATTCCAGCATTACAAGGCTCAAATTCAAAGATTACAAGGTTCAAACCGATAATAGAAATGAAATTTAGCATATGCAGAAACTTTGTCATGCAGCTCTAGACGCCCGCGCTGATCCGCTGAACATGAACATATATGATAGGTTCATGCTGATATTACTACTAGTTTGGCAACTTTAATATTTCTGCAAAGGGATCCGCCACTGACATGTCATTTATGGGCTTTACATAAGGACTTCCGAATTGTCTGTCAACTAAAGTTACAAAACGAAATTGAGCTTCTGCAGAGACTTTTCCATTATGTCCTAGTCGCCAGAGCTGATCAGCAAACCATTCTTTTTTGTGCAATAAATGTAGGGAAAATCTTATTATCTTTAGCACACTTGCTCTCACAACAAAGAACCTAGCGAATATAATCTCCATTAAGGTGCCTCGGTAGGAGTTCAAAGTAATTTCTGAGAGATGGAGATCAAGGCATTCGTTGGGATTCTTATATTGCATCACATTATCCACTACCGGGCCTAACCGTATCTGCAAAAGAAGAGAATGCATTAGTGCTTGGACACACAAGGGACCTCTTATGATTTGCATGGTTTCAAAATTTGAACTCCCTTGTGGTTAAAATTTAACATGAAAGGGCATCACCTCGACATGTAGCTTCTCCAGGCATGGAAAGCATCTCAGCAATCTGACAACTTGGTCCAGGTCGGGGCTGATAGATTCTACTACAAAGACCTTCACTGTGCGCAGATATGGGGTCGAGCTTGTCGATATAATTTTCTGGATGACAGATGAACATATATCTTGAATAGAGAAAAAAATGTTAATTCAATAATGAGAAGAGCGCGACTGTTGTACCTAGACGGTTATGGATTCAAAAACAAGTTCAGATAAGTTGACGGGCGAGTAGCCAAACACCGTCAATTTCGGCGCATGAATGACAATGATTCTTGTTGGACCTTGTTGATCGACAACAAGTAATCTCTCAAGTAAAGGCACGTCCTTAATGACCATTTGGTGATTCACCTTGTGCGATCTCCTGTTGCAGCACCAGCAATACACACAAATTGTCCGGAGACTCATGAAGGTGATGTGGAGGCTCGTCAAGATTGGCTCGGTCCTTGCCATTGGAACGGAACTTGCCCATAGTAAGGCCTTTGATTGGGCCACAGTGCATGCCAAGGATCTAGGACAATGCATCCAAGCGTTTGCGATAGCCAGTGCAGAGCATGTGCTCGCTGCTGAGGCCGAGAGGGGCGCAGCGCCATAGGGGGCGCCACCGCCGGGAGAGGACGGTTATGCGGACGCCATCTTCGATAGGGAGGAGGAAGATGATGCCTCTCAACATATCGTCAGGGAGACCGCTGATGAAGCCTAGGACTATCGGCACTTGTGTTTCTGGCTCAGCCCACCTCCGCTTTCTGACAACCTCGACATCCACATCCAGAGAATGGCCGCCGGCGGCTCTTTCTATCAAGAGTAGAGTAGTGGGAGGATAGTGACTAGGTAGGAACAGTTTTAACAGATTAAGAAAATGAAATCCCAATTGGTTGTTGAAATACTACACAGTTACTTTGATATTGCTACGCAAGTCAACATGCAGATAATAGAAAGAACACTTACTTCCAACAAAGTGCGGACGGAGGATGTCGTCGGGGAAGTTAGCATTTATTTTATGGTCAGGCTCTTTTTGGTGCACCGTAATTTTAGTGCTAGCTTTCTGTACATAAAACTTAGAAATTTCTGCCCAAAGGCCTTCTTCAAAATAGGAGTGACAATCTTCATCAAGTTTTACAGAAACAATGATTGTAAATCCATGGTTTGTGCTGAATATGACATCCCTGAAGTCTTCAGTTATGTAAAGGCCAAGATTTACAGCTACAGTTCTCGTTGCAAAGCAAGGGATGTACTGTAGGAATTGAGAAGATTGTTAAAGAACAGGGTAACATGATAGTATGGGAGTTGTAGTTAAAAGAACATCACATCAGTTGATATGAAAGGACAAAAAATTACAAGTAAACAAATAATGTAACCATGATGTCGTGCAAATATATATGAGAGTAAACGAAAGAACAATACAACATTAATTTGCCTAATATAGAAGGAGAAGAATAAGAAGAAGAAGAAAACACATTTGACGTAAATGCAGCATGTGGCACCTTTTATCCAAATGTAGCAGTATATAGTATAGGTTCAGAAAAAAGTATAGGCCATGCATGTCAACCCAGGTAATCTGAGATTGAACATACCGTGCGCTTCGTGAAGTCGTATGGTACGGTAAGATAGAACTCCTCGGTTTTTTGGCCGAGGCCGCATAGCCCTGATGTGTCCTTGCATAGTACACTCTATGAATGAAAACCCTCGAATTAGCTAGACGAAACATGAATCCACGGCGATTTCGGACGGGTGATTAAAAGGGGCCGACGGACTGGGATAAGAGATGAGCAGAAATATTTTAGTAGATTAGTTACCTGGTTCTTCATGGGGAAAAAACCAGTATCGAAGATTCCCCAATTGGGCAAGCTGGTTCGACAGCGAGCAGCGTCCAGAAAGTCAGTTCCAATGGGCTGCGGCAAGCGGCAGTGGTGAAATGCGGTGGCGTTTGGCGGCAGCCGGCGACAGGAGTTGAGCTAAGTCATTGCCGCGGGGATAGGCGGTGACATGCATGGAGAGTCCCAGAGTAGTGTTAGTGTAAGTGCTATTGGGGAGGGAGAGGGGGAGGTGGGAGGGGAGCGGGCAAGGGTTTTGTGATGTGTGGGTGCTGAGGGTTTTTTAAGTGGTGCTGAGGGTTTTCTATCCTAGAATAATGTGCTTCGGAGGAAACGGTTTATTAGATCCAACCATGTGTGATAAATCCTACATAACTATTACTCTCAAGTAAACTAGCACTCCGGTGTGATGGCCAATCATAACACAAATGACGCGGCACAATGAAAGTCGTCACATAGTTTCAATCTCAGAAAAAAAATATAATACACAAGCAAAGATATAATACACACAAACTAGAAAGATTCAATCCAACATCTCATCTTCATGCTTGATCGTTAAGATTCTCCAGGAACTAGGCGTACGCAGCGTGCGCTATCCTGCGAGAATACTTCTGCTTGAAGGAGCCAACAGCTCGTCCTCTTGTATGTGCCAGAACACTAGAATACATGTTGTTAATCTTATGGTTTGCAGAACGGGCATCCATAGCCCACTTTCTTCCTGACACGCCTATTATGCTTTCCAGCCATAAGCTCTTTGAGCGTTTGCCTCTTGAACCTCTCCTGGACGTCTTCATCCTCGCTATCCACATCGTCCCATAGCACCTATTCATAGTAAAAAAAGATGACGTCCATATATTTTATAATGCGAATTCGCAAGGCAGAGATTATGAAACATAATATATCATGCGACAACGTGAACCCTAAATCAAAGCTAATTGGTTTGATGCCAAAAGTTGGCATGCCACATTTTTGTCGGAATCGCGGCTCCGCAAACCCAAGAAGGTTCGAACTCTGGGGCGTGTGCGAAGATCATAACCAGCCCTCGCCTCAAGCTCGCCACCCGCAGCCTAGCCTCGTCGAATCTATGCGAGCGAACAAGCAAACGAACACGGAGAATTTACCCAGGTTCGGGCCACCTTGCGGTGTAAAACCCTACTCCTGCTTTTGGTGGATTGGCCTCACGAGGAGGATGGGGATGAACTAATACAGTGGTTGAGTAACCTCGCGAGGACTCTTGGGTGAGGATGGATCAATCAGCCTCTCTCCTTTCTATAGCGGAGGCTAGTCCCTATTTATAGTGGCCTTGGTCCTCTTCCCTCATCGCACAGGCGGGAAGGGATCCCACAACAGCCAATTTTGAAAGGGGACAAGAGGTACATCTTATCCTGACTAAAGGTGGTCTTCGCCTGCAAAGCTTCTGGGCGTGACGCAGAGGTGGGCTCGGCGATGACATCCGTCCTACCGAGCTTGTGGTCTTGGTCTTGTTGCACCGGAACGGAAACCTTTGGGGGATTCCTTGGGAACCCGCGTACATCCTTGCCTCCTTAGCACAAAAGAGGAAACTGTCCCCTCTGTTCCCGCTGGCGCCCACCTGGCCTTGGTTGTCATGGCTCACGTCATCGCAGCCTCCTGAGGCCGGGTACCTGCATAGAAATCTCCCCTCCTCGGGAGGCAGCCTGGGGAGGCCACTCCCCTGGAGGTCTTGGCATTGTTTGCCTCGCGAGGCCGGGGCCATCGCGAGGGTCTTGTCTTGGAGGGTTGGCTGCCAGTCCATACCGGGCCGTCGAGGGGGCCACGCGCTGGGCCATAGGCAGGCAGGTCTAGGTACCCCCGATCCCAGAACGCCGACAGTAGCCCCCGGGCCCAAGGTGCGCTCGGGTTGTCTTCGGGGTGAAGCCAAGGAAGGAAGACCAAAGCGCCATGGGCCCCAATCGCCTACGAGCCAGGCGTGACGCGGGCGCCTCCGCTCCCACGTCGCCTCGGCAACTGCCCAGGCCGACAAAAGCCTGGTGCCCACTACCAAGCCATCATTGCTCTCCTTCCTTGCGCCCTTGCTTCCTTGCTTAGATACCCTTTCCCTTGCGAGAGCTTCCTCCAGATCTTGGCGCAGTGTCATCCTTCCTCTTGCTCCTCCAACCTCTAGAATCCTTCAGATGGCGCCCGCCGGGAAGTCGAAGCCTGAGGCCCAGGCCTCGACCTCCTCTTATCCCTCGCCGGCGCTTACGGAATCCACCATCGCCAAGGAGGGGGACCTCACCCCCGTGCTCCCATTGACAGCGGGCCACACCAATGAGTGGGGGCGAACCTTGATCTGGTGTGGCTCTGCGGAGCAGCGCACCTTGGCGAAGACAGTGTATCCCTTCTTCCTTCACAGCGTCTTCTTCGGGCTCGTCCCGCCTTCCTCGGTGTTCTTCTCCGCCATCCTCGAGCACTACGGGATCCAAGCCCTTCATCTTCACCCCAATTCCATCATGCTCCTGTCTGTCTTCGCCTTCTACTGCGAGGCCTTCGTAGGCGTGAGGCCCTCAGTGGCCCTCTTCCGCCACTACTTCAGCCTGCGGCTTCACGACTGTGCGCAGCGGTCAGCGTGCGCCTCCTTCATCATGGTCCAGAGCGGGAATATGCTCCTGAAGGCCGGGAAGAACGTGGAAGGTTTCAGGCACCGCTGGGTCTTCTTGGATGCTGAGAAGACCCTCGCGTGGGGCTCCGCGAAGCTCACCGATCCCCGGGCGAAGCCCGTCTTGGAGCGGATTTCCCAGGACATGGAGGCCAAGCAACTGACCGGGGCTATGATAGCGAAGGAGTTCCTGACGCAGCGCCTGGCGCCGCTCCAGGCACACTCGAAGCCCATGTGGGAGTACGATGGTGCGAGGGATACCATCAGGCTCCGGTCCACCAGCCGGACCGATGAGGATCCGGGCAGGGCCGTGGTTACCCTGCTCCATGGCGATCCTGGGGACCTCCCCAAGGCCTATGCCCCGCCGTACCACCGCGATGACAAGGGGGAGCTGGTTGCCGCCATGCCCGCCTTTGACGAGCGCGGGCTCACGCCGCCCAAGCGCCCCAACTCCCCGGTGCCAGTGTCCTCCGGCGATGCCAGCGGCGAGGGAGACTCGGAGAAGACCGTGGATGACGGCTTGGAAGAGGTGTCTCCCCCGTCGCAGAGCGTGCTCCTCCGCAATCTCAATGACGACCACGATGCCGACGAGCCCCCGGCCGCGAACTCCCTGCGCTTCGTCAGGGCCCTCAGGAGGCCAAGGCCTGCCTCCCAGACCACGCTGGCATCTAGCCGGGCGACCCCGAAGAAACGCGCAGCCGCGCCTCCCCCGGCGGACTCCCCGTGCTCCAGCAGGGCGCTTGATACGGCGGCCTCATCTCCATCCGAGCCGCAGCCGAAAGATGGGGCAGCCGCCGCTGGGGCAGACGTGGCCTCTCCGGCCGTGGCCCCTTGGGGTGGTCTCTCCACTCCTCCGAGCGACAGCGCCACGCCGAAGAAGGGCGGGGGCATCCCGGCCCCCGATGACGTGGAGAGGAAAAGGAAGTGGGTTGCGACCGACGAGTAAGTGTAACACCCTGTTACGCTTAGCGGGATCTAGACTGGCCCCACAGACCAACACTAGTCTTTCCTGCGCACTTTGTCCTCACTCGTGCGCACCCGGGATGAACTTCCTGGTCGGTCACCCATCCTAGAATTGCTCCAAGCCAAGCACGCTTAACTTTGGAGTTCTTTTCGCATGGGCTCCCGGAAAAGAAGGAATTCCTTGTTGATATGAGTAGTCTATCATTCCTATTAAGCTAGGCTCTCACATACACCCCCACTCAAAGGAACCGACGTCCTCGTCGGCCCATCAGGAACGTTCCCTCTTGGTACACGTATGCGCGTCCAGTCCGGCCCATGTGTCATGCCGTGTGCCACAACGGGCCACACCTGCCATGCACCACACGCCCGCGCACCTGACCCATGCATGCCCGTGTAACCACGAGGGTCGGCTCTGATACCAATTGTAACACCCAGTTACGCTTAGCGGGATCTAGACTGGCCCCACACACCAACACTAGTCTTTCCTGCGCACTTTGTCCTCACTCGTGCGCACCCGGGATGAACTTCCCGGTCGGTCACCCATCCTAGAATTGCTCCAAGCCAAGCACGCTTAACTTTGGAGTTCTTTTCGCATGGGCTCCCGGAAAAGAAGGAATTCCTTGTTGATATGAGTAGTCTATCATTCCTATTAAGCCAGGCTCTCATAGTAAGCCACTAGCCTTGCCTTCGGTTCATTATAAATTGCGCGCGTACTCACGACCTCTTCTCTCCTTGATGGCTAGGGTCGTCGTCGAGCCGAAGAAGAGGAAGGCGAGTGCCGAGCCGAAGGAGACCCCTGTTCGGAAGGCGCCATCGGCCTCTGGCCTCGGACGCGGCGGGTGAGGAAGTGCGTCACACCATCTTAGCCCAACCCTTGAGTGCCCTGGCGGCACCGAGCCCGAGCTCGCGGGCGCAACGCCTTCTCCTGACGCCGTGACGCCGCCGCTCGAGAGGCCAGTCACCGGGAGGGTGGAGGCTCATGAGGCGACGCCCTTTGCCGTGGCCGTGGCGGCTCCAATGCCGGTGGAGGGGGTGATTTCTTGCCCCATTCTGAAGGACCCCGTCCTTGAGGACGCAGTGGCGCAGCCTCAGGAGGAGCCAGCCCCCGTGGGGCATCAGGCTTAAAAGTCGTCCGCTCTTGTCGTGCTCGAGGAGAGACTGGGGCCTCCAACGCCCCAAGCCAACCACGCCACCGCTCCCTTGGACACAACGCCTGTCGATGTGCCGGTGTCGCCTCCTGGTCAGGCTCTTGCGCTCGCGGGCAGTGGCCCTCTGGTCGGGCCCGGCGCCTTGGGTGAGGCTTATACTGCACTTGGCCGGATCCATGCCAATCTCCAAAGCGCCCACAGGCGCTCCTTCGCGCGGGAATGCCTGGAGCTTATCTTTGGGTGGCTTCTGGCTGGCGCAGCCATTGAAACGGCCTGGGGTCAGGCTGAGGCTGCTGCCGCGGAGAGCAAGAAAGAGGCCGCCAAAGCCGAGGCGGCTCGCGACGCGGCGCTGGCCAAGGCAGCGGCTGCCGCGGAGCGCTGAGGCGAGGCAGAGGCCAAGCTGAAGGCCCTTCGGGAGGAGCAAGCCGCGCACGCGCAACGGCTACACCAGCAGGAGGAGAACCTCAAGGCTCGCGAGGCGAAGCTCGCCGATCGCGACTCGGTGCTGTCCCAGGCGGCTGCCAACCAAGCTGCGGAGGATGAGCGTCTGGCCAAGCTGAGGGACGAGGTAGTGGAGGCCCAGACGTCTCATGCCCAGCGTGTCTCCGATGCGACGGCGCAGCTGGATGCTAGGGAGAAGACCCTTGCTGCTGCTTAGGAAAAGGCGGTCGCGGAGCGCGATGCCTTCCCCTCTATCGAGCTCAGGCTTCGCCGGGTGCTGCGCTTCATCTAGAGGGGAGGACTCGGGGAGACACTGGCGACTCCTGAGGGCGGCTATGCCGGGCTCTCCTCCAAGCTCGCTGAGGTGCTCGAAGGTGCGGTTGCCAGGGTGGACGCCATCCTAGAGAGCGAGTACCGCGGCCTGTTCTCCATGGCTTCGACGCGTGTCTTCAGCCACCTCTACCTCTGCGAGCCCGACTTTGATTTCAATGCTGTGATGACCTCGGTTGCCCCTGAGTACTGGGCCGCCGCGGCGGCGGCCGTGAAGGATTCCGTGGATGCGCTGATGAAGAAGTTCTACTGCGTCCCCGACACCGAGCCCCCTGTGGTGGAGGCATGTAGTGGCGATGAAGGCATCGACGGCGATGTTGACGACGAGCTCGACGTGGCCGGGGCAATCGGCGGCGGCGGTTTTGGCGATGACGGGTACTCCTCCTAGATTCCGAACTATGACATTTATCATACCTCGTGGAGGCGTAAGACTTGTTTGAATCGCAAAACATCCTGTGCTTGTAATTACTTGTTTGAATTCTATGATTTCCTTTCGCGCCTTGTTTCCTTCCTGCTTTCTTTTGTGCTCTGCATCGGTAGGGCCCAATCCCACGCATACCTCGACCGCCGTTGGGGCGTCTGGATCACCAGGACGAGACCAAGGGGTGAGGGGCTATGTGACTAGTGAGGCTCCTGAGTCGTGATGCTCAGGAGTCCCCCTTGATGTGCGAGCAGCCCTAATGAAGGAACATGGTGATGACAAGGTTGATTTGCAGCGTCTTAGTACTCTGCGTTGGCAGGGCCCAATCCCGCGCATACCTCGACGGCCGTTGGGGCGTCCGGATCACCAGGACGAGACCAAGAGGTGAGGGGCTACGTGACTAGTGAGGCTCCTGAGTCGCGATGCTCAGGAGTCCCCCTTGACGTACGAGCAGCTCCCATACCTTTCTTCACTAGCTTTTTGCCTGGGAGGGACGCGAGAAGACCAGGTGCCAGGAACCTGGTGAGGTGGCACGCGCCAGGCATGGCCTGAGCGTAGCCCCCGTCCAGCCCCCTCGCGCGTGCATCCTAAGGGAACGCTGCGTGATGGGGCTGTGAGGCCATCCTGAGGTTATTGCAGCAGCTGGGGCGCCCTCGGTTGTTTATCCACCAGCGCGGAGCATGTGGCTTTCACTCGGCGTGGGCATAGTCATTGGAGGACCATGTCATCCGCCAGCGCGGAGCATAGGGCTTCCACTTGGGCGTGGGCATAGTCATTGGAGGACCGTGTCGTCTGCTAGCGCGGAGCATGGGGCTTCCACTTGGGCGTGGGAAGGGAGCTCTGTGTTAGAGTCTCCGGGCGTGTACAACCCAATTTTGTTCGTACTCGTGACTGGCACGGCAGAACTGGAGGAGGTGTATCTGAGCACCCGTGAGCCAGCGCGGGTCTCACGAGGCCCTACCTCGAGGCGGGTTGCGCCTGAGTCTTCTGACGCGGGACGCGCTTGCAAAACCTGTGTGGTGGGGGCAACCTGCGCCGAATGAATCTCTGGAGGCCATCGCATGAGAAGGCGAAACACCAAGGACCCCAGGAGGTGACGTGAACGGGGCCGGCCCGCCAGACAGAGCTCAGTCATTGGGTTTATCGTCGCTGCAGCGACGGACCCGAGCACAGACGCCGTGCCCAGTCTTCTCATGCGACAAACCCGTGGAAAAACATCCGGCGCGCGGCTCCCGCGACGGCGAAGCGCCGAACTGCGGTTACACGAACCGGGCCGCGCGCCCTGACTCTCCTACTCTCGATTAGCTCACGCGAGGACAAAGCACCAAGGACCATGGGAGGTGACGTGCACGGGACCGGCCCGCGAGACATAGCTCAGTCGCTTGGATTTAACAACGCTGCAGGGACAGACCTGAGCACAGACGCCGTGCTAGCCCTTAATCATGAGGCCGTCGAGGGCGGGGTTGTTAGGGCGCGGGGACATTCATGGTGACGAAGCACCGGGCAGGCAGTTTGGAATGCTTGGAAAACTCATCAAATGTAGAACCATTTCTGATACATGCGGAAAATGATACGGCTGCCGGGGCGGGCCCTAACAGCCTGAGGATGATGCAGCCCAAGGGGCGCCCTCAAATGAACAAACCAAAAGGTCACCTGGTAAAGATGCTGCTGAAGCGCCGAGGTAGTTGTTGAATCTTGATCCTCAAGAGCCTCAGGGCTACGGAGGTTCAATTGAGGGGCCCGCGAGGCCCAGGGGGCTCGCGAGGGTCCGGGACCTCCTGAAGGACCACGCGGCATCGGGCCTCATGAGACGCAAGCGCGGCCTGCGCGAGGCGCTGGTATGTGGCACCCGCGTTCACGAGGCCAAAGGGCATGCAGACGTTGTTGCAGGGGTTGCCCCCACTGCGGCCGGCACGTGATGGCCAGAAGAGGCCCTGGGATGCGGCCTTGTTGAGGCCTGGGATGTTGACGCAGACGCGTAGCCTGCCGCCCACGTCGGGGGTGGTAGCTGCACTAGGTTGTGTGGGGCGACGCTTGCTGCGCATGGCCAGCGCCTCCTGAAGCTCCTCAATCGCTTGGGTGATGAACTCTCGTGAGCCTGGCGCCTCGGGCCGTGCTCCTTGCTCGTGGGGCGCGCGTCGGAGCACGCCTCCAAGTGGTGCCTGAGCACCTCCCTCGTCGTGCCGTCCGGGTCAGAGACTCTACAAGTGGAAGCCCCCGAGCCCGTCCTGACGGAGGCGCCGGGCGCGCCTTCCTATGCGGGAGGGAGAGGTGCCCCAGTGATGGGCACAGGGCCTGAGGTGCTTCTTGACGGTCTTCGTCCCCTGACGGCCCTTGGAGAGGAGTTGCTTCGTCTTCTTGGGTGCGTCCTCAGGAGGCAGGAGGCCACCCTCGTCGTCAGAGTTTTCAGCTGCCGCAGCCTGGTAAGCACGCTCGAGGGAGCAGACTGCATCCTTCTCATCACAGGCTCCCTGGCATCTTGAGGATGTTGTAGCCATGGTGGGTTGTCGCCATAAACTTGGCGAGGGCAGGGTACCTGAGGATAGCGTTGTACGGGAGATGGATGTGGGCGACATCGAATTTGATGAGCTTGGTGTGTAGTTATCGCGCTTGCCGAAGGTGACTGGGAGGCGCACCGGCCCCAGGGGAGTGGTGGAGCCATCGGTCACTCCTGAGAAGGGCTTGGTCGGCATGAGCTGTTCATAGGGCACCTAAAGCGTCTCGAACATCTCGACAGAGATGACACTGAGCCCAGTGCCGCCGTTGATGAGGGTCTTGGTGACGAGGACGTTGCTGATGGTGGGCGTGCAGAGCAAGGGGAGCGCGCCTGCAGCGGCTGAGCACTAGAGGTCATCCTTTGAGTCGAAGGTGATGGCGACCTGCGACCACCTGAGGGGGCGCGCGACCTCGACCTTCGGGAGGGCTGCATTCACCTCACGAGAGAACTGCTTGAAGATGCGGTTTGAGGCAGGGGCCTGAGCACCTCCCAGGACGCAGGCGATCGCACGGGGCTCCTAGAAGCCCCCATCCCCATCATCCTGCCGGTTATCGTCGTTCCTCCTTGGCGGTGGTGGCAGCGGTAGGAGGCTAGCATTGCCCTGAGGACGGCCCTCGCGAGGCTGGTCGCGCCGGGGCCCGTCGTGAGGCTCGTCGCGCCGGGGCCCGTCATGAGGCTCGTCACGCCAGCGGTCCTCGCGAGGCTGGTAACGCCAGTTCTGACGTGGGTCGCGGTTGTCCCAACGTCCTCCTCCGCGGCCCCCTCCACGGCCGTAGCCGCGGTCGCCGCGCTCAGGGCGGCGGCCGAGGCGCTCATCGCGGAGCATCCTGAGCTCCTGGCAGTCTTCGGTGTTGTAACTGTGGGTGTAGTGGAAGATGCAGAACGGGCGGCTGCTCTTAGGGGGTTCATCATGCTCATGTCCGCGCTTCGTCTCAGGCTCTGCCGCCAGCACAGCGGGTCCCTTGCGCTTCACCTCCTTAGCCTTGGCCTTGTTGTCTTCAGGATCTGCCTCCGGCAGCTCGAGGAGGGAGAGGCGGCCCTCCTCGGCCCTGGCAGCTCGAGGAGGGAGAGGTGACCAGGTTGAACATCTCCAGGGCCGTGCACAGTTCGTCATGGATGGCGAGCTCTTCTTTCATCTTGTTGTCCCGGACGCCATCGGTAAACACCGAGATGATGGCCTCGTCCGACGCCTTTGGGATCTTGAGGCGCACGTTCATGAAGCGCTGTATGTACTTGTGCAGGGTCTCGCCCGGCTGCTGCTTCACGCGCCGCAGGCCGTTCACTCGCAGGGCGCGGTCGCGGGTGCCCTAGAAGTTGGCGATGAAGCGCTCGCGGAGCTCGTCCCAGGAGGAGATCGACCCCTCCACGAGGATGAGGATCCAGGAGAGTGTGCCACCCTTGAGGGCCATAGGGAACCAGTTCGCCATGACTTTATCATCGCCGCTCGCCGCCTCGATGCTTAGCGCGTAGAGCTGGAGGAACTCCGCGGGGTTGGGGGTGCCGTCGTAGCGTGGAGGCAGGTCCGGCTTGAACTTGCCGGGCCAAGTGACACGTCGCAGCTCCGGGGTGAAGGTGCGGAGCCTCGCTCCGCTCACAGGCACGACACGCATGAGGGGAGCTTGGTCTTGACGTCCGTTCGCCACGGCCTCCGGTGGTGCATGATCGTGATGGCGGTGCGGCGGTGCTGGGAGCACACGTGCCTCTCCTCATGGCCACTGCACCATCTGGCATCTTGCTTCATTCCTTGTGTGCGCCGGCACCCCGTGTGGATGGTTGCGCGGGCACGCTTCGCGCTTGGGTTCCGGGTCGGCGCCGTGCAGTGAAGGAGGAGGGGGAGTTGCACCGTGAGCCACGTCGCCCGCTTGGGAGGGCGGGGGACGGAGCGAGTGGGTCGGCGCCGGGACCTCGCAGGCGACGTTGACGAGCTCAGCGATGCGACCAAGCCAGTCATTGGAGCGATCGTGAGCAGGGCAGTAGCGCAGCAGCTCACGCGCCATGAACAGCGGAGCCTGCGCGTTCGCCGGCTCGTAGCGGGCGTGGGAGGTTCGCCGGCTCGTACCTCGGAAATCGGGCTCAGCAGACCCAAAAAGGTTCGAACTCTGGGGCGTGTGCGAAGATCCTCCCCTGCTCAAATCACAGGCTCGCCACCCCACAGCCAAGCCTCGTCGAATGCGCGTGAGGTAACGAGAAGATGGACATAGCGATTTACCCAGGTTTGGGCCACCTTGCGGTGTAAGTCCCTACGCCTGCTTTGGTGGATTGGCCTCACGAGGAGGATTGAGGATGAACTAGTACAGTGGCGAGCAACCTTGCGAGGGCTCTTTGGTGAGGATGGGTTCGATCTCTGCGGGTCCTCCTTCTCTACGGTGGAGGCTAGTCCCTATTTATAGTGGCCTTGGTCCTCTTCCCTTATCGCACAGGCGGGAAGGGATCCTACAATGGCCAAAATTGAAAGGGGACAGGAGGTACAGCTTATCCTGACTAAAGGTGGTCTTCGCTTGCAAAGCTCCTGGCGTGACGCAGAGGTGGGCTCGGTGATGACATCCGTCCTGCCGAGCCCGTGGTGTTGGTCTCGTTGCACCGGAAGGGAAACCTTTGGGGGTTACTTGGGAACCCGTGTTCGTCCTTGCCTCCTTAGTAGCAAAGAGGAAAATGTCTCTGCTGCGCCTACCCGCCTAGTTGTCATGGCTCACGTCATCGCTGCCTCCTGAGGCCGGGTACCTGCATAGGAATATCCGCTCCTCGGGAGGCCACCTGGGGAGGCCGCTCCTCTGGAGGTCTTGGCGTCGTTCTCCTCATGGGGCCGGGGCCTTGACGAGGGTCTTGTCTTGGGGGGTTTGTCGCCAGGTCGTACCGGCCGTCGTGGTGAGCCACGCGTTGTGCCGCAGGCAGGCAAGTCTGGGTACCCCCTATCCCAGAACGCCCACAAAGGCCCGCTTGGAGGGACCGGACTCGCCACCGCCCAAGAGGGGCCGTGGCCATCCCGGCAAGTACACCGCGACGCTGGCCGTGGTCCCCCGAGGGCGCGGGCGCACTCCTGTGAAGGCCGGCGCTACCTCCTGCAGCCGTAGGAAGGGTCCCTCCCGTGCAGGATGCTGTAGTAGCCTTGGCGCCCGCGGCCGAGGCGGGAAGCTCGTGGCGGGCGCCCGGCCGCCCCGCCCATGATCCCACTCGGCTGACGCGGCCCAGGAATTCATGTTGTGGGTGGAGAGGCCGGCAATCACCTGGCTCCTGCTCCCGTGCTTCTTCGCGGATGAGCTACTGGCCGGAGAGCCTCCCGGCCTATCGTTGCAGGACGACGGCTGCTGCAGCGAGGCCTCGTGGGTGGAGGTCGAGGTCACTCCCGCGGGTTACGAGTTCCTGAACCGTGGGTGGCAGACGTTCGCCCGCGCTCGCGGCCTGCAAGGGAGGCATAACCTCCACTTCAAGCATGACGGGGCGGCAACACTCTTCGTCAAGATCTTCGGGGAGGACGGCAGGCGACTGGGGTGCTGCCTGGAGGGCGACGACGGCGACAGCGACCACTTCTCCGCCGACGACAGCCAACGCGGCGGTGGCGCCCTCAGCGGTGAACTTGCCCTTGGCGACGGTCGCAGCGCCTCCAGTAGCAGCGACGACGACTACGACGAGCCGCCGCGTCGGCGCTCCCGGACCAAGGAGGATGGCTATCCGGTGCGGCACCATGCCCCCGCCCAGGGGTTCGTCGAGCCGTCATGCCGCCGTGTCCCCGTCAAGGAGGAGGAGGACTCCGACAGAGCATGGGCGGCGCCGGGGCCAGGCTTCAGGAGTGGCGGTCTTCTGGAGGCCGCCTTTTTTTCCTGCATTAAGAACCATGGAGGGCCCCGCGAGGGCGTGTAATGATCTATGGCGCTTGCGCCTTTATGTTAGCGTTTTTCGTCTCATACTCTAGTATTTATATTGCTACTAATTGAAAGTTCCTACCTATCTCAATTAGGATAACTTAGCTTGGTGTACTCGTGGCGGGTTCCTGCGTCGTGAGGTGCAGCTGGGGCACCAAGGCAGCTTAGAGATCTTGCCGGGGGGCTTTTTCCTTGCGGACCAGACGGCTTCGGGGACTCGAGAGGTGCCCGCTGCTCTCGAGGTTCCTGGGGGGTTTGCGAGGAATCAGGGCCTCCGGAGGTGCCTCCTCAAGGCACCGCATCCCGCGACGGCGCCGAAACACGCTTTATACAGGGTTAGGGTTCCTTGATAATGAGCCAAACCATGACTGCCCTTTCCTTGGTTGTCCTTCTCCCAGCGACCATTTTTGGTTGGATCCCCCGAGCGAGGGTCGATCGTCGCTGGTATGCCGGGTCGCGATGCCTGCGCCGACGCACCATGTGGAGGGTTGCCCGGGCGCGCTTCGCGCCTGGGTTCGGGGTCGGTGCCGTGCAGTGAAGGAGGAGGTGGACGTGCACCGTGAGCCACGTCGCCCGCTTGGGAGGGCAGGGGACGGAGCGAGTGGGTGGGCGCTGGGACCTCGCTGGCGACGCTGACGAGATCAGCGATGCGACCAAGCCAGTCATCGTAGTGATCGTGAGCAGGGCGGTAGCGCAGCAGCTCACGCGCCATGAACAGCGCGGCCTGCATGTTGGCCGGCTCGTAGCGGGCGCGGGAGGACGACGCCGAAGCTGGGACGAGGGATGGAGTAGCGGTGCGGCCATCATGCCGCGTGGAGGGTGGCTGTGATGAGTCTTGCTGCTCTTGAGCAGCCAGACCAGTGGCAGCGTTAGCTGTAGGAGAGGCGGAGCGGCACAGAACGCCGCGGCCCACGGGCACTGTCTGGGCGACGCGGGCATCCCGGCGCTCAGTGCGAACTCGGCGGGTGTCGCCCATGGGAGCGACGAAGTGGGGACGAAGCGGAACCGGAGGAAGGATTCCGACACGCCCCTACCTGGCACGCCAAATGTCGGAAATTGGGCTCCGTGGACCCAAGAAGGTTCGAACTCTGGGGCGTGTGCGAAGATCCTCCTCAGCTCAATCACAGGCTCGCCACCTCATAGCCAAGCCTCGTCAAATGCACGTGAGCTAACGAGAAGATGGACACAGCGATTTACCCAGGTTCGGGCCACCTTGCGGTGTAACACCCTACTCCTGCTTTGCTGGATTGGCCTCATGAGGAGGTTTGTGGATGAACTAGTATAGTGGCGAGCAACCTCGCGAGGGCTCTTTGGTGAGGATGGGTTCAATCTCTGTGGGTCCTCCTTCTCTATGGTGGAGGCTAGAACCTATTTATAGTGGCCTTGGTCCTCTTCCCTTATCGCATAGGCGGGAACGGATCCCACAACGGCCAAATTTGAAAGGGGATAGGAGGTATAGCTTATCCTGAATAAAGGTGGTCTTCGCCTGCAAAGCTCCTGGCATGACACAGAGGTGGGCTCGGCGATGACATCCGTCCAGCCGAGCCCGTGGTCTTGGTCTCGTTGCACCGGAAGGGAAACCTTTGGCCGGATCCTTGGGAACCCGTGTTCGTCCTTGCCTCCTTAGCACCAAAGAGGAAACTGTCTTTGCGGTGCCTGCCAACCTGGTCGTCATGGCTCACATCATCGCTGCCTCCTGAGGCCGGATACCTGCATAGGAATCTCCGCTCCTCAAGAGGCCACCTGGGGAGGCCGCTCATCTGGAGGTCTTGGCGTCGTTCTCCTCACGGGGCTGGGGCCCTGACGAGGGTCTTGTCTTGGGGGGTTTGTCACCAGGCCATACTGGGCCATCGTGGTGGGCCATGCGTTGGGCCGCAGGCAGGCAAGTCTGGGTACCCCCGATCCCAGAATGCCGACAAAGGCCCGCCTTGAGGGACCGGACTCGCCACTGCCCAAGAGGGGCCGTGGCAGTCCCCGCAAGTACACCGCGACGCCGGCCGTGGTCCCCCGAGGGCGCAGGCTCACTCCCGTGAAGGCCGGCACTACCTCCTGCGGTCGTAGGAAGGCTCCCTCCCGCGTAGGTGGCTGTAGTAGCGTTCGTGCCCGCGGCCGAGGGGGGAAGCTCGTGGCGGGCGCCCGGCCGCCCTGCCCACGATCCCACTCGGCCGACGCGGCCCAGGAGTTTGTGGTGTGCGTGGAGAGGCCGGCAATCACCTGGCTCTAGCTCCCATGCTTCTACGCGGATGCGCTACCAGCCAAAGGGCCTTCCGGCCTATGGCTGCAGGCCGATGGCTGCTGCAGCGAGGCCTCGTGGGTGGAGGTCGAGGTCACTCCCGCGGGCTACGAGTTCCTGAACCATGGGTGGGAGACGTTCGCCCGCGCTCGCAGCCTGCAGGGGAGACGTACCCTCCACTTCAAGCATGACGGGGCGGCAACGCTCTTCGTCAAGATCTTCGGGGAGGACAGCACGTGCCTGGGGTGCTGCCCGGAGGGCGACGGCGGCGACAGCGACCAGTTCTCCACCGACGACAGCCTTCGCGGCGGCGGGGCCCTCGACGGTGAATTTGCCCTTGGCGACGGTCGCAGTGCCTCTAGGAGCAGCGACGCCTCCTCCAGGAGGAGCTCGAGCGACGATGACTACAATGAGCACCCACGTCGGCGCGCCCGGACCAAGGACGATGGCAAGCCGGCGCGGCGTTGTGCCCCTGCCCAGGGGGTCGTCGAGCCGCCATGCCGCCGTGTCCCCGTCAAGGAGGAGGAGGACTCTGACTGAGCACGGGCGGCACCGGGGCCAGACCTCAGGAGTGGCGGTCTTCAGGAGGCCGCCTTTTGTTTTTTTCCTGCATTAAGAACCATGGAGGGCCCCGCGGGGGCGTGTAATGAACTATGGCGCTTGCGCCTTTATGTTAGCGTTTTTCATCTCATACTCTAGTATTTATATTGCTACTAATTGAAAGTTCCTGCGCGTCGCGATTAGGATAACTTAGCTTGGTGTACTCGTGGCGGGTTCCTGCATCATGAGGTGCAGCTGGGGCACCAAGGCAGCTTAGAGATATTTCTGGGGGGGCTTCTTCATTGCGGACCAGACGGCTTCGGGGCCTCGAGAGGTGCCCGCTGCTCGCGAGGTTCCTGGGGTGTTTGCGAGGAGTTAGGGCCTCCGGAGGTGCCTCCTCAAGGCACCGCATCTCGCGACGCCGCCGAAACGCGCTTTATGCCGGGTGCCCTTTCCTTGGTCGTCCTTCTCCCAGCGACCATTTTTGGTTGGAGCCCCCGAGCGAGGGTCGATCGTCGCTGGTATGCCGGGTCGCGATGCCCGACAATGCCAGGAGATGAGCGCTCCTTAGGCCGCGGGCCTGAGGCAACATGCGCCTGTTGGCTCGCTCGAGAGCATCGCGCGAGGATTACGACGCCAAAGTTTTGGCGAGGTGCACATCGTGTCCAGCCGCCGCTCACGAGGCGCGCTAGAGAGAGAAAACTGGCAGGTGCCAAACCTCTTAAAAACGAGACTTCAAAACGGGAAGCGCTGCAAGGAGAAAAATTCCCATCATTTTTTCGAACAAAGACGCGAAAACTTCAAGTTTCATTCGAAAAAGTGGCAAATTTGGTTACAAAAGATAGCAAAGAACACTCGCGTCCGGCACCTAAGCTAGTCTTTCCACCAGCGCGGAGCATGGGGCCTCCACTAGGCGTGGGCATAGTCATTGTAAGATCGTGTCGTCCCCCAGCGCGGAGCATGGGGCTTCCACTTGGGCGTGGGTGGGAGCCCCTCCGCGGCCTCGTACGACACTCCTCGGGGGGCCCCGGGCGTATACAGCCCACTCATTATTACGTGAGAGTGTCACGGGTAGAACTTGCGGAGATGCTGGATGTTCCAGTCATTCTGGATGGGGACCCCGACCTGCGTCTCCAGACGTACGGCGCGAGGACTGGAGACGCGGGCGACGCTGAACGGGCCCTCCCACATGGGCGAGAGCTTGTGCAAGCCCTCCCTGGAGAGGACCCGCCTCAGGACGAGGTCACCAACTTCGAGTATCCTGGAGCGGATGCTACGGCAGTGGTAGCGCCGCATCGCCTGCTGGTACCTCGCTGCGCGGAGCGAGGCTTGGCGGCGGGCCTCCTCCCCGAGCACGAGGTATGTTCTACACGAGGCATCCAGACTCTCCTCATCGAATGCCAAGACTCGTGTGGAGCGATGCTTGACCTTGTGCGGGAGGACCGCCTCAGCCCCGTAGACGAGGAAGAACGGGGTCTCGCTGGTGGGCTTAGTCGCGGTGGTGCGGATGGACCACAACATGGACTGAAGCTCATCGAGCCAACCCCTGCCTCATGCCTCAAGCTTCTTCTTGAAGCTCCTCATCTTGAGGGCCATTAGGACCTCCTCATTGGCGCACTCGGCCTAGCCATTGCTCCGTGGGTGTGCCACCGAGGCGTAGCATATCTGCATTCCAAGGTTAGCACAATATGTCCTAAAGAAGTTGCTTGTGAATTGTGAGCCATTGTCGGTAATAATACGGTTGGGCACACCGAAGGGGCTCACGAGACCCTTGATGAAGTTGACGGCCGAGCCGGCGGGGATGGTGTGCACGGGCTCCACCTCCGCCCACTTGGTGAACTTGTCGACGGCAACGTAGAATAAGCAATAACCGCCGGATGCCCGAGGAAAAGGCCCCAGTATATCCAGCCCCCAGACCGCGAAAGGCCAGGAGAGCGGGATGGTCTGGAGACCCTGCGCGGGCTAATGAATATGCTTGGCATGAAATTGGTAGTCCTCGCAGGATCGGACCAGTTCGATGGCGTTGTGGAGCACCGTGGGCCAGTAGAAGCCGCTGCAGAACACCTTCCGCACGAGGGTGCGGGACGAGGAGTGGTGCCCGCAATTGCCACCGTGGATGTCGGCCAACAACTCATGCCCCTGCTCCTCGGATATGCACCACAGTGAGACGTCGTTGGGGCGCCTGCGGTATAGCTCGCCATCCTGCAAACAATAAGCAGTGGCCTGGCCAACCACGCGCTCCGCGTCCTCCTCCTTCTCTGGCAAGGCACCGCGAAGGAGGTATGCCTTGAACTCCTTGGTCCAGCTGCCGGCCTGAGGTTCCAGCGCCAGGAGCAGTCGGGCTCCTGAGGTTGGACCGCAGGCCGGGGCGCCTGAGGGCGGGGCCGGTGGCATCTCTTTCTGAAGCGATGCCAGGCTTGCGGCCGGGGGTGCCGCCGATGGCTTGCAGAGCCTCTCCTCGAAGACACCAGGCTCCTGAGGGTCGTGATGAGACGCCCTCTTGGCGATGTCGTCTGCTTCCTTGTTCGCGTTGCGCGGGATGTGCTGCAATTCTGAGCCCAGGAAACGCTTCTCAATTTTACGTACCTCTTCCAAATACGCCTCCATGTGCTCGTCCTTCGGCTTGTACTCCTTGTTGGAAAAGTTGACGAGGAGCTGCGAGTCACCCTTGATGGTGAAGCGCTCGACCCCCTGGGCGGCAGCGGCCCTTAGACCAGCGATCAAGCCCTCGTATTCCGTGATGTTGTTGGAGACTTTCTCGCCATGTTGGAAGCAAAGTTGCACGGCGTAGTAAAGCTTGTCCTTGGTCGGGGAGGTGAGTACAACTCCAGTCCCTGCGCCCCGCCGCGCGAAGGCTCTGTCAAAGTGCATGACCCAGCGGTCGGGCGCCTCATCGCCAGGCGCGAGGGACTGGCCCTCATCCAGCCCCTGTTCGGGAGCGCCCTTCCACTCCGCCACGAAGTCAGCGAGGGTTGCGCCCTTGATGACCCTAGTTGTGCTGAACTCCAGTTGGAAGGCCTGCAGCTCGATGTTCCACTCCGCAACCCTTCCAGCAGCGTTGGGGCTGCGCAACACTTTCTCCGGGGGATATGCAGAGACGACCTTGATGGGGTGGCCCTGGAAGTAATGGCGCAACTTCCTTGAGGCGACGAGGAGTGCGAGAAGGAGCTTCTGCTGCATAGGGTAGCGCGTGCGTGCGTCCCGCAGCACGGTGCTGACGAAGTACACCGGATGATCGACGAGGGTCGAGGTTTTGGTGTCATCCTGCTCCGCGCAGAGCGCGAGCGGCTCTGGTGCCCCGTGGGTTGATGAAGTGACGAGGACCTCAGGAGCGCCATCCTGAGGCGGCGAGCGTTATGCGGCCCTACGCGGGCCGCCTTGCTTCGCGCTTGTGCCGACGCGCTCCTCTCAGACTACCACGAGCGCTGCGCTGGCCGAGGGGGCATAGCCGCCAATTAGAGCACCAGGGGCTCGCGAGGATGAGGCGCCACCATGACGGGTGGGTTCGTGAGGTATCGCTTGAGGTCCTCGAAAGCTGCCTCCACTTCCGGGGTCCACTCGAAGGGGCCCTTCCTCTTCATGAGCTTGAAGAAGGGGAGGGCGCAATCGCCAAGCTTGGAGATGAAGAGTCCCAAAGAGGTCACGCAGCCCGCTAGTTTCTGCATTTCCTTGAGGGTCTGAGGCGGATGCATTTTCCCGATTGACTTGATCTTCTGTGGGTTCGCCTCGATCCCTCGGTGAGACACCAAGAAGCCGAGTAGCTTGCCGGACGGGACCCCGAAAACGCACTTTTCCGGGTTAAGCCTCAGGTTCACTCGATGCAGGCTGGCGAACGTCTCCTCCAGGTCCTCGATCAGGGTCCTCGCCTCTCGCAACTTGACCACGATGCCGTCTACATACGCCTCTGCATTTCTCCCGAGTTGCGGCCCTAGGGTGATGCGCATCAACCGCTGGAAGGTCGCTCTAGTGTTCCGCAGCCCGAAGGGCATGCAAGTGTAGCAATACACGCCGCATGGGGAGAGGAAGGCTGTCTTCTCGACGTCCTCCACTTCCATCTTGATTTGGTGGTAACCCGAGAAAGCATCCAGAAAGCATAGCAGATCGCGCTCGGCGGTGGAGTCCACGATCTCGTCGATGGGCGGGAGCGGGAAGGGGTCCTGAGGACAAGCCTTGTTAAGACTCGTGAAGTCGACGCACATGCGCTCCTTCCCACCCTTCTTGGGGACAATTACTGGGTTGGCCAGCCAATCCGGGTGCCGCACTTCCCGAATAACTTCGGCTTCCTGCAGCTTGCTGACCTCTTGGACGATGAACGCTTGCTTCTCTTGTGCGTGTCGCCTTGCCTTTTGCTTCACTGGGCGCGCATTGGGGTACACCATTAAGTAGTGTTCGAGCACCTCTCTCGAGACGCCCACCAGGTCGCACGCCTCCCACGGAAACACGTCCTTGTTCGCACGAAGGACATCAACCAGTGCCTTCTCCTGCTTCGAGGGATGGCCGGCGCCAATGGTGAAGGTGGGGCTCGGGCTCCCGTCATCAACAATCACCTGCTTCGTCTCTGCCCGGTCCTCAGAGAATAGTTGTTTCTTCTTCACGGGCGCGGCCTCTGAAGTCTGCGTGATGCTCTCGGCGTCAGGGTGCGAGGCCGTTGCGGCCTTGTAGACGAGTTTGAGGGCTGGAACCATGTCCTTGGTGTCTCCGGCCACAGTGATGATGATGCTGCTACCAGCCATCTTGATGATGTTGTAGCCTGGGTGCGTCGCCGCCATGAACTTGGTGAGGGCCGGATATCCCAGGATGGCATTGTACGGGAGGCCGATGTGGGCCACGTTAAAGTCGATCAGCTCGGTGCGGTAATTGTCCCGAGTGCCGAGGCGCACCTGCCCCAAGGGGTGGCAGAGCCTCTGACCACCCCTGAGGAGGGCCTGGTGGGCGCGAGCTAGTCGTAGGGCACCTAGAGCATGTCGAAGGCCTCCACAGAAATGAAGGTTGAGGCCGGCGCCGCCATCGATGAGGGTCTTGGTGACCGCAACGTTACTGATGGTGGGCGTGCACAGCATGGGGAGCGCACCAGCAGCGACCGCCGTCCTGGGATGGTCCCTAGAGTCGAAGGTGATGTCGGTCTCTGGCCTCGCCCTGCTCCGTGGGGCCTCAGGCCGCGGCTGAGCTACGCTCGCCTGGTGGAGAAGCTGCTTGAAATGGCTATCGAACGCGGGCGCCTGCGACCCGCCGAGGATACAAGCGACGGCGGGCACGACCGGGCCACCCGCAACGTTCCCATAGGCCGCGGGTTGCCAAGCTTGGGAAGCGGCACCTGCCATGGAGATGACGAGGCGAGGTCGGAGCGCGGCTGATGAAGAAGGAGCTTCAACACGCTCCTACCTGGCGCGCCAAATGTTGGAATCGGGGCTCCTCAAACCCAAGAAGGTTCAAACTCTGGGGCGTGTGCGAAGATCTCAACCAGCCCTAGCCTCAAGCTCGCCACCCGCAGCCTAGCCTCATCGAATCCGTGCGATCGAACAAGCAAACGAACGCGGAGAATTTACCCAGGTTCGGGCCACCTTGCGGTGTAAAACCCTACTCCTGCTTTTGGTGGATTGGCCTCATGAGGAGGATGGGGATGAACTAGTATAGTAGTTGAGCAACTTCGCGAGGGCTCTTGGGTGAGGATGGATCGATCGGCCTCTCTCCTTTCTACAGCGAAGGCTAGTCCCTATTTATAGCGGCCTTGGTCCTCTTCCCTCATCGCACAGGCGGGAAGGGATCCCATAACGGCCAATCTTGAAAGGGGACAAGAGGTACATCTTATCCTGACTAAAGGTGGTCTTCGCCTGCAAACTTCTAGGCGTGACGCAGAGGTGGGCTCGGCGATGACATCCGTCCTGTCAAGCTCGTGGTCTTGGTCTTGTTGCATCGGAACAGAAACCATTGGGGGTTTCCTTGGGAACCCACGTACGTCCTTGCCTCCTTAGCACAAAAGAGGAAACTGTCCACTCTGCACCCGCTGGCGCCCGCCTGGCCTTGGTCATCATGGCTCACGTTGTCGCAGCCTCCGGAGGCCGGGTACCTGCATGGAAATATCCGCTCCTCGGGAGGCAGCCTGGGGAGGCCACTCACCTGGAGGTCTTGGTGTTGTTCGCCTCGCGAGGCCGGGGCCCTCGCGAGGGTCTTGTCTTGGAGGATTGCCTGCCAGGCCGTACCGGGCCGTCGAGGTGGGCCTCGCACTGGGCCGCAGGCAGGCAGGTCTGAGTACCCCCAATCCCGGAACGCCGACAATTTTAGCAACTGCCAAATGTTGGATAGAGATTGGTTGCATACCAATTGTCGTTATCAATCTCAAGAAAGGTTGCCAAATGTTGCCAACTTTCGATTTTGCCAAATATTGGCTGCAATGCCAAATGTTGTTAGCAAACCAATCAGCCTATTATATGTATTTACCAAAAATGGGTATAGATGACCAACCCGTTCTCCGTCCGAGTCATTGTCGTCGCTGGAGTGGTCGTCGGAGTCGCTGTGGACCACCGTCTCCAGCTGGGGAAGCACGACGATGGCGAAAAAGTCAAGGTCGCACTGCTGCCCGCGCGATACATCATCTCCGATGACGGCAATCTCTGTGCCCACCTTCACGCTGTGCTTGGGCGCTTCGCCGGTTCCGACGTGGTTACTCCCTCCCATGGTGCAGCGAGGCCATTGATGACGATTGAGAACGGCGGCGAGGATACAAAGGGGAGAGACGATTGTGTGTAGCGAGAATGTTAAAACCAGCGGCTCAGGCGCCGTTAATAATGGGCAGTTGGGACTTGAGAGGGAGGTGGGCGGCGGTTTAAAGAGACGGCTCGATTCCTGGTGAGCCGCCTGCACGTCGTACTGCTGGCATGTGCACAATCAATTCACACGCTTGACGACACGTCTCCCTGCGAAAGTGCATAGCGAGCACGCCTCCCATCAATTCACACACCTACTCGCACGCATCCCGGTCAGTCTGCGCGGCGACCTGCTAGCATGCATCCCATCAAATCATATCTTCTTGCACAGATCGCGGGGCGAGTATTCTTTTTCACCGAAGCTATGGCACTTACTCCCTCCATTTTTATTTAGTGTGCATATTAGAGTTGACTAAAGTCAAACTTGATAAAGTTTGACAAACTTTGTAGAAACAAAATAGAAATAATTACCATGTCAAATATATATGATGTTAAAGTACATTCAATAAAGAATCTAAAGGTATTAATTTTTAATAGTAAACGTCAATATTGTTGTCTATAACTTTGGTCAAAGTTTACAAAGCTTGACCTTAACCAACGCTAATACGCGGACTAAACAAAAACAGTTTAGATTAATAAACCATTTGCGATGTTAATGTGAAAGTTCTGTGTTGCATCTATTAATAAGCCCCCGTTTGCAAGAAGCTTAGATGAAAACTTCTCTCAAATTGGACAATTTATTTACCACAACCTATAAGTTCCCTATCATGAAATCATGTCAATGTTTTATGAATTCTAGATTAGCTGGGCATTTCCTGGAATTTAAAAGCCAAGAGTCAATGTTTGCGGCCCCAAGTTGTTTGAAATTTATTGTTTTTCCTTACATGGGGACTAAACATGCACCCAAGACAAAAAATGAATTCTAATCCATTTGGGCGCACAACCGCGTGTGCATATAGTTCAAATTTGAAATTTACAAATTAAATACCTAAGGAATCAATTTAATGTACACAAATGTCTTAATGTTCTTTAACAATCAAATTTTAACACTACACTCCTATTGTCACATGCATGTGCACTACGGAAAAAGTTTGACATGCATGCCTCAAAGTGGTGGTGGTGTGGTCGGATGAGTGGGGGCGTGGGGGTCCGGCACACAATACTCGTCGTATGCGCGCCACCACGCGGGGTTGTCTGGTTAGTTAGGCATCAAGATGGCAATGGAGATTACTCAGGCAGGTGTATTGGAGTCCCATCCCCGACCCCATCACTGCCCTCCCATTCCCGTACCCGTCTTTGTACCCGTGCACGGGTATACAAAGTTCCCATCCCCGTCGCCACTTCTTTATCCCCGTGCGGAAACCCAACATGCATTTAAGAACAACATTTGATAGTATTTCAGTAAAAAACAGTATTTCAACGCAATAAACAATATGTTGTGGCTAAGTTTGGGATTTCTTAGGGATTTTTGGGCCAGATGGGGTGGGATCTGTGGAAATTTTTGTGACCGAGCGCGCAAATTAATTACGTGGGGTCTATTAATTTCAAAGCCCACATGTAATAAGTACTAAATGGTTAAGGCGGGTAATGCTATATATATATCCCATCCACATCCTCGTCCTGCACGCTGGGTAAGGTATTTGACCCACCATCTTCCCCATGGGAATTCAAGCCGGCACTTCTCCGTGCCCTAATTAATAAAGTAATTACCCATGGGGATGCTGGTAACGGTTTCAACCATTGCCAACTTCAGGTGAGGCATGTGCCACGTCAAAAGTCGTGCATTGGGTATATATTTAAAGCATCCCAATCATGACCTTTTTCATGCATATGTTTGTGTCTCATGCATGCGGTGGTGGTCCTCGTACACTCACTCATGCGGTTACCACCGACACACCCATTCGTTGCCCCCGCGCGGTCTATCACCCTGTATGGCGCGGTTAGAGGGGTTTGATCAAAGGTGGATTCATCTTAGTCCATGTTTCGGCGAAGATCATGGTGAGATTCCGGATGAAAGTTTGGGCGCTTGTGTGCACGCGCGTGCTCATTGTACACATTGTCAACCTCCGTGGTTTCTTTTGTCGGTTTGCGAAGGAGCCACATCAAAGGTGTGCATTGGGTATTCAAAACATCACACAACACCTTCATACATATGTTAGGGCAGCATGGAGGCAGTGGTTGTCCTCAGACTCCACCCCCCTCGAACAATTATAAGTGTCACTCCCATGTGTGGCCTCACATACTTTTGTGCCGCAACGAGGGAGGTTAATTATTGTGGATTCTTTTTTGGTCGATGTTTGCGGTAGGCCATGAGTGTGAGATTACATGGTATAATTTGAGTGTGTGTAATGTACGCATGAATATCTCTCCCATCGGTTCGAATGGGGGGTATATATATACTACGCGTCGTGAACCTCGCTTTTCGTGCGGACTTTAAGATTCCCGAGGAAGGTGTGCCACACCAAAGTTTGTGTGATGGGTATGTAAATTAACATCACACAACACTTCCATACATATGTTTGATCCACGCTTAGATGGTGATTGTCTTTGGATACTCCTTCTTGAGGTTGTCGCTGGAAAGGCCATTCGTGGGCCCGCGTGGATGTCCATCACATTGACTAACAACGAGAGAGAGGTTACCATGGTGGATTCTTCAATTGGTTTGTGTTATGGTATATATTATATAGGTCATTTGAGTTTCCTTACCCAAGTATGAGCGCACAACTGTGTACGCGTGAATCGT
This sequence comes from Elymus sibiricus, assembly GCA_039707655.1. Lineage (NCBI taxonomy): Eukaryota > Viridiplantae > Streptophyta > Magnoliopsida > Poales > Poaceae > Elymus > Elymus sibiricus. The sequence continues at coordinate 246,270,601 of CM077673.1, read as the reverse complement.
TCCCATCGATGCTCGGAATACTAGTTGTACGCGTCATGAACACTGGCTCCGGGGGGGGGGGGACTTTTCGGTTCCAAAGAATGTGCCACATCAAAGTTGCACATGAGGTATATATATTAATGAATTCAAACGCAACACAACATTTCCGTACATATGTTTGCGCCACTTGCATGTCATGGTTGTCTTCGATACTCCATCGCGTGGTTATCGGTGTCACGCCCATTCATGGGACTCGGTGGACGCCCATAATTTCGACCGACAGCGGGAGAGTTTTGACCAAAATGTTGATTCTTTGTCAGGATGTCTGTGTTGCGAGGCGCAATGGGCCATAGTCCACCATTGACCGAAAGAGAGATGGGGTGGTTTGACCATGTTGGATTCATGTATATGTTTCATTTTCGTGTTACTGCATGAATGAGACGTGAGACCTGTTTGGTGGCATGTATTCGTAGCTAGGATTCCCCCTCCCACCGACACGAAGTGGCGACGGAGGAGACATGTGCCACATCAAAGTTGTGCGTTGGGTATTTTGAACTATAAAACGACCCTGTGCATACATATTTTTGTTCCCAGAATTTTTTTTGGGCTAAAGGCTCATATATATTATTGTTCTAGGAGTAAATAGCCAACGATTCGAATTTCACAAGTGTTTGTGATTGTACATTCAACAAACATCATTCCCTCCTATGCTGGCACGTCAGCACGGTCCACTGGTTAGCGCCGGACATGATTGGGCTCCATGAGACTTCCCTCGCAAAAATATCTACCGCCTTGAGCCATTTGAAAAATGGCGGTTCCGTGGGTTTTTCCTATTTGATAGAACACACTTATTATGTTTCTGCTGTTGTTAGTGCATCTAGTGCCACCCTTGTTTGGTTTTGGAGTATTGAATACAAACGTGGTTGAGGGACTAATGTGTTTGTGAGAGTTCACATGATAACACAGATAGAAGTCCCTGGAGATTCGGTTTAACCGTCAAAGACAACCCCTAAAAATGTCCGAATACATTGATGATGGTCGAAGCCATTGATGGTATGCGAAGATAATCGCTTGAAGATAATGAAACACAAAGATGAAGTCTTTTGGTAGTTTTCTTTCTTCTTTCCTGAGTCATAGGAAACACCGTACTGTTAAGTGGGGTCTATGTGATCTAAGTCAGAAGCTGACGTGATGCTCAACCCATACCTATGTCTTCGAGTGAAGACAATGAGAGGAAATCTCTTCCAGACTTCGTTGAGTCAGCTTTACTTGTAGCCCAAGTAAAGTTGCCGTGTGTGTTTGAATTCCGACCGTTGTGGCACGTGTCGGTTGGCCATCGACCCAGGGTCAGTTTGGTCATATCAGGTCGGGTTCCCCGCTGGCTATAAATAGCCCACCCCCTCCACCATGAGAAAGTGGCTGCTCAGAGAGAGATACAACTATTGTCGTTTTGGAGCAACCCACCTCGAAGACATTCAGAGAGAGAAATATCCCGCGAGGATAAAACTAAACACCCAGAGCTAGAGTGTTTGAGCATCACCGAAGTCGTTCCATTCTGAGCGAACTGAAGACTTTAGTACACTTGAAGACTATGATCTTCCAGATGGTTAGGCGTCTGGGTCTACAGCATCCAAGAGTCATTGTGGATTTCCGGGTGACCAAGTTTGTACGGGTTTCAGAAGTCTCCCCTGAAGACTTACCTGAGTGATTGGGTGTTGTCTAAGTGACTTTGGCTCAAGGGGAACAAGGTGAAGAAGAGGTCTTCTGAGTTGAATCTCAGCCTCCCTAACCAGACGTACAGTTGTCACAGCAACTGGAACTGGTCCAACAAATCATGTGTCTTCATCAAGCAACTGGTTCTATCCTTCACTCTTTTACATTCTGTTCAGAACAGTGAAGCCATTGCTTGAGTACTACTGATTGAACACCTACCCTGAAGACATTCATATCTGCTGTTTATATTCATACTGTCTAAGTTTGTCTTTGACTCATCTTAAGTGTGTATGATGATGATGCTTAGCCTGCTTGTATGTCTTCATTGTATTGCATGCCTTGCCTAGATCCTTGATTGTATCCCTACCTGATCCTGTTTTGCTTCCGCATATTTTGAATACATTCATTGTTTCGAAACCTTTCATAAAAATCGCCTATTCACCCCCCTCTAGTCGATAACTAGCACTTTCAATTGGTATTAGAGCAAGGTACTCCCTTGTTCTGTGTTTCGGTTTAACCACCTGGAGTTTAGCTATATCGACTGCAGGGATTATCAAGGTCTCCGCTGCGTGCCCTGTCTTCGATGGCACCGACTACCCCTACTGGAAGAACAAGATGCGCATGCATCTCGAAGCCATTGACAACAACCTATGGTATGTCGTCATGGTGGGCATTCCTGAGGTTGGCGAAGGTGTTACTGCTGCTGATGTGAAGAGGTTTGCACAACTGGACTCCACCGCCAAGAACATCATCTATGGTCACCTGACCAAATGACAGTATATGGCCGTGTGAGTGCACTGAACACTGCAAAGCAAATCTGGGAATGGTTGTCCAAAGTGAATGAAGGTGTCTCATCTCAAAGAGCCTCTCGTGTTGATGTGCTTCGCAACCTGTTCAACCACTTCAAGAGACTCGACAAAGAAAATGTCCAGCTCACTTTTGATCGACTCACTGACATCTCAAATGAGCTGAATGCACTTAGCGCCACTGATATCACCAAACATGAAGTCGTGAAGAAGCTACTCAGATCACTCGACAGTTCCTTTGACACTCTCGCACTCATGATCCAAGAGCGCCCTGACTTCAAGAGTTTGGATCCCATCGATATCCTCGAGAGGTTGAACACACATGAATTCCAACAAGCTGAGAAGAGGGAGATCTACAGTCCTAGTTACAGTCGCTCTCGTGCTCTGAAGGCCAAGGCTGTGTCCTCATCTGAAGATGGCTCTGAATGTAGTTCTGATGGTGCTGAACACTTTGGAAAAGAACTTGCTCTGCTCGTCAGGAAATTCAGGAAGTTTGCCAAATCAAAACGCTATGCAAAGTCTTCAAAGCGTGATTCCAAGAGATCTAGTGAAATGTCTTCAAGGGACAGCAAGAAGCAAACCCATCACAAGTGCAAAAAAGTTGGCCACTTCATCGCTGATTGTCCTCGATGGGAAAAGGAATCCAAGAAGAAGAGAAAGGTTATGACTCAGATGACAAGAAGAAGAAGAAGTATGCAAAGTCTTCATTAGACAAGAAGAGTTCATCTGGCAAAGCACATGCCTTTATTGGAAAGGAGATGGATTCACAATCTGAATCTGGTTCTGAGGCTGAGGAAGCATCTGAGGAGGAATCTGACGCTAAAGTTGCTGGACTGGCAATGGCTTCGGCATATTTTTCCACTTCTGTCTTCTTACCCGGAGACAATGGCTCCTTCTTCAACACCGAAGCCAGTGATGATGATACTACTCCTGCCTACTGCTTCATGGCGAAAGGCTCCAAGGTATACTCAAAACCCTCATGTCATGACTCTAAATCCGAAGCTGAATCTGATGATGACATGAAACCTAGCTATGCTAAACTTGTAAAAATTGCCACCAAGCAACAAAGTTCCATGGAGAAAATGCAAACTACTCTAGAGAAAAGTGATGACCTGTTACGTGAAGAGTGAGTCTCAACGGAACTATGGCTGGAGACATGCGTAGTCTTCGTTCATGGTTTGAGGATCTCCAAAGTCGTCATGATGCCCTCTCAATTGAACATGAGAAGCTTTCTTTCGAATATCTTCAGAAAAAGATTGAACTTGAGAAGTCTAGAGAAGCTCATGATGACCTACGGATGGAAAACGACTCAGGATGAATTTGATGCTCTGTGCTTAAAATGGCTTGCTCGTGAAGCTAATGATTCAACTGCTGAATGTTCAAATGCTTCGGAAAATGCATTATCTTCAACTGTATCTGTGGTGACTAACCCCTCATCTGAGGAAACCACTGCTATCACTGATGACAATGACAGGTTAAAGACATTGCTCGAAACTGGCATGTACAAGAGTCTGAAGGGGCATCAGATTCTTTGTGATGTGCTGAAGAAGACAATCTTGAACAAAAACCCTAGGAAAGAGGGTTTGGGTTTCGACAGAAACACCAATGTTGATGGCTCTTACTGGACGCCTGAGCGGTATCACAAAACCACATGGGTTGCTGCAAAAGGCCCCTCAGTGGATCCATCCACATTATCTGGCTTTAACTGTGCTAACCCGGTCATCATTGACGAGTTATTTGACTCCAACTATAAGTTGTTCAAATCTATGAATGGTGAAGTGTTTGCCAGGTACATTGGAACTAACTGCAGGAATGGTTCTCCAATGAAGAGGATCTGGGTTCCCAAATGTCTTCTTGAGAAGCTTCTAGTCAATGTCATGACTCCACCGAGGAGGAAGACAAACCCCGGATCAAAGTCTTCATATGGACTAAAGTCTTCATATGACCATTCTAACACCTATGTTTCGCAGGGTAGAGCTGAAAGGGCTCATGAATATGTGCACTATGGCATGAACCGTTATGTTCATCGTACTAAGAATTTCTCTGCATATTCATTTGAGTATTCTAACACCCCTGTGAAATGTACTATTAGGGCATCTTTGCCTAAATTATTTGATGCTGCCTTACGTCTCATTGCTTCTAAGCCACCCCTGCGCATGTGGGTGGTTAAGAAGAACTAATATCTTCATGCAGCATCGGGTCTCCAGATGGGATGAAGCCTATCTTGAAGATAATCTCTGGAGACCCGAAAAAAATCTTGTTTGGACGCAAGATAACTAATGTGAATGGTGTTACCACTCATATCATCCAATATCTTCGTACAATTCTACACCGCAATATCTTCACCAATGCATGTTACCGTTGCATGCCTTGGTGAACTAGACTAATTCTCAATGCAGGAAGACAAATCCAATGCCACTGAATGGATTATGGATAGTGGATGCACCAGTCATATGACTGGTGATCGAAGCTTATTGAGGAGCAAACTCTTCGACCTCCAACAAAAGACCACATCGTCTTTGCTGACAAGAGCAGCAACAAAGTATTGGGGCTAGCTAGAGTTGCTATCTCAAGGGACCGGCACATGGAAAATGGCATGCTTGTCGAATCCCTTGGTTACAACTTAATGTCTGTCTCAATGCTCTGTGACTTAGATAAGCTTATCATATTCGGCAAATTTCGATGTGTTGGGCTAATGGCCTCTGACAAAACCAATGTCTTTGAAGGTTTTCGAAGAGGTGATCTGTACATGGTAGACTTCTCTGCAGGACCACAGGTTGCCTCATGTCTTCTAGCAAAGGCTTCAGAATGCTGGTTATGGCATAGAAGGCTAGGGCATGCTGGGATGAGGAACTTACACACACTCGCCAAGAAGAAGCTCATCATTGGCGTCGAGGGTGTCAATTTCAAGATGGACCACCTTTGTGGTGCCTCTGAAGCCGGGAAGATGACTAGGGCCAAACATCCCTTGAAGACAATCATGACGACCACACGTCCCTTCGAGCTGCTACATATGGACTTATTTGGCCCTACTCACTATTCCACCTTCTCCACCACTTCAAATATATATGGCTTTGTAATTGTTGATGACTATTCTCCATTCACTTGGATGTCTTTAGGCGCTTCGCAAATAGGTGTAAGAACAACTAAAATATCAAGATCAAGAACATCAGGAGTGACAATGTCACTGAATTCAAGAACACAAGCTTGGATATCTATCTTGGTACTCTTGGCATCACTCATGAGTTCTCTGCTCCATACACACCTCAGCAGAATGGCATCGTGGAGCGCAAGAATAGGAATCTCATTGACATGGCTCGCACCATGCTTGATGAATACAAGACACCACGGAAGCTGTGGCCTGAAGCCATTGACACTGCATGCCACATCATCAACAGACTATATCTTCACAAGTTCTTCAAGAAAACATCATATGAGCTTCTCACCGGTAAGAAACCCAATGTAAGTTATTTCAAAGACTTCGGTGCAAGATGCTGGATAAGGGATCCACACCACACTTCCAAATTTGCACCGAAAGCGCATGAGGGTTTCATGCTTGGTTACGGAAAGGATTCGCACACCTACAGAGTCTTCAACACTTCCCACAACAAAGTTGTTGAAATTGTAGATGTGCGATTCGATGAAACTAATGGCTCGCAAGAGAGCACCTACCTCCTGTGCTAGATGAACTACCACCTGACGAAGCTATCAGATTGATGGGCATTGGAGAAATCATGCCTAAAGAACCAGAGGTTCAGGAAGTCATCATTCCTCTATCCACTCATCGCGAAGACAATGCTGAACCTGAAGACATTACTGCTGACGAAGACAATGCTCAGCAGCCGGAACGAAGTCTTCACCCTGCTCATCCACGCGTGGCTAATGAAGTCCAAATCGAGAGAATTCTAGAGACCATAAATGCACCAGGTCCACTCACTCGCTCAAGAGCTACTCAACTGGCTAACTTTTGTGGGCACTTTGCTTTTGTATCTATCTCAGAGCCCACCAAAGTAGATGAAGCTTTCAAGGAATCAAAATGGATTCAAGCCATGCAAGAAGAGCTTCACCAGTTCAAGCTCAACAATGTATGGGAACTCCTGAAGCGCCCTGGTCCAAGGAAGCACAACAATCATTGGCACGAAGTGGATCTTTTGCAACAAGCAAGATGAGTCTGGCCAAGTCATCAGAAACAAGGCTCGACTTGTGGCCCAAGGCTACACATAGGTTGAGGGTATTGATTTCGGTGAAACATTTGCACCTGTTGCTAGACTCAAAGCTATACGTATAATGCTTGCTTATGCTAACGATCATGACATATGCTTATATCAAATGGATGTCAAAAGTGCATTCCTCAATGGTAAGATTGAGGAAGAAGTATATGTTGCTCAACCACCAGGGTTTGAAGACCCAAAGCATCCTGACAATGTCTACAAGCTCAACAAGGCACTGTATGGCCTCAAGCAAGCGCCAAGAGCTTGGTATGACACACTCAAGGAGTTCCACAAGAAGAAAGGCTTCAAACCTGGTTTACTTGATCCCACTCTCTTTACTAAATCCTATGATGGTGAACTGTTCATATGTCAAATCTATGTGGATGACATTATCTTCGGTTGTACTAACAATCTATACAGTGATGGGTTTGCTTTCATGATGCGAGAGAAATACCAAATGTCGATGATGGGAGAACTAAATTCTTCCTAGGGCTTCAAATTCGACAACAACCCAATGGCATCTTCATATCTCAGGAGAAGTACCTTAAGGACTGCTTCAAGAAATTTGGCATGGATAAAGCCAAAGGTTACAAGATGCCAATGCCTACCAATGGCCACCTCTGCACTGACGAAAATGGTAAAGATTTCGATCAGAAGGTATATCGCTCCATGATTGGCTCCTTATTGTACCTATGTCCATCTAGGCCAGATATAATGCTTAGTGTTTGAATGTGCACCCGATTTCAAGCAGCACCAAAGGAATCGCATCACCTACCGGTGAAGCGAATACTTAGATATCTGGCTCACACCCCAACACTAGGATTATGGTATCCAAAGGGTTCGAAGTTTGAGATCATTGGCTACTCAGATTCTGACTTTGCTGGCGATAGAGTTGATCGCAAGTCTACATCAGGCACATGTCACTTTCTGGGATGATCTCTTGTATGCTGGTGTTCGAAGAAGCAGAACTGCGTATCACTCTCCACTACCGAAGCCGAATACATAGTTGTTGGAGCTTGCTACACTCAGCTTCTCTGGATGAAGCAGACCCTCAAGGACTACGACATCAACCTGAAGCATGTACCTCTCTACTGCGACAATGAGAGTGCAATCAAGATCTCCTACAACCCTATACAACATTCGAAGATGAAGCATATTCAGATACGACATCATTTTCTTCGGGATCACGTGATGAAGGGCGACATCAACATCAAGCATGCTGACACTGAAGATCAGTTGGCGGATATCTTCACGAAGCCTTTGGATGAGAAGAGATTTTACAAGTTGCGGTGTGAGCTAAATATCTTAGAATCCTCAAATGTCCTTTGAACGGGAATACATCCTAACGCTTATGCATGATTGATGACTTTGATGCACAACACACGAAGAAACGTGTGTCCTCAATCTCATGAAGACTTACACTCTAAGTGTGAATACATTAACGAAGAATATGACTACAGAGTGCCACGATAATTGTGCTCCATGTCTGGGTCAAACATTCTTATACGGTGGGTAATGGCACCACCTCATCCTGAAGACTTTGTTTTTATCTTCGCCTCTGTTTATGTCTTCAGGAAACCCTGTTTGTCTTCGAATCGCTTTGAACTTGCATAACACTTTAGTTGAATATATTCAGTATGTTACTTGGAATTTTGTCCTCTACAGCATTGAGCCTATTGCTATATCTTCGAATTTTTATCTAGGCCAATGTGATCGGACCCACTATCCTTGTCTGTTCTTATCTCGTCTTAATCTATTCAACTCCAGCCATATGCATTCTACTTGCACATGTTGATTATCTTCACTGCGTCCTTGTCAGTCGAAGACTAATCTAACTTACCGTTTAAAATTCCAATTTGTCGTCGTTGCCGCACTTATCGCAATAACTTCCCGCGCCGTCGCTTTCGGTCGTGTAGCTGGCGGTCAGACGTGTTGCATGCACGCCACGTGTCCCACTAAGCCAAAGAGTCAGGGGCATATCCGTCCAAAAATATCGGATGTTCCAGTCCTTATAAATACATGTCCCCATGCTAAATAAATTATTCTTCCTTATAACCTCCACCACTCGAGCTCCCAAACCCTAGCGCCGTTGCTGGATTCCATCGCCGCCGGAGATGAAGCGCTTAGCTACCGCGACCTCTCCGACGACGTACTCACGCCGGCCGCTACCATCTCCATCTCGCCGCCGCCGTAGCTGTCTGCCTCCACCGAGTTAGGGTGAGGCAGATCGAACCTCTCGGCCACTCCGCCTCGTCGAACTGTCCATCGTGTTCTTCACCGAGGTAAATAAATCGCTATTTTTACCGTTTGTTTGATCTGAAAAGTTACCGAAAATCTTCAATTGCTGTTTTTTCAACTTTCCTTCAACAACATTCAGATCTTGAACTTAATCTACCTAATACTCTCACTTTTTGGTCTATATTGGTTTGATTTCTCACTTGTACAAATTCTCGGACTTGTACAAATCTGAAACCATCCTATTCTCTATAAAAGTGATTGTCTTCGGTAAACGAGGTCAATGTCTTCAAACACCGATTTATCTTCAAATCTTCTGAGAATGCATATCACCTCTCCTCTTCCCTCGCGTCTCTAACTCTTTCACAGGTACATGTCCGCAGCAGAATCGCTTGGATCTCATAGTCTGCATTCATTTGCAGACTACTTGTAGATTCATCTGGACTCATCTGGAGCTTGCTCTCATTTGCGCACACCAGTGAAGCCTTTGCCGAAGCCTATGGCCACTGAAAAGTCATCAAAGAAGGGTGGTCGAAAACGACGTCTGAACACTGCCAAAGATCTACCTCTGGAGCTCTATGAAAGGTACAAGTCTGATAAATATGAAACCTATAGACAACGCAAGACTCGAATCCAGTGGATTCGAAGATATTGGGTGGAAAAGTGGTTCAACTATCAGTTTGTAACAGATGAGTATGCTGAGAAGGCACGATGGACAAACATCATCTACAAAAATCTTCAACCGAAGACTGAGGCTGAAGCAAGAAGGATTGGTTTCTTCCCATCCATGGTCAGGCCTCCAATGCCAAGAAATTCAAATCCATCAAGCATTCGTGGATGCCCAAAACCTGAAGATACCGATGAAGGAGATGAAGATCATCCTCCTGTTCTAGATCCGAAGCCTAAGAAGAAGGCAAAGGCTTCGAAGCCTAAAGCTTCAAAGGCTTCCAAGCCTGCTGACTCCACGCCTCAAACTATGCGATCACCCTCAATTGATCGAGAAGAACTGGAAGGAGAATCTCGCCTACACAGGCGAATGAAAAGGAAAGTTGCTGCTGCCAGGGGACCAAGACCCACTGTTTCTTTCATGGACGCTGCCAACATGATAGAACTATCTGACGATGAGCTTGATGGTGAAGCTTTAGCAAGGATCATCCAGCAGAAAGAAGAGGAAGCCAAGCGTCTTGAAGACCTACCTCTCTTCGATCCCTCCATCCTTGATCCCTTCATTGATGAATGGTTTGCTGATCCCTCCCTCACCATTGATGCCCTTCAACTTCCCATTGGGTTGAGTGTCACCTTCCAAGGGTTGGTGAATTAGGAGCTCACCGTGGCTTAGAAAGTCATACTTCAAAAGGCTAAGATTAGCCATGAAAAGAATGTCTTCAAGGCCAACGTCCACAAGCTGAATGCTGAAGAAATTCAAGGATATCAGCTAATGATGAAAGACCTCAAGGCTGAGTTTGACAGGCGATGTGAAGCTCTCAAAGGCGCCCTAGTGTGTCTCAAGAAGAAAGCTACCACCATGGTCCAATCACACAACAAGATGCTGAAGAGAAAAGCTCTTGGACAGCCTGCCCTTGACCCCCGGATCATTGAGAGATCCAAACAGGCTTCTATGTCTTCGGACCAACCTGCCCCCTCAAGATCACAGTCTCGCGACATTGTATTCCCCACTGGCTTCGCCGGCTCAAGGTCACCCCCTCCTTCCTCTTCTGTATCCACCAAGAAGACTAAGCAGGCCGAAGCTGATGCCTGCAAACGCAAGAGAGATCAGCCCACTAAAGCCCAACAGACGGCTCAGCCGTAGCCAAAGAAACCTAAGTCTTCGTGACCAGCGCAAGTGTCGACTGTCACACCACCAGCTCCACCGCCTGCTCTAGAGGAACCTCTCCGTGTGACGCCTATCTTAGTGGCCCCTCGAGCTGATCAAAATTCTGAGAGGCAAGTCATTCTGCATGAGCCTGCTCCCACAGAGGCTCAAACCGCTGAAGACATTCCAGCTGGCAACCCCAATGCAGCTGAAGACATTGGTCAGGAAGACAATGTTGTGCAAGATCCGGTGCCTCAACTTGATGCACCCATGGTATCATCGCCCCAACAGGAAAGCGAGTACGTGGATATTGGTCCTCCAATCAGACCTGAAATTCCTGAAGCTGATCCAGGTACTCCTTCTCTGCCATTCTTTCACCCTGCTCCAAGATCTCCTGAATCGCCATTTGTGGCCAAGGAGATAGAAACTACTCCTCATGCGTCGCCTCTTAGAAGGCTTCACCGTGGACTGAGACCTGCTATGACATCTATGCATAGCATTCCTGAAGATGAAGCTCGCGTCTCACCACCTACTCCTGTTGACAATGTGCTCATGATTGAAGATGTTGTTAGAGATCAACCTGAGTAGGAAGCCAAAGTTGCTGAAGACATTGCAGCTGACAACACTGTGGGCAAAGTCAATGCCCCTGATGGTCCTCCTGTCCCTGCCACGCCATCAACCGACGACAATGATGAGAATATGGTCATGGCTCGCAATAGGGAAGGAGAAATGGTTCCTACAAGGTGGCCCAGACTCATTGCTCCACCAAGGATGGGGCCCTAGTATGAATTCAATATCCATCGCCGCCCCAGTGTCATGAATCCTATGCCAAGGCTTCCAAGTCTTTGCCAGTCCGGCCCTGCAAGACCGTTGGTATTCGAACTCAAAATCTTCAGATTGAACAACACCTTCCTCAACTCCGACCACAATCCATGCAACCGCCCAAAGATACAGTCTGAGTGCTCCACAACATCAGTACTACATGTGGGTGCTCTTTGGTCAGAACATGATCTTTCCCCACAAGCATCTCAGCTTTGAAGCTATGAAAGATCTTCCCTGTTTTGATCAAGCATTGGATTGTCTACGGGATGTTGGACTGTTGCCGTTCTGCACTGATCATGAAGACTGGAATGAGGAACTCATCCTCCAATTCTATGCAACTCTCCACATCTTAGGTTTTGGCCGTGACTTGAATACCTGCAAGATGGAATTTATGATCCGAGATGAGCACATCACTGCCACTGCACTGGACTTCATCCCTGCTACACCTCTTGCTGCCTCAGGAGAAGATTTGGATCCTCGATCTGAAGCCTATGCTACTGCCACTCGAAGCATTTTTCAAATGCCAGAGCCAAATGTGACTGAGATGCTCACCTTGATGAAGCCATTGGCTCAAGATGCAGATTTGCCCACATCTTTCTTTGTTGATGATCTTCAGCATCTGCCAAGGACCATCTATCATATTCTTTGGCACACCATATGGCCAATCAAAGGGCATATTTCAACTCGCAATATTGAAGGGGCTCTGAAGACATTGATCTACAACACTGTCTATGGCATCAGGTTTAATCTTCAAGATTTATTCCTTCGCAACCTCGCAGCAAATGGCATCAATCTCGTCGAGCCGATGATATATGCCCCATGGATAATGCGCTTCATCAAGTACAGAACCAGCACGAGGTTTCTACCCTCTGATCGTATATGATCTTTGAACTCTTCATTTCATCTTCGGACTTATTCTCGAATGATCTTCGAATATTTGTAGAACCACGTGAAGTGATTGAGATCGATGTGGATGATCGGCCCACCGAATCTTACCACCAACGTGGACATCGTAATGCGGGATGTCTCGCCTGTTCAAGCGCCAGCACCTGCTCAGGGGACCTCCTCGAGAACCGAATCAGCACTCGGAATGCCTCTGATTATTCCACTTGCGACCAGCGCCATCGGGTTGTACCGCGTCCCGGAGAACCAGGTGGGGCCAAGTAAGGAGGCTCTGATCCAACTGAGGGTGATGAACGACAAGCTGAAGGAGGCACGCGACGCCGATGAGGCTTTGGAGAAGAATGTCTGAGTAAGTACTCTTGTAAGCACCTTCTTTAGACAAAAAATTTGTGTTGTAGATGTTTTTGGAGTTGCGAGTGGGTTTGCGTCAGGAGCACACCTACTGGGTGATTGTGGGGGCACGCTCAGCGCACCCACTGGGTGGAGTCCCCGACACTGCCGTTGACTGAAGCAGTCGGCGGAAGTCTGAGAATCCGAATGTTGTTCGTAGTAGATCTTGTAGGCATACTTGTCGAAGAAGATGCGGTGATGGTCCATGGACCAGAGCTTCTCGACATTGACCGTCGGGATGTAAAATCCATAGTTCTCCAGTGGGAGCACGCTGAGCGCACCCATTGGGTGTAGTCCCCGAGGCTACCGTCGACTGAAGCAGTCGGCGGGAGTCTCAAAATCCGAATGCAGTACAATTGGAATGACAAGATACTTGTCGAAGAGGATGTGGTGATGGTCCATGGACCAGAGCATCTCGACGTTGACCGTCGGGGTGTAGAACCCGTAGTTCTCCAGTGGGAGCGCACTGAGCGCACCCACTGAGTGTAGTCACCGAGGCTACCTTCGACTGAAGCAGTCGACGGTAGTCTCAAAATCCGAATGCAGAATGATTCGAATGACGAGATACTTGTCGAAGAGGATGCGGTGATGGTCCATGGACAAAAGTCTCTCAATGTTGACCGTCATGGTGTAGAACCCGTAGTTCTCCAGTGGGAGTGCGCTGAGCGCACCCACTGGGTGTAGTCCCCGAGACTGTCGTCGACTGAAGCAGTCAGTGGTAGTGTGAGAATCCGAATGATATTTGTCTTTAACCTTATATTTGAGTTTGAATGTTGTCACTGATGTTTCCTTGTTTCTTGTCGGCAGGGCATGTGTGAGCTCGGGACTCGTTACAATGCCCTTGAGAAGCTTGCGTCGCAGTCTGGAAGCTGAGAAGACCAAGAGTACCAGTCTGGAACAAGAAAAGCGATCACTCGGAGGTAATCGAATCTTGACCGAGTACTTTTGGACTTGAACCTTTTTCCCTGTCCGACTGAAAGTACTTCACCAGATTTACGTAGTGAGAATCTTCAACTTACTAAGAGAATCCGGGCTTCCATTTCTATAGAGACCATTTAGGAGGCCCTGGAGAAGAAAGACCGTGAACTGGCAACTGCCCAGAAGGAGGCCAGTCCGAAAGCAAAGGAAGCTGAAGACAAGCTGAAGTCTTTCGAGAAGTGGGAGGAGGAGAAGAAAGCCCTGGAGGATGTTGCCAGGAGGAGCACTGTGGAGGCGGTCGAGGCCAAGGCGAAACGAAAGCAAGTCGTGTCCAAAAAGCAGGAGCTGGAGAAGCTCATTGAGGACCACTGCAACAAGATGAACGACAGGCTCAAAGGTACGCATCAGGCATGACCAAGTTCCGAATCATTTCACTCCAACTCTTCTCCTTCCTTAACCCCCTTTTTCCGAATGATCATCAAATCTATGCTGGGACGCCGAGGAGGAAACTTCCAAAATCGAGAAGGAGCTAGATCCGAGTGCGGGTCTTCTTTGTGACAGCTCGGCTCTTGCACTGCTTCGCATCAACGAGCGCACTGCAGAGGCGGCTATCTTCCTCAACCGTTTACGTGAAGCATCCAAGGAGATCGACAAGGAAGTCGACCCTGAAGAGGAGCCCCCGAGTGACTTGGATGCGCTCATCAACCATCTGCGAGACATGCTGCATCGAGTGCAATTGTGGAAGAAATCTGCAGCCCGCGCTGGCACAAACATTGCACTCTCCCTTGTCCGTGTGCATTGCAAGGGCGTAGATGAGGAGAAGTTGAAGTCGCTGAAGGTCGTCAACCGAAAGAGCGCAAAGATTGAAGAGTTCATGTAGACCTTCCTGTCGGTGGCCACTCGGATTGCAGAGGTTGTTGACCTCGACAACTTCACCGACGCAACATCCCCGACAGCAGCCGAGTGAACCTCGGATAAAAAACTTTTAAGCTAAATTTCCCTCGGTATGCCCAGTGATTTCTGTATCCGTACTTTCGCCGTGACTTTGCGGCCACAACTATCTGCACTTTTGCTTTGAACTGTATGACATTCGAATGCCTTTATTTGACTGTTTTAAACACTTGGCCCGATTTTCCCGTGTGTGGATGCTGTCCTCACTCGTCATATTTTTAACTTAGGCGAAATCAGGTTCGCAGCTAAGCCCCCGAGTGTGAACAATGTTCTCACTCGGAGTAGTTTGCAACTTAGGCGAAATCAGGTTCACGGCTAAGCCCCCGAGTGTGAACGATGTTCTCACTTGGAGTAGTTTGCAACTTAGGAGAAATTAGGTTCGCAGCTAAGCCCCCGAGTGTGAACGATGTTCTCACTCGGAGTAGTTTGTAACTTAGGCGAAATCAGGTTCGCAGCTAAGCCCCCCAAGTGTGAACGATGTTCTCACTCGGAGTAGTTTGTAACTTAGGAGAAATCAGGTCCGTAGCTAAGCCCCTCGAGTGTGAACGATGTTCCCACTCGGAGTAGTTTGTAACTTAGGCGAAATCGGGTTCACAGCTAAGTCCCCGAGTGTGAACGATGTTCTCACTCGGAGTAGTTTGCAACTTAGGGGAAATCAGGTTCGCAGCTAAGCCCCCGAGTGTGAACAATGTTCTCACTCGGAGTAGTTTGCAACTTAGGCGAAATCAGGTTCACGGCTAAGCCCCCGAGTGTGAACGATGTTCTCACTCGGAGTAGTTTGCAACTTAGGAGAAATTAGGTTCGCAGCTAAGCCCCCGAGTGTGAACGATGTTCTCACTCGGAGTAGTTTGTAACTTAGGCGAAATCAGGTTCGCAGCTAAGCCCCCCAAGTGTGAACGATGTTCTCACTCGGAGTAGTTTGTAACTTTGGCGAAATCAGGTTCGCAGCTAAGCCCCTCGAGTGTAAACGATGTTCCCACTCGGAGTAGTTTGTAACTTAGGCGAAATCGGGTTCGCAGCTAAGTCCCCGAGTGTGAACGATGTTCTCACTCGGAGTAGTTTGCAACTTAGGGGAAATCAGGTTCGCAGCTAAGCCCCCGAGTGTGAACGATGTTCTCACTTGGAGTGGTTTGTAACTTAGGCGAAATCAGGTTCGCAGCTAAGCCCCCGAGTGTGAACGATGTTCTCACTCGGAGTATTTTGTAACTTAGGCGAAATCAGGTTCGCAGCTAAGCCACCCGAGTGTGAACGATGTTCTCACTCGGAGTGGTTTGTAACTTAGGCGAAATCAGGTTCACAGCTAAGCCCCCGAGTGTGAACGATGTTCTCACTCGAAGTGGTTTGTAACTTAGGCGATATCAGGTTCGTAGCTAAGCCCCCGAGTGTGAACGATGTTGTCACTCGGAGTGGTTTCAAACTTATGCGAAATCAGGTTCGCAGCTAAACCCCCGAGTGTTGATGATGTTCTCACTCGAAGTGGTTTTTTAACTTAGGCGAAATCAGGTTCGTAGCTAAGCCTCCGAGTGTGAACGATGTTCCCACTCGGAGTAGTTTGTAACTTAGGCGAAATCCGGTTCGCAGCTAGGCCCCCGAGTGTGAATGTTGTTCTCACTTGGAGTAGTTTGTAACTTAGGCGAAATCAGGTTCGCAGCTAAGCCCCCGAGTGTGAACAATGTTCTCACTCAGAGTAGTTTGTAACTTAGGAGAAATCAGGTTCGCAGCTAAGCCCCCGAGGGTGAACACTGTTCTCACTCAGAATAGTTTGTAACTTAGGCGAAATCTGGTTCGCATCTTAGTTTAGCCACGCACCCACTGGGGATGAGGAAAACAAACAAAAGTAAAAAAGTTTCAACAAAGTGTATGGAAAGTAAAGACTTTTATTTATCGAATTCACTCAGAAGTTCATTACAAGAATGACAGAGTGTTTTTAAATTAAGTGTAGAACTTGTGGAGCAGGTCCGCGTTCCACGCTCGGGGCTCTTCCGCATCGGTTTCGAAATTGTACAACCGGTAAGCTCCATCGTTCAGGACTTTGGAGATTACGTAAGGCCCTTGCCACGGAGGTGCTAACTTTTGTGGCTTCTGTTGATCCAATCGGAGAACAAGGTCACCTCCTTGAAAAGCGCGCCTTCTGACTTGTCTGTCGTAAAGGCATCTCAAGTCTTGCTGATATAGCATCAACCTGGTCAAGGCTAACTCTCTCTCTTCCTCTAAGAGGTCAAGGCCGTCCTGGCGTGCCACTTCTGCTTCATCTTCATTGTAAAGTTCCACTCGGGGAGCGTTGTGGCGAACCCCACACGACAGAAGCGCTTCGGACCCGTATACCATAAAGAAAGGAGTGCGCTTGGTCGACCGATTCGGAGTCGTCCGAATGCCCCAGAGGACGAACGGTAGTTCTTCAACCCAAGCGCCAGCAGCAATTTTCAGATCCCTCATCAATCGGGGCTTCAATCCTTGAAGAATCACCCCGTTTGCTTGGTCTGCTTGTCCGTTCGACTGCGGGTGAGCTACGGAAGCGTAATTGACCCGAGTGCACTGAGTGTAGCAGAATTCATAGAATTCATCCGAATTGAAATTCTTTCCGTTATCAGTGATGATATCATGGGGAACTCTTGACCGAGTACTTTTGGACATGAACCTTTTTCCCTGTCCGACTGAAAGTACTTCACCAGATTTACGTAGTGAGAATCTTCACCTTACTAAGAGAATCCGGGCTTCCATTTCTATAGAGACCATGTAGGAGGCCCTGGAGAAGAAAGACCGTGAACTGGCAACTGCCCAGAAGGTGGCCAGTCCGAAAGCAAAGGAAGCTGAAGACAAGCTGAAGTCTTTCGAGAAGTGGGAGGAGGAGAAGAAAGCCCTGGAGGATGTTGCCAGGAGGAGCACTGTGGAGGCGGTCGAGGCCAAGGCGAAACGAAAGCAAGTCGTGTCCAAAAAGCAGGAGCTGGAGAAGCTCATTGAGGACCACTGCAACAAGATGAACGACAGGCTCAAAGGTACGCATCAGGCATGACCAAGTTCCGAATCATTTCACTCCAACTCTTCGACTTCCTTAACCCCCTTTTTCCGAATGATCATCAAATCTATGCTGGGACGCCGAGGAGGAAACTTCCAAAAATGAGAAGGAGCTAGATCCAAGTGCGGGTCTTCTTTGTGACAGCTCGGCTCTTGCACTGCTTCGCATCAACGAGCGCACTGCAGAGGCGGCTATCTTCCTCAACCGTTTACGTGAAGCATCACAGGAGATCGACAAGGAAGTCGACCCTGAAG
Source organism: Elymus sibiricus (assembly GCA_039707655.1). NCBI lineage: Eukaryota > Viridiplantae > Streptophyta > Magnoliopsida > Poales > Poaceae > Elymus > Elymus sibiricus. Next base: position 246,252,590 of record CM077673.1, on the reverse strand, counting down.
AGGAGCCCCCGAGTGACTTGGATGCGCTCATCAACCATCTGCGAGACATGCCGCATCGAGTGCAATTGTGGAAGAAATCTGCAGCCCGCGCTGGCACAAACATTGCACTCTCCCTTGTCTGTGTGCATTGCAAGGGCGTAGATGAGGAGAAGTTGAAGTCGCTGAAGGTCGTCAACCGAAAGAGCGCAAAGATTGAAGATTTCATGTAGACCTTCCTGTCGGTGGCCACTCGGATTGCAGTGGTTATTGACCTCGACAACTTCACCGACGCAACATCCCTGACAGCAGCCGAGTGAACCTCTGATAAAAAACTTTTAAGCTAAATTTCCCTCGGTATGCCCAGTGATTTCTGTATCCGTACATTCGCCGTGACTTTGCGGCCACAACTATCTGCACTTTTGCTTTGAACTGTATGACATTCGAATGCCTTTATTTGACTGTTTTAAACACTTGGCCCGATTTTCCCGTGTGTGGATGCTGTCCTCACTCGTCATATTTTTAATTTAGGCGAAATCAGGTTCGCAGCTAAGCCCCCGAGTGTGAACAATGTTCTCACTCGGAGTAGTTTGCAACTTAGGCGAAATCAGGTTCACGGCTAAGCCCCCGAGTGTGAATGATGCTCTCACTTGGAGTAGTTTGCAACTTAGGAGAAATTAGGTTCGCAGCTAAGCCCCCGAGTGTGAACGATGCTCTCACTCGGAGTAGTTTGAAACTTAGGCGAAATCAGGTTTGCAGCTAAGCCACCCAAGTGTGAACAATGTTCTCACTCGGAGTAGTTTGTAAATTAGGCGAAATCAGGTCCGCAGCTAAGCCCCTCGAGTGTGAACGATGTTCCCACTCGGAGTAGTTTGTAACTTAGGCGAAATCGGGTTCGCAGCTAAGTCCCCGAGTGTGAACGATGTTCTCACTCGGAGTAGTTTGCAATTTAGGGGAAATCAGGTTCGCAGCTAAGCCCCCAAGTGTGAACAATGTTCTTACTCGGAGTAGTTTGCAACTTAGGCGAAATCAGGTTCGCGGCTAAGCCCCCGAGTGTGAACGATGTTCTCACTCGGAGTAGTTTGCAACTTAGGAGAAATTAGGTTCGCAGCTAAGCCCCCGAGTGTGAACGATGTTCTCACTCGGAGTAGTTTGTAACTTAGGCGAAATCAGGTTCACAGCTAAGCCCCCCAAGTGTGAACGATGTTCTCACTCGGAGTAGTTTGTAACTTTGGCGAAATCAGGTTCGCAGCTAAGCCCCTCGAGTGTGAACGATGTTCCCACTCGGAGTAGTTTGTAACTTAGGCGAAATCGGGTTCGCAGCTAAGTCCCCGAGTGTGAACGATGTTCTCACTCGGAGTAGTTTGCAACTTAGGGGAAATCAGGTTCGCAGCTAAGCCCCCGAGTGTGAACGATGTTCTCACTTGGAGTGGTTTGTAACTTAGGCGAAATCAGGTTCGCAGCTAAGCCCCCGAGTGTGAACGATGTTCTCACTTGGAGTATTTTGTAACTTAGGCGAAATCAGGTTCGCAGCTAAGCCACCCGAGTGTGAACGATGTTCTCACTCGGAGTGGTTTGTAACTTAGGCGAAATCAGGTTCGCAGCTAAGCCCCCGAGTGTGAACGATGTTCTCACTCAAAGTGGTTTGTAACTTAGGCGATATCAGGTTCGTAGCTAAGCCCCCGAGTGTGAACGATGTTGTCACTCGGAGTGGTTTCAAACTTAGGCGAAATCAGGTTCGCAGCTAAACCCCCGAGTGTTGATGATGTTCTCACTCGAAGTGGTTTTTTAACTTAGGCGAAATCAGGTTCGTAGCTAAGCCTCCAAGTGTGAACGATGTTCCCACTCGGAGTAGTTTGTAACTTAGGCGAAATCCGGTTCGCAGCTAGGCCCCCGAGTGTGAATGATGTTCTCACTTGGAGTAGTTTGTAACTTAGGCGAAATCAGGTTCGCAGCTAAGCCCCCGAGTGTGAACAATGTTCTCACTCAGAGTAGTTTGTAACTTAGGAGAAATCAGGTTCGCAACTAAGCCCCCGAGGGTGAACACTGTTCTCACTCGGAATAGTTTGTAACTTAGGCGAAATCTGGTTCGCATCTTAGTTTAGCCACGCACCCACTGGGGATGAGGAAAACAAACAAAAGTAAAAAAAGTTTCAACAAAGTGTATGGAAAGTAAAGACTTTTATTTATCGAATTCACTCAGAAGTTCATTACAGGAATGACAGAGTGTTTTTAAATTAAGTGTAGAACTTGTGGAGCAGGTCCGCGTTCCACGCTCGGGGCTCTTCCGCATCGGTTTCGAAATTGTACAACCGGTAAGCTCCATCGTTCAGGACTTTGGAGATTGCGTAAGGCCCTTGCCACGGAGGTGCTAACTTGTGTGGCTTCTGTTGATCCAATCGGAGAACAAGGTCACCTTCTTGAAAAGCGCGCCTTCTGACTTGTCTGTCATAAAGGCATCTCAAGTCTTGCTGATATAGCATCAACCTGGTCAAGGCTAACTCTCTCTCTTCCTCTAAGAGGTCAAGGCCGTCCTGGCGTGCCACTTCTGCTTCATCTTCATTGTAAAGTTCCACTCGGGGAGCGTTGTGGCGAACCTCACACGATAGAAGCGCTTCGGACCCGTATACCATAAAGAAAGGAGTGCGCTTGGTCGACCGATTCGGAGTCGTCCGAATGCCCCAGAGGACAAACGGTAGTTCTTCAACCCAAGCGCCAGCAGCAATTTGCAGATCCCTCATCAATCGGGGCTTCAATCCTTGAAGAATCACCCCGTTTGCTTGGTCTGCTTGTCCGTTCGACTGCGGGTGAGCTAAGGAAGCGTAATTGACCCGAGTGCGCTGAGTGTAGCAGAATTCACAGAATTCATCTGAATTGAAGTTCTTCCCGTTATCAGTGATGATATCATGGGGAACTCTGAATCTGAAGATAATCTGCCGAATGAAACTGACACCAGTAGCTGCATCCAAGCTTTTCATGGGCTTTGCTTTGACCCACTTGGTGAACTTATCCAATGCAACCAACAGATGGATAAACCCACTCGACCCTGTACGCAGGGGGCCGACCATGTCGAGGCCCCACACAGGAAACGGCCAGGTGAGCGGGATGGTCTTGAGTGTAGATGCAGACTTGTGTATCTGATTCTTGAAAAACTGACACCCAACACAGAGATTGACCATGTCTTTTGCAGCTGCGTTGGCTCGGGGCCAGTAAAACCCTGCACGAAACGCCTTTGCGACCAACGTCCGAGAGGACACATGATGGCCACAGGTTCCCGAATGAATTTCATGCAAAATCTGCAGCCCTTCCTCTGGGGATATGCATTTTTGTGCCACGTCTGTTGTGCTTTTGTTGTATAGTTGTTCTCCCATTACTTCAAAGGATTTGGATCGTCGGACGCTCCGTCGGGCTTCCTCTTTGACCTCAGGGAGCTTTTGCCGGAGAAAGTAAGCTAAGTAAGGTTGGGTCCACTTGGGAGTGATCACCAACATCTCTTGAACGAGATCCACTACGGCCGGAATATCAACCTCAGTCGGATTGGAAGGTCCGACTGCTTGTGGGGGCTTTTTAGTAAAAGGGTCTTCTTTGACTGAAGGAGAGTGCAGGTGCTCAAGGAATATGCCCTTCGGAATGACCCGCCGAGTAGAGCCGATTTTGGCCAGGTCATCGGTGGCCTGGTTCTTCACTCGGGGTATATGATGCAGCTCTAAGCCTTCAAAGTTCTTTTCTAACTTTCGGACTGCATTACAGTATCCAGTCATGGCTGGACTCCGGATATCCCATTCCTTCATCACCTGATTGACCACGAGGTCCGAGTCACCGAATATCATCAAGCGTCGGATACCAAGTGAGATATCCATTCGGACTCCATACAGGAGGGCTTCCTACTCGGCCTCATTGTTTGATGAGTCGAAATGGATTTGAAGGACGTAGCTCAGTCTGTCTCCTCTGGGGGAAACGAGAACTACTCCAGCTCTGGACCCTTGAAGCATCTTAGATCCATCAAAAGACATTGTCCAGTGTTCGGGAACACTTGGTGCTGGTTGTTCCTACTCTATCCACTCAGCCAAAAATTCCACAAGTGCTTGAGATTTGATTGCCTTCATGGCTTCAAACTTGATCTCCAACTGAAGGAGCTCAATCGCCCATTTTCCCCTCGGCCCGTGGCGTCTCTGTTATGCAGGATCTCCGACATGGGAGCATCGCTGATAACTGTGACTGAGTTCTCTTGGAAGTAATGAGCTACCTTCTTCACAGTGAGGTAAATGCCATAAACTAGCTTCTGATAGTGTAGATACCTTTGCTTGGATGGAGTCAAGATCTCCGAAATATAATAAATGAGCCTCTGCACTTTGAATGCTTTTACCGATTCCTTGTGCTCACCAGTGAGGACAGTACTGACCACTTGGCTAGTAGCCGTGATGTACAAGAGCAAAGGCTCTCGGCTGCTCGGAGCAGCTAACACCGGCTGGGTGGAAAGCAAGGCCTTGAGCTGATCGAATGCGGCTTGCGCTTCGGGGGTCCATTCAAAGGTATCGGACTTCTTCATCAGTCAGTAAAGAGGCAAGGCCTTTTAACTGAGTCGAGATATGAATCTACTCAGGGCTGCAAGGCATCCCGTGAGTTTCTGAATGTCATGGAGATGGACAGGTTTCTTCATTCGGACGATGGCGCCTATTTTGTCCGGATTAGCATCAATTCCTCCTTCGGAAACGAGAAAACCGAGTAGCTTACCCGAGGGCACTCCGAATTGCCATTTTGCAGGATTGAGTTTTATTTGGAAACGGCGGAGGTTGGCGAAGGTTTCAGCGAGGTCAGCCAGGAGGTCGGAACCTTTCCTGGATTTTACCACGATGTCAGCCATGTAAGCCTCTACGTTCCGACTGATTTGATCTTGCAAACACTTCTGAATCATGCGCATAAAAGTCGCCCCAGCATTCTTGAGACCGAATGGCATAGTGATATAGCAGAAACACCCGAATGGGGTGCTGAAAGCTGGTTTTATTTCATCTGGTCCATACATTCGGATCTGATGGTACCCGGAGTACGCATCTAAGAACGACAAGCGTTCACATCCGGCAGTGGAATCTAGTATTTGATCTATGCGGGGAAGGGGAAATGATCTTTCGGGCAGGCCCGATTAAGTTGCTTGAAGTCGATGCACATCCGGAGGGACTTGTCCTTCTTTGGCACCAACACTAGGTTAGCCAGCCACTCGGAATGGAAGACTTCGCGAATGAATTCAGCAGCTAGGAGCCAAGCGATATCTTTACCAATCGCCTTACGCTTCTCGACGGAGGATCGGCGCAAGTGCTCCTTGACTGGTTTGACTTTCGGATCCACTCGGAGTCGGTGCTCAGCCAGTCCCCTGGGAAACCCCGGCATGTCAGACGGCTTCCATGCGAAGATATCCCAGTTCTCACGGAGGAACTGGATGAGCTCGGATTCCTATTTTTCACCGAGTGTTGTCGAGATGTTGGTCGGAGCCGCACTCGGATCGGTGGGGTGAATGTGAATCTCCTTAGTTTCGCCAGTCGACTGGAAGGCTGATTCCGTTGCCAGTCGCTTAGACTTTAGCAAATCTGCAGTGTCCACTGCCTTCTTGTACCCTTCGAGTTCGACTATGAGTACTTGTTCATTTGCAATTTTAGAGCCCTGCTGGAGGCATTCTTCAGTGACTTTTCGATCGCCGGTCACCGTGATCACACCATTCGGTCCTGGCATCTTAAGTTTAAGATATACGTAACATGGTCGGGCCATGAAACGTGCGTAGGCAGGCCTACCCAGGATAACATGATATGCACTCCGAAAGTCAACCACTTCAAACGTCAATCGTTCCTTTCAGAAGTTTTTCTCCCCTCCGAACATGACGTCCAGAGCGATTTGACCGAGTGACTCAGCTTTCTTCCCGGGGATGACCCCATGGAAATGCATCTTGCTCTTAGTCAGGCAGGACATCGGAATGCCCATTGCACTGAGTGTGTCCACATAAATTATCTTGAGCCCACTGCCGCCATCCATCAAGACTTTGCGCAGTCGGACTCCGTTTATACCCGGATCAACTACCAGCGCCTGCCTCTCGGGGGTGGCTATGTGGGCTGGGTGATCAGACTGGTCGAAATAAATAGGAGTTTTTGTCCAGTTGAGGTACTTAACGGCAGTCGGAGCTACCAAGTTCACCTCCCGATTGATGAGCTTCAATCGGCTCTTGCTTTCGACATCTGCGAAGATCATGTTCAGGACCTTGTCGACGTGAGGGTACTCGGGATCGCGCTCGCCTTCTTTGTAATCGTCCTTCTCTATATAGGCCTCTTTACCCATCTCATGCTTGAGCATTCGGCACTCCTGAGTGGTGTGCTTTGGGTAAAAGAGGTTGCCCTCCCCATCTTTTTTCATGTGGATAGCGCAGGTCTGGTCCAACACTTCAGAATTGTACTCGGGCTTTTTCTTGTTGGCCTAGTCTTTTTTCTTATTCTTCTTGAGCTTCGACTTCCCCTGACCAGGAACTGCAGCCACTTCTGACTTTCCCGGAGGATCGGCTTTCCGCTTCTGCTTCTTGCCTGCGTTCCCAGCCGATTGAGGGGTATCACCAGCTCGCCCTTTGTGGCTACGGAGGCGGTCTTCCTCTTCGCCATTGGCATACTTGTTAGTGATTTCCATGGCCCGACTGAGAGACGGATCTCCCGATCGGCCCAACTTCAGGATGAGTTCCCTGTACCGAGTGCCCTCCTTGAAAGCGCACACGTCCTGGTGCTCGGGTTCATTCTCAACCGTGTTGTGCAGTGTAGTCCATCGCTGAATGTACTCCTGGAGATTTTCATTGCTCTTCTGGACACAATGCTGCAACTCCGTCAATCCACCTGGATGCTTATACGTGCCCTCAAAAGTTTTGATGAATACTTGCGCCAGGTCCTCCCAGCAATAGATGCTACTGGAAGGCAACTTGTTCAGCCAGGCTCGAGCTGATCCCTCTCGCATGAGGGTAAGATGCTTCATCGCCACGAAGTCATCACCGCCCCCAATCTGAGCAGCCACTCGATAATCTTCGAACCAAGTTTTTGGCTTGGATTCACCGTTAAACTTTCTGATCCCTGTCGCCAACCTATATTTGGCGGGAATCTCGGCCTCTCGGATATACCTGCATAAACACTCGAGGCCTGACGTCCCCCATCCGCTCACTCGGTCTCTGACCATTCGGTTTTTATCCACCATTCTCTGCATGATGGTAGATCTGGCATTGAGCAGTGGAGGGCTTCGGCCAGCTTCCTCATAGCCTCTGGGGCGAGGGAAGTCTGATTGTGGTCTTCTCTGTGAGGCCGACCGTCATCATAGGACCGCTTGCCGTATGAACCACCCCTTGGAGGGGGGCGTCCGACTAGCATCACAGTCGCCGTGCCAATGCCCTTCGTGCTGGCCTCTCGGAGGAGGAGGAGAGTATCGGTGCTTCCCATAAGCATGCGAACTATGCGCGGACTGAACAGTGTCAGCCCGAAGGGACTTGCTGTATATACGCTGATTCGACTGAGATACTTCTGAGTTCTGTCTCATCGTCGTTTTCAGTAGAGTCTGAATCTGTCTAATGCCTTCTCCAGCCGCCAAACCAGACGACTGAATGGATTCAGCGATCTGAGTGGCCGCGGCTAGGTTCTCTATGGGAGTGCGCATCAGAGGGATCTTGGCCGGCTTTTCACTCGGAATCACCTACCGCGTGGTGTAACTGGAGCTTGGTAGCTCTTTTGTTGCACGTTCATCAAGTGCTCGCTAGAGCCTCTCTAAATGCTCGCGCACAGCCAAGGTGACCTCGCGCGTGGCCTCCAAGGCTATTTCCTCTGGGGACGTTCTCGTTATGGGGATAAGGAGGACTTCATCGTCTGTCCTTCTCCTCTCCTCCCGCTGCTCCCGAGTGAGACGGCGGGGAAAATAACCGTCGGAGGGACCGTCGTCAAGGAGGCCTCCGTCTCGGGCACGGGAGCCACCCACAGAGTACCCAGGGGGGCCAAGATCGGTGGAATGTGCCATCAGTATCTCAGCAGTGTTTCCGCTGCTTTCACACTCGGACTCATCGGACAGCTCGTCGCCCGATGTGGGCGACAAGCTGACGGTGGGTTCGTCGGATTCAAGCACGGTGACGTGCTCAGAAGTAGGCTCCCGCGCCATGACGTGCTTGAGCCACCGCTGCAGCCGTGGGCGTCCGGAACGCTTGCGGCGGCTGGACGCTGAGAGAGTCGATGCTGAGCCGTATGGCTCCGATGACTGTCGCAGGAGGACCCCGTGCGCTGCCGCGCTGAAATGCACAGCCCCGCGGGTGGGGAACGCATCCGGGTCCAGCGGTGCATCGTGCAACCAGGCCGAACCATCAACGATGAAGCGGAGGTTGCCGAAGAGAATCTCACCGCTAAGTGCCAGCATGATGGCCAGAAAAAGAAATGAATCTCCACTTGCGTCGGAGTTTGCTAGAACTGCCGCCCCACGGTGGGTGCCAACTGTCGCGGGAGTAATCCTGATAGTAGTACGGGGGTACATATGATTAAGGCGAAGCCTAGCTACGGAGCAAGTGTCACACTCGAAATTTACGTGTTCAGACCCCACTCGGAAGTGGTAAAAGTCCTACGTCTCGAGCCCTGGGGCTAAGCGTTGCTTTGTGTATGCTTCTGATTACAGAGAGTTCGTAACCCCTCTTCTGGCGTCGGGGGGTGGCTTATATAGAGTGCGCCACCACCAGCCGAGTGTCATTACGAGGGTCATTAATGCTAGTAACTGCCGGAGTTACTAGAAACAGCCGTGTTAACTGCGAGCGTTACAGGTAACATAACATCTATGGTATTCAATATGAGTTAAGTCCCTCGAATTTTATAGCTCCCGCACCATCTCTGCTTCTTCACGACCGGGTGCCTGGGCCAGGCCGAGTGGCTGTAGCGTCCGAGTGACTTGCAAGGATCCGAGTGCATCTTGTACATCCGTCCGAGTGCTGAGGTAGTCCAGGGACTTCTGTGAACTTGTAGGATCCTAGGTGTGTCCTAGATAAGAGGTCTAGGACCCTACCTAGGGTAGGTGACCTCGTCAGGCACATTTCGCCAACCAGGACCAAGTGCTACTGCTACTGAAGCCACCGCTAGCACCTTTCCTTGCCAAAGACTACCAAGAAGAGAGCGTGCCCTCACTGATCGAGAACTTCTCGTCTCACTGATTCAGAAGCAGGATCGGCACCATGAGTGGTCACGAAGACAGATGCATTCCATGGTTCAAGATATCAACCGCATTCGCAACCTCGCCACCAAGAATGCATTTGTGGCCTATGAAACCGGTCGTCGCTTGTGGAGGACTTTGACCATGCTGGCCCCTGAGGAAGATCTTCAAGAGGACGGCTTCCACCAACGCTACAAATTTGGTGCACCACCTCCCAACACGGAGAAATGGCGCAAGACTCCATCGCTCGAAGACAGTGACTTCTCCTCGTCGGCTCCTTCCGTCAACGTTAGGATTGCATATGAGCCGATGATGCAACCTCCCTGCCTCCATCGACTCGGAGTCGCGACACTGCACCAAGCTCGACTACACCAACACCCCATGACTCTACTGCACCTTCGACCCCAACTCATGCTGGGGACGCGTAGTGCGCGATGTCTTCGTCCCTTTTTGGTCATGCGATGAAAAAGGGGGAGAAGCATTGGATGATAGTCTTTAAGCGGGTCTACTTATATGGGCTGTGTGCTACTTTTGTTAAGTTTACAACTCTTGTTTCTGAACATTTGCTATTTGGGTTGTAAAACTTAAGTCCTGATGGACGTCTGCACACTTTATGTTTACCGTACCTTTGGCGCTACTTCAAGTTTTATCATATGCGCCCGAAGCCATACTACAGCCGCCCATTTTTCATTATACATTTCATTACCTTCGAAATATCATTTAAATGCATAGTGATTGGATTACAAGATATAGGGGAGATCTCCACAAACTCTAACATGCCATGTGCTTTTGCATTCCAAGCAAAATCTTCATAAGCACATCTTCAAGGGGAGCTCTCTATATCTTGCAATCATAATCTCCAAGTCTTTATCTTCACATATTTTTATCCCCGTTGAAAACTTCAACCAGTTTGTCATCAATCACCAAAAAGGGGAGATTGTAATGCATCTAGTGCCACCCTTGTTGGGTTTTGGAGTATTGAAGACAAATGTGGTTCAGGGACTATTTTGTTTGTGAGAGTTCACAGGATAATACATATAGAAGTCCCTGGAGATTCGGTTTAACCGTCGAAGACGACCCCTAAAAATGTTCGAAGACAATGATGATGGACGAAGCCATTGGTGGTATGGGAAGATAATCGCTCGAAGATAATGAAACACGAAGACGAAGTCTTTTGGTAGTTTTGTTTCTTCTTTCCTGAGTCATAGGAACCACCGTACTGTTAAGTGGGGTCGATGTAATCGAAGTCAGACGCTGACGTGATGCTCAACCCATACCAATGTCTTCGAGTGAAGACAATGAGAGGAAATCTCTTCCAGAGTTGGTTGAGTCAGCTTTACTTGTAGCCCAAGTAAAGTTGCCGCGTGTGTTCGAAATCCGACCGTTGTGACACGTGTCGGTTGGCCATTGACCCAGGGTCATTTTGGTCATATCAGGTCGGGGTTGCCCGCTGGCTATAAATAGCCCACCCCCTCCACCATGATAAGGTGGCTACTCAGAGAGAGATACGGCTGTTGTCGTTTTGGAGCAACCCACCTCGAAGACATTCAGAGAGAGAAACATCCTGCGAGGATAAACCTAAACACCCAGAGCTAGAATGTTTGAGCATCACCGAAGTCATTCTATTCTGAGTGAAATGAAGACTTATTACACTTGAAGACTATGATCTTCCAGACGGTTAGCCGTCTGGGTCTAGAGCATCCAAGAGTCATCATGGATTGCCGGGTGACCAAGTTTGTACGAGTTTTGGAACTCTCCCCTGAAGACTTACCTGAGTGATTGGGAATTGTCTAAGTGACTTCGGCTCAAGGGGAACAAGGTGAAGACGAGGTCTTCTGAGTTGAATCTCGGCCTCCCTAACGAGACGTACAGTTGTCACAGCAATTGGAACTGGTCCAACAAATCATGTGTCTTCATCAAGCAACTGGTTCTATCCTTCACTCTTTTACATTCTATTCTGAACAGTGAAGCCATTGCTTGAGTACTACTGATTAAAGACCTACCCCGAAGACATTCATACCTGCTGTTTATCTTCATACTGTCCTAGTTTGTCTTCGACTCATCTTAAGTGTGTACGATGATGATGCTTAGCCATCTTGTATGTCTTCATTGTATTGCATGCCTTGCCTAGATCCTTGATTGTATCCCTACCTGATCCTGTTTCGCTTCCGCATATTTCGAATACATTCATTGTTACGAAACCTTTCATAAAAATCGCATATTCACCCCCCCTCTAGTCGATAACTAGCACTTTCAACTGTGTGCGATGTTTGTTGCTCCCGTGCTGGCCGCGCCGCTTCAATCCCGTAATCTAAATTTTCAGTAGCCCCGGCATCCTGGCATTTCACTCCCGCTTAGTAAAATTTTCAATAGCCGCGCGGCATTTCCTCAAACACCACCTGCCCCCCCCCCTCCCCACCACAAAACCTCTCCTCAGATTACGTAAGAAAAAGGAAAACCTCCGCTCCCGCATGCACCACTCCTCTCCCTCGGTCGAACCCTAGCTAGCCCGCCGACGCCGCCCCTAACTCCACCGTCATCCTTTGCAGGCCTTCTCGCGACAATCTCGAAGTCCTCATGAAGATCCATCACCAGGGGGTTGGACTAGAGTTATCCGTGCAATCGACAGTAGCGCTCCTTCATGTCGAATGCATGCACAACTCTGGTCCACCCCGTAGTGTCCGCCTGCAAAGCACCCGCTTTCCCGCAGATCCCCATCCCCATCCTCACCCACACTCCAGAGCATCGCAGCCTTAGCCCGGCTATGCTTCCCGGGGAGCTGGAGGAGCAAATGGACAAAAATAGGTATATTGAGGCCTGTCCGCTGGACGATGGCGAGGTGGCCGCCGAGGCCTCCCGGGGAAGCTCACTACGATGACTGGCCCGGTGCATTTAATAAGCGGGCTCACGCATGTCTGTATGTCCCGGCAGCCGGCTACGACATCAAGCTCGTCGTTAGGGATGGCTTGACACGGGCTATGCCACAACTCATAGGTTAAGTGACGCACCCCCCACCCCTTCAGGTTCAACCTCCTTGGATCTCCTCCATGCCCCCAGCCACTGGTCTACTCTGCTTCGTGTCAGGATTTTGCATTCATCGCCATCGAGATGCTTGTGCCATTTCTGAAGGTCGCGTTCTATATATGTGGCGGTGGCTCGGCATCGTCAGTTGCCAAGTCAGACCTCATTGACGACGACAACGACGACAAGGGCGCCCTATCCGCCTCTTCCAAGGGGAAATAGCCCATCCACGACATCAGGGATGTCACCCTACAGACGTGCTCTTCCAAAGGGAAGGAGCTCAGCTGCCACAACATGGAGCGCACGGTGCGCACCCTGTGTCCAGGCTCTTCCAAGGGATATGAATTGTAATTAATGTTCAAAAGTGCAATTTGATATGCTGGAGTATGAATTGTTTAGTTCAATTTCAGTGCATACGTTTTGTTGTCTGTAGCGAGCATATACCTTGTTTACCATGATATGTGGTTGTTTGTAGTGAACATATGTCCAGTTTCATTGCTAGATTTGGTTGTTCAGTCATAAAATTGGTTCCCGTTAAAGCTGGTATATTTAACATGCCCCTGTTTATTTCAGTTTTCTCACAATGTGATGTTGAATCATACAATTTGATGTTTAAGCACATGGTGCGTTCTATCTTCTATGCAATTTCAACAATACTGATATGAATGACTGTTTGGTTGTTGTTAAGTCTGTTGTAGTGAGCATATGCTTCCTTTAAAGGTTTTTGGTTGTTTTTGGTTAGCATTTAACCAGTTTCAATTGCTATATTTGGTTGTAGTATGCCTTTGATCTACTCTGCTTTGCTGTCAGGAATTTGCTATGGTAGAGTATGAATTGTAATGTTCAAAATTACAATTTGATATGTTGGAGTATGAATTGTTCATTTAAATTTCACTGCCTATGTTTGGTTGTCTGTAGTGAGCATATACCTATATTTGGTTCTTTGTAGTATGCATCTGATCTACTCTGCTTTGCTGTTAGAAATTTGCCGTCATCGCCAACTAGACCGTTTTGTCATTTATGAAAGTCGTGTTCTATGGCGGTGTTTTAGCATCGTCAGCTGCCAAGTCAGGCCTCATTGACGATGACAACTTGTCATCGACAAGTGCGCCCAACGCTAGAGTATGAATTGTTCAGTTCAATTTCACGAACGCCTATGTTTGGTTGTTTGTAGTGAGCATATACCTTGTTTAGCTGTTTTTGGTTGTTTGTAGTGAACATATGACCAGCTTCAATTGCTATATTTGGTTGTTCAATCATACAATTTGTTCCTATTAAAACTGGTGTAGTTAACACGCCCCTGTTTATTTTGGTTTTCTCACAATGTGATGTTCAATCATAGAATTTGATGTTTAAGCACATGCACTGGTGCAGCGACGTGCTATACAAACGGTTTTTAACCCCTTTCTGCGACGTAGTTTCAAACCGTCGCCTTGCCTGTGTGGGCGATAGGGGGGTCCATCCCACACGACACAACAAAATCGTCGGCGACGGTGGCCAACGAACGCAAACGTTTGGCAAAACTAAGCGTATGGGATTTCCGTATCTATCACAAACGCCTGTCAACCATTTGAGATATGGCATCCTTCCCATACGGCCCATCCTTGCAACTCGTGTGAGATAACCCTAACATCGCACGCGCTATTCTGTAGCGCACCGTTTACGATGTGCGCCGAATCGCAAACAGTTCATAATTGCAAAGCATGTATGATAAGGAGACAATCACACACATTCTGTCTTACAGCGTCGTTTGCAATATACCAAGATTTGCAAATGCTCCAACTGTCATACTCGTGTCGGATGCATACGACATAACAAACAGTTAAACATTATAAATCGTGTATGATAAGGAGACTGTCACAAAACATTTAGGTCTGCTTAACCATTTCTGATATTGTCTAACATCACACACGGTTTGCAGATGGCAATTGTGTGCATTGTCGTACACGGTTTCTCTCTCTGAAACATGTGGAATCATGAGGTATATCACACACGTTCTGCTTTACAAACCGTGTGCGGTGTAATGACCCGCAGAGCTTATTTTTCCGCTATTTTAATCGCCACAATTGAAAATTCTACAGGATTTGAATTTGATAGTAGGCTATAACATTTTTCATATCCATCTTATATAGACATAGGTTCAACAAGCAATTCATTATTCAATTCACAGGTTTGTATCCTCCTCCATTCAGAATGCACGGATGACTCTAGGCCAGCCCCTTGTGATGGCGGACCGCCCATCCTTCTCTGTGTTGATGAGGACATCTAGGTAGTTATCGTGGCCTGGTAGATATACTTTAACGTTTGCACGTCCAACATTCATGTAGTTTGAGAGGTAATCTTGAGTAAACTACTTTGACAACCTCTACAAACAAAATAGATTCAAACATTGTAAATTTGTAAGCTAACAACTCATTACGGACAGTACAAACAAGGGTACAGAGTTCGTAGTTACCATCCTCGAGTTAACTGTTGTCTTGGATAAGGTGTAAAGAAATAGTTTAATTGCCATATTTTGTCCCATTTTATTATCAACCTTTATAAGTTTCCTCACTTGATGCTGGTTCATGAATATCTCATTGCCCCACACGCAAAAAGGGTCGACACGCGGATCTTTTCCAGTGACATATGTACCTACAAGCAAAAGGTTAGCATTAGAAGGTAAACTGAAATTGTACAATGATGTAGTACAATATTCCCTGTCCCAGTATATAAGATCTTATTACATCCAAAATACTCACATATTTGATGTATTAACATCTTATATTTTGGGGTACATGGAGTATATATATAAGCCATGTGATGAAACTAACCTCGATGAAAAACAATAGTTGTTCCCGATATTGTCGAGGGTAAGTACATCGAAAGGCATGTTAAGTATAGACAGGCTAAACATCAACCAAATATATGCATGGTAAACAACATGATCACAAAATGATAGCTTCAGTGTGCAGGTTTAAGCACGCTAGTAAGCTAATAATAAGTGGACATGTGTGTTAACTGCAATAGGCTTAGCATTTAACAACAACAAAATATAGTCATTTAAACTAGTATTGTGCACATTTAAGCAGACTAGTTATAGTTACATAAAAATGGAAAGGCTTGTGTTCACTACAACAAGCTTAACAACAACCAAATATAGTCATTCATAGTGGTACTGTTGAAACTGCATAGAATGTAGCTCGTGTTTACACATCAAATTGTATAACTGAACATCACATTGTTAAAAAACAGAAATAAACAGTGGGCGTGTTAACTAAACCAGGCTTAATAGGAACCACATATGGCCGTTGAAACTGGTATGATGAAATTGAACTGCCAAGTACATACTTGCAGATATAGAACTTCACAATGTGAATAACTGAAATAAACAGGGCATACTATATAGCAATTGAATCAAGACATATGCCCAGTACAAACAACCGAGCTAGGAAAAACAGTTAAACAAGGCATATGCTCACTACAACAGGCTTGATAGCAACCAAAAATAGTCATTCGTACAGTACTGTTGAAATAGCATAAAACATAGCCGGTGCTTAAACATGAAATTGTATAACTGAACATCACATGCGAAAGAACTGAAATAAACAGTGCACGTGTTAACTGCACCAGGTTTAATAGGAACCATATATGGCTCTTGAAATAGGTATTGATGAAATTCAACTACAGAGTCCAGACATTTAGAATGAGTGAAGTAATTTAACATGAGATGGGTTTGATCACCTGTCACAGATGGGCTCATTCCCATTAGAAGAGCATGGATTATGGGTGTGCTCCCTGTTGTCACAGATGGGCTCCTTCCCCTTGGAAGAGCAAGGATGCAGGGTGCCCTCCCTGATGTCACGGATGGGCTCTTTCCCATTGGAAGAGACGGATAGGCTACCGTTGTCGGTGTCGACGTCGTCGATGAGGTCTGACTTGGCAGCTGACGATGCCGAGCCACCGCCATAGAACGTTTCCTTTAGAAATGACAAAAGAGGCTCCATGGAGATGAAGGAAGGGAAATTCTTGAGAGCGAAGCAGAGTAGATCAGCGGCAGGGCCTTGGATGAGGTGTACGGGGGTTGAACCCGAGGGTTCGGGGTTGGGCCACTTAACCTGTGACATAGCCCGCGACAAGCCGTCACTATCGACGAGATCGATGTCGTAGCCGACTGCGTCGATATTGTCGGTGTTCTGGATACTGGGGTACCCAGACTTGCCTACCTGCGGCCCAGGACTTGGCCCGCTCGACGGTCCGTACAGCCCTGCGCGGCTTGACTCAAGACAAGTCCCTCGTGAGAGCCTCACCCTCGCGAGGAGGACAACGCCAAGGCCCCCGGGAAAGGGAGGCCTCCCCAGGCCCCTCCCGAGTGGCGGAGATCTCTATGCAATGCTCGGCCTCAGGAGGTCCAGGCTGACGCCAGCCGGGCCAGGCGGGCGCCAGCGCGCCAGAGGGGACAGTTTCCTCTTTAGTGCAAAGGAGACAAGGACGAGCGTAGGTTCCCGAGGCGCCCCCGCCAAAGGTTTCCATTCCGGTGCAACGAGACCGGGCCAGCGGGCGCGGCAGGACGGATGTCACCAGCGAGCCCGCCACCGCGTCACCACCACCTACTTTGCAGGCGAAGACCACCTTTCGTCAGGATAAGATGTACCTCCTATCCCCTTTCAAATTTGGCCGTTGTGGGATCCCTTCCCGGCATTGCGAGAAGGGAAGAGGACCCGGGCTGCTATAAATAGAGGCTAGGCTGCTCTGTAGAAGGATCGAAGACACCACCCGCAAACACACTCGCGAGGTAGCTCATCACTATACTAGTTCATCCACAAACCTCCCTGTCAGGCAATCCACCAAAGGCAGGAGTAGGGTTTTACGCTTCGCAACGGCCCGAACCTGGGTAAACTCTCGTGTGCTATCTTCTTCCTTGCCATCGAGTGGGTTTATCGTGTTGTGGGATTGGTGGGGGTGAAGCTGTTGGGGATCTTCGCACACGCCCCTGGGTTCGAACTTCTTAGGGTTTTGCGGAGCCCGAAATCCGACATTTGGCACGCCAGGTAGCGGGCCTGTCGAAGTCTTCCTCAAGCCTCGCTCTTCCTCCGCCTCACCGCCCCCATGGCTGACGCTCGCCGAGCTCGCGTCGCCCAGACGGCGCCGGTGGGCCGTACCGCCGCGCGCCGGTCTGCCTCTCCTGTGGCCAACGCTGCCACGGGCCCGAAAGCGCACGAGCAGCAGGACTCATCGCAACCGGTCACCGCGCGGCGCGACGACCGCACCGCTACTCCGTCCATCATTCCGGCTACCGGGTCGTCATCCCACGCTCGCCCCGGGCCGACGCGTGGGTCGGGCGCACTCCTCATGGCGCGCGAGCTATTGCGCTACCGCCCTGCCACCAACCGCATCGACGACTGGCTCGGGTGTGTCGCAGAGCTCTTCAGCGCCGCCGGCGACGCCTCGGCGCTCTCCTACTCGTTCCGACCTCAGCCCTCCCTTGCGGGTGAGGAGGCCCCCGATGTGCCGACTCCTCCTCCCCAGCGCGACGTCGACCCCGAGCCCAGGCGTGAAGCACGCCCGCGCGACCAGCCACGTGGGCCCCCGGTGAGGGTGAGAGATGAAGTAAGTTGCCAGGTGGTGGCACGCCACATGCTGACGCGCGCGCTCCCCGTGCCGCTGCATCAGCGACGTGACTGGGCACCCCTCGAGGCACCCGCGCAGGAGCATCAAGAACGGGTCCCTCCCAAGCGCGCGGTGCCTGTATGCCCAGTGGGTTTCCGCGCCATCGCCCCGGAGCTCCATCCGATCGTGTGGCCCTGCAAGTTCAAGCCTAACCTACCTCCTCGCTACGACGGCACCCCAAATCCCGCTGAGGTCTTACAGCTCTACTCGCTAAGCATCCAGGCGGCTGGCGGGGATGACAAGGTCATGGCAAGCTGGTTCCCCATGGCGCTCAAGGGTGGTGCGCTCTCCTGGCTCCTCAACCTCCTGGAGGGGTCGATCACCTCCTGGGAAGACCTGCGTGAGCGCTTCGTCGCCAAATTCCAAGGCACCCGCGACCGCGCGCTTGGAGTGGGTGACCTCCGTCGCGTGAAGCAACAGCCTGACGAGACCCTGCACAAGTTCATATAGCGCTTCACGACTATCCGCCTCAAGATCCCGAGGGACCTCAGGATGAGGGAGGAGTTCGCTATCCATGACGACCTAAGCTCGGCCTTGGAGATGTTCAACTTGGCGAACAAATGCGCGAAGGCCGAACAGGGCCGCCCCAAGCCCCGGCATCGAACCGCATCTTCAAGCAGTTTTCGCGGGAGGTGAACGCGGCTCTCCCGAAGCTCGAGGTTGCGCGCCCCCTCAAGTGGTCCCAATGTGCCATCACCTTTGACTCCAAGGATCAGCTCAAGTGCTCAGCCATGGCAGGCGCACTCCCCATGATGTGCACGCCCACCATCAGCAATGTCCTCATCACCAAGACACTCATCGACGGCGGCGCCGGGCTCAACGTCCTCTCCATTGAGACGTTTGAGACGCTCCAAGTGCATTACGACCAGCTCATGCCAACCAAGCCCTTCTTCGGAGTCACTGACGGCTCCACGGTCCCCATCGGGCAAGTGCGCCTACCCTTCACCTTCGGCGGGCGCAACAACTACCACACCGAGCTTATCGTCTTTGACGTCACCCACATCCACCTCCCGTACAACGCGATCCTTGGGTACCCAGCCCTCGCCAAGTTCGTGGCCGTGACCCACCATGGCTACAACGTCCTCAAGATGTCGGGAAGTGGCGGCGTCATCACTGTCGCGTGCGATGAGAAGGACGCCGTTTACTCCCTCGAACACGCCTACCGTGCTGCGGCGGCCGAGCACTCTGACGACGAAGGAGGCGTCCTGCCACGCGAGGACATCCTCAAGAAGAAGAAGCAGCTCCTTTCCAAGGGACGCCTCGGGCTCCGTGCAAAGGGCCAAGGCCCCTTCCTCCCTCGCATAGGAAGGCGCGCCCGGCGCCTCCCATGGGTCAGGCTTGGGGGCTTCCACCCAGAAGGCCACCGGCCTGACCAGTGAGATGAGGGAGATGCTCGGGCACAACTTGGGGGGGTGTGTAGGCGCGCACCCATCCAAGCAAGGAGTATGACGCGAGACACCAAGTTCACGGGAGTTCGTCACCAGAGCAATTGAGGAGCTTCGGGAAGCACAAGCCATGCGAGGCGAGCGCAACCCTGTGTCGCCAAGCGCGGTCGCCATCGTCATTTCGGGCGGCATGCCGCGCATCTATGTCAACGTAACCAGCATCAATAGGGCCGCATCGCAGGACGTCTTCCGGCCGACACGCGCCGGTCGCGGCAGGGCCTACCCTTGCGACTACTTCTGCATGCCTTTCGGTCTGGCGAACGTGGGCGCCACGTTCCAGCGCCTTGCCCAGGCCATGTTCGCGCCTTACCGGGCCAGGTACCGTGAGGAGTTGAAGGAGGTGCCGGGCCCGAGCGAGTGCCCCGGGCCTCGTGAGGGACCGGGCTCATGAAGGCCAAGCTTGTGGAGACGCAAGGCCAAGCTCCGACGACCGCCCCCACGCTCCAGCGGTATTCCCTCCAGGTGATGCATTTTGCTCCACACCAGGTAACTTTTTGGTTTGCTCAGTTTGAGGGCGCCCATCGGGCTGCATTATCCTCAGGCGATCAGGGCTCATCCCAGCCGTGTCGTTCTCGCATGTATCTGATCCTTTCATGCATTTGATCTATTTCCTAAATATTCTAACCTGCATGCTCGGCGCTTTGCCGCCAAGAATGTCGGGGCGCCCTAATGATCCTGTCCTCGACTGCCTCATGATTAAGGGCCGTCACGGCGTCTGTGCTCGGGTCCGTCCCTGCAGCGTTGACAAATCCGAGTGGTCGAGCTCTGTCTCGCGGGCCAGCCCCGTGTACGTCACCTCCCATGGCCCTCGGTGCTTCGCTCTCGCATGAGCTAATCAGGAGTGGGCGAGTCAGGGCGCGCAGCACGGTTCCTACAACCACAGTCGGCCTTTCACCACCGTGGGAGCCGTGCGCCGGGTGTTTTCTCCTTGGAGTTGTCGCATGAGAAGACTGGGCACGGCGTCTGTGCTCGGGTCCGTCCCTGCAGCGTCGATAAATCTAATGGCTGAGCTCCGTCTGGCGGGCCGGCCCCGTTCACGTCACCTCCTAGGGTCATTGGTGTTTGGCCTTCTCATGCGATGGCCCTTGGAAATCTGTTCGGCACAGGTTCCTCAAAAATGTACAAGACTTCAAGCGGCGTTTTCCACCAACAAGATTCAGGCGCAACCCGCCTTTGAGGTAGGGCCACGTGAGACCCGAGCTGTCTCACGTCGCCTAGATACACCTCCCAGTTCTACCGTGCAGGCCACGCGTACGAACTTAATGGGTTGTACACGCCCGGGGGGCTCAGGAGCCAGGGCCCCCCATTCCCACGCCCAAGTGGAAGCGCCATGCTCCGCGCTGGCGGACGACACGGCCCACCAATGGCTATGCCCACGCAACGTGGAAGCCCTATGCTCCGCGCTAGGGATAAACAACTGAGGGCGCCTTAGCGGGTGCATTCAACCTCAGGATGGCCCCTCGCGGCTCCATCTCGTAGCATTCCCATGGGATGCACGCGTGAGGGGGCTGCAAGGGGGCTGCGCTCAAGCCGGGCCTGGCACACGCCACCTCCCCAGGTCCATGGTACCTGGTCTTCACGCATCCCTTTCAGGCGAAAGCTGGCGAGGAAAGGTATGGGAGCCGCTCGTACGTCAAGGGGGACTCCTGAGCATCGCGACTCAGGAGCCTCACTGGTCACGTAGCCTCTCGCCCCTTGGCACCGTCCTGGAGATCCGGACAACCCAACGACGGTCGAGGTATGCGCGGGACCGGGCCATGCCGACGCAGAGCTAAGGGTGCCCCAATCTCCAAGTCGACCCCATCTTCGCCGCATTCCCTTCGTGAGGGCTGCTCGTATGTTAAGGGGGACTCCTGAGCATCGCGACTCAGGAGCCTCACTAGACCACGTAGCCCCTCGCCCCTTGGCACCGTCCTAGTGATCCGGACGCCCCAACGGCGGTCGAGGTATGCGCGGGACCGGGCCCTACCGACGCAGAGCGCTACAGCAAGCAGGAAGGAAACGTAGCGAGGAAATAAAATCACACAGCTTAGCAGTCATTACAAACATTAAAATGTCTCCGAAAATGCAAATAAGTCTAACGCCTCCACGAGGTACGATGAACGTTACAGGAAAAGACCCGGGAAGAGGAACTAGGAGGAGCTGGCACCGCCGCTCGCCCCGGCCGCGGGGAGCTCATCGTCGACATCACTGCCGCTGTCATCATCGTTGCCAACCCCCGCAGCCGCAGGAGGAGGCGAGGGAACGGCGACACAGGCGAACATCTTCATCAGTGCCACCACGGCGCCCTCCACGGCTGCCGCCGTGGCGGCGCGAACCCCAGGATCAACCGGGCGGATCACGGAGCCGAAGTCGAAACTCGGCTCGCGAAGGTAGAGGTGGCTGAAGAAGCGCGTCGCAGCCGCGGAGAAGAGGTCGCGGCACTCGCTCTCCAAGACGTTCTCCACCCTAGCGACGACATCCTCAAGCACTTCGGCGAGCTTTGAAGAGATCCCAGCGAAGCCACTCTCAGGAGCCGCCAGGGGTTCTGTGAATCCCCCTCGACAGAAGGACTGCAGCGCCCGGCGGAGACTGAGATCGACGGAGGGGAGGGCGTCGAGCTCCGCAGCCTTCCTCTTCTCAGCCGCGGCAAGGGTTTTCTCCCTGGAGTCGAGCCGAGCCTTCTCTGCGGCCACCTCCTCCTTCAACCTGTCCAGCTGCTTGCACTCCGCGGCTTGGTCAGTCGCCGCCTTGGACAGCGCGGAGTCACGGTCGGCAAGCTTGGCCTCACAGGTCTTGAGGTCTTCCTCCCGCTGACGAAGCTGCTCCGCGAGCGCGGTCCTCTCCTCCCGAAGAGCCTTCAGGCGGGCCTCCGCCTTGTCGCAGTGCTTCGCGGCAGACGCTGCATCGTCCAGCGCCGCGTCGCGGGCTACCTTGGCCGACGCGGCCTCCTTCCTGCCCTCGGCGGCGGCGGACTCGGCTTGGCTCCAAACCGCCACGGCTGAAGCATCAGATTGGAGCCACCCAGAAAGAAGACCCAGGCGCTCCCTTGTGAGGCGACCGTCGGCGCCACCGAGGGCATCTCGCACCTGATCCAAGACGAAGTAGGCCGCGTCAAGGGCGCCTGACTCGACTGGAGGGCCACGAGTCGGTGGCACCAGGGCATCTTGTAAATTCAAGGGTAGGGCTTGCATTCTGATAATACTGAATCAATTCAATATTATGAATATGGCCCGGAGGCGGCGTCTGTGCAGCGGCAGGAGCTGCCTCCAGAGGGGCGGAAGCATGGAGGGCAGAAGACACCGGTGGCTGCGCCACTACCACAGACAAGGCAGGGGCGGACGGCCCTACACCCAGCTGGCCCGCGAGGGCTGGCCCCTCGGGCTGCAGCACCGACACGCCCCCAAGGGCGGGGACGGCCTCTCCAGTGGGCATCGGGGGCTCCGCGGCCGCGACAAGGAGAGTCGCCCCGCGGGCCTCCTCGCCCGCGATATCTGGCGCCTCATCAGGTGTCGGCAAGGCACCAAGAACGGGCGTCGCGTCGGAAGGCACCCTCGGCTTGACGCCGGCCTTCTTCTTCCTCGACTTCGGCACGCCGGCGCCCCTGATTGTCAGGCAAAGAGAGGCCCATCATTACATAAACCACCAGAAGGCGGCCTAAAACCATGCAAGACTACTTACTCCTCGACGTCAACCCACTTCCTCTTTCTCTCCACCTCGGCAAAGGCGGGGAAGCCTCCGTCCTTCTCCGAGGAGCTGCCGCTGCGTGAAGGAGCAGTGGAACCACTCGTAAGGGCCACGGCCGACAAAGCCGCGCTAGCCCTGGACGCGGCCGCCTCGCCCGCAGGTTGCGGCTCGGGGAGGATCGACGCGGCGCTTAGGCCACCTTGCTAGCAAGAGCTGGGCTCTCCGGAGGAGGCCCGGCCTCGTGCTTCCTCGGGGTCACCCGGCAGGCAGAACGTTTGGCCCGGGGTGTGGGTCCCGACCCTTTGAGGACTCTGGCGAGTCGCGGAGGACTTGCAACAAGGGGTTCGCCGGCGTTGTCGTCATCAAAGCCGCGGAGAAGCGCACTCCGCGACGGAGGGGACACTTCCTCCAGATCGTCATCTGCCGTTTCCTCCGAGTCTTCTTCATCTCCGGTGTCGTCGGAGGACACCGCCAAAGGGGCGCCGGGGCTCTCGACCGGAGACAGCCCCAGCTCGTCGAAGATGGGTATCACGGTGACCAGATCGGCCTTGTCGTCGCGATAGTACAGCGGGGCGTAGACCTCAGGAAGGTCCCCGGGGTCGCTGTTGAGCAGGGTCGCCATAACCCTGTTCAACTCCTCGGGGGTCAGGTGCGCAGAACGGAGCCTCATGTCATCGCCACCACCTTGATAGTCCCTTATGGGCCTCGAGTGAGACTGGAGGGGCGCCAGGCGTTGCACCAGGAACTCCTTAACTACCATTCCCCCAGTCAACTTCCTGGCACAGATGTCTCGAAGGACCCGCTCCAAGACGGGCTTGGCCCGGGGGTCAGAGAGCTTCGCAGAGCTCCACGCCGGAATCTTCTTCGACAACCCATTTGGGAGCTCCAGGTGAGGGTTACTGCTCTTGAGATCCAAGAAGACCCCGCGGTTCCTGAAGTTCTCCACCTTCTTCCTGGCCTTGAAGAGCATGTTCCCGCTCTGGACCGCGACGAAGGAGACGCATGCCGACCGCTGAGCGCCGTCATGAAGCCGCAAGCTGAAGAAATGGCAGAATAGGGCCACTGAAGGCCCCACGCCCATGAAAGCCTCGCAGTAGAAGGCGAACACGGACAGAATCAGGATGGAGTTTGGTTGAATATGGAGGGCCGGGATCCCGTAGTGCTCAAGGACGGCGGTGAAGAACACGGAGAAGGGTGGGACGAGCCCGGAGAAGACACTGTGGAGGAACAAGGGGTAGGCCGACTTGGCCAGGCGACGCCTCTCCACGTAGCCGCACCATATCAAGGTCCGCCCCCGCTCATTGGTGTCGTCTGCCATCGACGGAAGCACCGGGGCGAGGTCCCCGTCCTTGGGTATGGTGGACTCTGAGAGCGCCGGCGAGATGGGAGAGGAAGCCGAGCTCTGGGCTTCAGGTTTCGACTTGCCGGCGGGAGCCATCGAGAATTCTTTGGGGCCGAGGAAGCAAGAAGGAGGACGGAGCGGTGCTGAGATCTGGAGAGGTTCCCACAAAGTATGGAGATCTAGAAGGGAGAGCAGGAGCGCAGAAGAGGAAAGCAATAATGGATCAACGTTGGACGTCAGGCTTTTGTCCGTTCGAACAGTTGCCGAGCAGACACGAGAGCGGGGACGCCCGCGCCCAGCCGCGCACCGTGTGCCAGACCTGGCCCGCAAGCCATAGGGGCCCGCGACGCTCCGGGCCATCTTCTACAGCTTCCCCTCGAAGCCAACTCGAGCACGCCTTGGGCCCGGGGGCTACTGTCGGCGTTCTGGATACCGGAGTACCCAGACTTGCCTGCCTGCGGCCCAGGACATGGCCCGCTCGACGGTCCGTACAGCCCTGCGCGGCTTCACTCAAGACAAGACCCTCATGAGAGCCTCACCCTCGCGAGGAGGACAACGCCAAGGCCCCCGGGAACGGGAGGCCTCCCCAGGCCCCTCCCAAACGGCGGAGATCTCTATGCAAAGCTCGGCCTCGGGAGGTCGAGGCTGACGCCAGCCGGGCCAGGCGGGCGCCAGCGCGCCAGAGGGGACAGTTTCCTCTTTGCTGCAAAGGAGACAAGGACGAGCGTAGGTTCCCGAGGCGCCCCCGCCAAAGGTTTCCATTCTGATGCAACGAGACCGGGCCAGCGGGCGCGGCAGGAAGGATGTCACCAGCGAGCCCACCACCGCGTCACCACCACCTACTTTGCAGGCGAAGACCACCTTTCGTCAGGATAAGATGTACCTCCTGTCCCCATTCAAATTTGGCCGTTGTGGGATCCCTTCCCACCATTGCGACAAGGGAAGAGGACCCGGGACGCTATAAATAGAGGCTAGGCTGCTCTGTAGAAGGATCGAAGACACCACCCGCAAACACACTCATGAGGTAGCTCATCACTGTACTAGTTCATCCACAAACCTCCCCGTGAGGCAATCCACCAAAGGCAGGAGTAGGGTTTTACGCTTCACAGCGGCCCGAACCTAGGTAAACTCTCGTGTGCTATCTTCTTCCTTGCCATCGAGCGGGGTTATCATGTTGTGGGCTTGGTGGGGGTGAAGCTGTTGGGGATCTTCGCACACGCCCCTGGGTTCGAACTTCTTAGGGTTTTGCGGTACCCGAAATCCAACAGATATGCATCCATACGGGAAACCACTGTCTTACAGCCTCGTAGTCATTAGATTTCCCGGCGACCTCGGAGGCCACCTCGTCATCATTGTCAGCTTCGCCGGCGGCCTCGGCGGCCACCTCGTCATCGTAGGCAGTTTCCCCGGTGGCCTCGGCGGCCACCTCATCATCGTAGTCAGCTTCCCCGGCGACCCCGGCGAGCACCTCGTCATCGTAGTCTGCTTCCCCAGCAGCCTCGGCGGCCACCACGGCATCGTCCAGCAGAAAGGCTGCGATATACCTCCTTTTGGCCATTCGCTCCTCGATCTCCCCTGCAAGTGTAGCTGAGATTAGGCTGCGACGGTCTGCGGTGGGGATCTGTGCGGATCTGTGAGGAAGGGGGTGTTTGGAAGGTGCCATCTCAGAAATTTAGGGCAGCAAGGGTACGGAGAAGGGTTCGTAACCTGGACAGGGAGAGCATGAGAGGTTGACTGTGGAACGCAGAGCGGGATCGGGGGCGGCGGCGGCGATGGCGATATATCTAGGGTTCGAGCGAGGGAGTTGTGTCGGGGTGGGGGTGAGAGGGGCCTAGGTGGTGTTTGAGGAAATGTCGCGGCTACTTTAAATGTTACTTGGAGGGAATGAAAAGCCGGGACAAACTGAAATTTTTATGAAGGGTTTGAAGTGGCGTCGGAGGAACAAACATCGCACACGGCCCGAACATAATAATTGTGTGCAATTCAAAGAGATAAACCTGCGGAACCATCAATTTTTAAATTGATCAAGGCGGGTAGCTATTTTTAAGATTTCTCTATGCGGGTTGGTGCAAGGTGGTCTGTAGTTACGTGACAACCACGGGTCGGGCGTAGCACACAGTTAGCATGCGGGAACCGTTTCTACTGCGTCCACAATCGCACACAGTTGTCTACTTTGACTCTTCTGCTATTTAAGTTTCAAAAAAAGACTTCCTTGCCATTTATATAACAACATTGGAAAATAAACACGATAAATTTAGGGTCATAGCACAAACAGACCTGCTTGTGGACCAAATGTATGTATGGAAAGGTTGTTGTTGTGTTCAAATACGGAACGCACAACTTTCATGTGACACACAATGTCTTGCAGAGCATACGGTAATGTTGGCTTATGCCCCCCTCCCCCCCCCCACACACAGACCTTCGATTTGACGGCGGGATGGTAGCTACAGTATATATATGAACATACGAACTTATACTACGACTGCAAATTCACCCAACCATAACACCAAACCAATAGAAATCCATCATGATCACCCCCTCCCCCGTGTTTTAGTTTTGAGGGTAGACTGCGCGGGCCCACTGATGGGCACGTCTCGAAAACTTCACAAGGTGGGTGAGACCGCAACCACATGTGTGTGGCTGAACTAATTAATTAAGGTCGTGTGATATTTCGTGCGTGCATAACTTTTTGATGTGGCTCAAAAGTAAAACGGTATGTAGGACCTGACCTCATAAACAGGTCTCGTGTATATGTACTATTGTGTTACCCCTCTCCCGCCCCCACCCCGCGCCACGTACACACATCTTCGAACAGACACCAAGACCTATATATATGTATGCGCTCAAATTTCTGTCTCGTATCTCACCATGAACTATATCGTAACAAATAATGAGAAGACTATATCTACCTTGGTCAATTTAACCTGTAGTATATATGGGCCGGTTTAAGTGATAGACTGTAGGATCACTAGAAGTGTGTGTCTAGGGGGGGGGGAGAGACTACTTGCAAGAATTAAAACCTAACCTTTTCCCAAGTTAATTGGTGGGCAGTTTTAGCAATTATAACAAGTCTAATGCACGCTACACGTGCTAGTCGACAAGTATGGCAGCGGAAAGTAAGACAAGCACATGTAAGAGAGAGTAGGGATAGTAAGATCAAACGTAATTTGAAGACACAATGATTTTTCCCATGGTTCCGATAGGTGGCGCTATCGTACATCCACGTTTATGGAGTCTTCAACCCACGGAGGGTAACGGTCGCGAGAGTCCACGGAGGGCTCCACCCATAAGGGTCCACGAAGTAGCAACCTTGACTATTCCATAACGGCTTCCGTCCAAGAAGGACTAGCCTCACTATGGGTAGATCTTCACGAAGTAAGCGATCTCCTTGCCCATACAAACTTCTTGGTTCAACTCCACAACACGAAGTAGGAGGCTCCCAAGTGACACCTAACCAATCTACGAGGCATCACCCTCCAAAAGGTAATAGGCTCGATAGTAACGATGAACTCCTTGCTCTTGTGCTTCAAGATGATAGACTCCTCAACACACAATCACTCTCTCACAGATTTGGCTTTGGTGGAATAGATTGATTGGGTGGAAAGCAACTTGGGGAGGCTAGAAATCAAGATTCATATGGTTGGAATGGAATGGCTTGATCTTAACACATGAGTAGGTGGCTCTCTCTCAGAAAATTGGATGGGGCAAGTATGGAATAGTTCTAAGTGCTTCTCTTGCGAGTGGGTGGTGGTGAAGGGGTATATATAGGCATCTCCAAAAATCCAACCGTTACACCTATAATGACCAACTCGGTGACACAGAAGTGTAAAACTCGGTGGTACCGACTTGCTCAAAAGGTAGCAACTTTCGAATCTCGGTGAGACCGATATATAAATCTCGGCAGTACCGATCAGGTGACCAACGGTCGGATTGCAAATCTTGGTGGAACTGATCCAAACAACTCGGAGATTCCGAATTGAAGAAAAGGGGCAACAGAAAGTTGGCAACCTGAACTCGGTGGCACCGATGCAGAATCGGCAGTACCGAAGATCTAGGGTTTGGCTCAGATTTGTTTGAAGACAAAATAGGTAGGGCCGAGTGGGGAATATTGGTGGCACTGAGTTTGCAAATGATAGGCTTTTGTCAGACTTTTGTGGAAGAGCTTGTGGGTGTTTTTGGTGACTATCACTTGTGCACGTGGAGCATTTGGTTCACCATCAATACCTTACCCCCTTTTAATAGTATTGGCTTTCCTATAGACTCAAAGTGATTTCTCACAAAGTAAAATGTAGACTCTTCTTGCTTGAAGCTTTGCCAATCCTATTCTTTGCATCTTGGGGTATCTCCTCACAATCCTTTTGCTAACCCATCTTCCTCTATGTACTTTTATCGAAATACACTAGGTAGAAATATTAGTCCAAGAGATAATGTACGTTGTCATGAATTATCAAAACCACCAAGGGAGCATATTATGCTTTCAATCTCCCCCTTTTTGGTAATTGATGACAACATACAATCAAAGCTTCAAATAAGGATATGCATAGACATAATGAAGACTTTGAGAGACACATGACTAAAACTTGCTCCCCCTAAATGTGCGCAATCCCTTTAAAGGATAGTTGCCTTGGAATGCATAGACACACATATAGTAGAAAGGATAAAATGAGTCATGTGTATCTTGGCTCTATGCATCAAATATGTATGAATGAGTTGTATCCTTGTTCTAGACTTCACTCTTGCAAACAATATGTGCAAGAAGCAAGAGATCATCTTGATCAAGGATATGACGCATATACTTACCTTGAGTTCTTGAGCATTCTAGTAGTAGAAACACACTTGTGAAAACAATGTTAGGAAACACAAGAGTATTCTACCAATCAAAAGGCAATAGAACTCAATAGTACCAAGAAGTGGAGAACATATAGAAGGTAATATTCCTTAGGATTGATATGTTTCCTAGAACATTTAGAACTTTCTCCCTTAGATTTGAAATTGTAGGTCATCCTCCCCCCCTGAATCTTAGCATTTAGATATTGGGAGTAGGTAGGCCTGAGAAAAGTCTAAAATAAATAAGAATTAAATTCAAATCAGACTTATTCTGCTCTCTTCTCCTGAAGTGTTTCTGAGTTAAGGGATCCTTCATATTTCTCCCCCTATATCTTGTTAAATGTACACTTCTACTTTTCATTATTATCTCTCCCCCTGAAGCATGAATGCTTAGATGTTTCTCCCCCATAATATTATATCTCCACCTTTGGTATGAATAAAAGCTATTGAAGCTTTGATATTTCTTCCCCTTTGTCTTTAATTTGCAAAAAGGGTCACACAAAGGGTCAGATAACTGGGATCATTAAGTGGGAAGGGATCCTAGAGAGTGAGGGTCATTGAGAGCATGGAGACAAGGATTCCTTGAAAGCAATTTTCTCCCCCTTAAGATCTGAAAACTGTTAAGATTTATCCTCCTTTGATGTAGGGATCCTTGAATATTTGAGATTATACCTTTTGATGTTTCTCCCCTACACCATACCATTTGCAATGAATTTGTAAGATCATTGATCTGATCATAAAACAGACAAAATGTATAGATGTTTTTGCAAAAAGTCGGTGGCTCCGAAGAAAAAGAGCTGGTAGCACCGATGAGTGAATGTGTAGCGTAACTGCTTCATCGGTGAGACCGAGATTCTTTGATCGGAGGCTCCGAGTTCTTGGCTATTTTGTCAAATGCAGTTTTTCAGAAAGTCTCAAACAGATCACAAAGATTTGTAATGAATTCTCAGAAAGATTTGCAATGAATTTACAGAAGAATTTGCAATGAATTTTCATCTAGGTTGGAGTTGAATGGAAATGTCAAAGGTCAACAAAAAAAATTCTCCATTCAGTTCTTATAAATAGATGATGGGCGGTGACTAGGTCACCTATGTTAGAGTACATTGACTTAAGGAGTCAAGCAAGAATACTTGATCATAGGTCATACTCATCGTTAAGCTCGAAATGGGATTACCATTTTTCGATTAAGCATTTTGATGTTTTCATATCGCTTGAGTTGCTTTATCCCATGACTTGGAGTAAAGCTATATCAAGGATATGAGTACATACCTTTGAGTGATGTTGATGACGTGGCTTGTAGGTGAATTTGATGAGGATGCTCGAGGTTGATGAAGTTTATCTTGAGTTGGGAGCAATCCTTCTTGTTTTGGTTCACTTATCACCTACAAAGGTTAGGCATGCAAGGAAGAACATGATATATCCAGATGACAAGAGTGATATTTTCATCATATGTAAGTCAAGGATATGTTTTTGTTGTTCTCTTCCTTCCATCATCGAGAAGGGTTGTGGATACTTGGTCATGACAAGATTGCTTATGATTGTAGTGGTTGGCAATCTTGTGGAATGAAGTTCTTCCAAGTACCTACAAAAGGGATAGATGCAACACAAGGGAGCATAGAATTCCAAGTTATATGAGATTCATGGTAATAATAGCATGGAATGGTTAAGTAAGCTCATCCCTTTGCATGCATCCGAGTGAGTCTAGCTCAAGTTTGAAGCATCAATGATGTTCAACTCACTCCTCAAGTAACATAACACTTTATCATCAAGTGGCTTAGTAAATATATCGGCCAATTGCTTGTTAGTGCGAACATGCTTAAGATTTATATCTCCTTTGGCAACATGATCACGAATGAAATGATGTCGAACTTGAATATGCTTAGTTCGAGAATGTTGCACGGGATTATGACCAATCTTGATAGCACTTTCATTATCACAAAGTAATGGAACATTTTTCACATGGATTCCATAATCCTTAAGCGTTTGTGTCATCCATAGCAATTGTGCACAACACGATCCGGCGGCAATATACTCAGCTTCGGCGGTAGATAGAGATACCGAGTTTTGTTTCTTGGAGGAGCAAGACACAAGAGATCTCCCAAGAAATTGACATGTACCCGAGGTGGATTTTCTATCAACCTTGTCACCGGCATAGTCCGAATCGGAATAGCCAACAAGGTTAAAAGAAGATCCCTTTGGATACCAAATGCCAAATTTGGTGTTTGTATCAAATATCTCACAATACGTTTCACGGCCAAAAGATGACACTCTTTAGGTGCAGCTTGATATCTAGCACACATGCAAACACTAAGCATAATATCGGGATGGGAGGGACATAGATATAACAATGAACCAATCATAGATCGATAAACCTTTTGATCAACCGGTTCATCCTCCTTGGTAAGGTCAACATGTCCACTAGTAGGCATAGGAGTTTTCATACCTTTACACTCTTGCATGTTGAACTTTTTCATCAAGTCCTTGGTATAATTGGTTTGAGAGATAAAAGTTCCTTCTCTCGTTTGCTTGATTTGCAAACCAAGGCAAAATTTCAGCTCACACATCATGGACATCTCATAATTCTCGGACATCAACCTTCCAAATCTTTCACTAAATTGTGGGTTAGTAGATCCAAAGATAATATCATCCACATAGATTTGGCACACAAATAATTCACCATTAATTCTCTTAGTGAATAAGGTTGCGTCAATTTTACCAATCTCAAAACCTTTTTCAATGAGAAAATTCGTTAAGCATTTATACCCAGCACGTGGGGCTTGCTTAAGTGTAACGCCCAAGATGCGATCCAATCCTTATTTTGGCATGAGGGCCTCGACAGGGATAGAAGCGCATCTCATCGTTTCGCGAGAATGGATATCATTACAAGTACATGTAAAGAAGAGATGAGTATATGGAATTGGCTTACACTCGCCACAAGCTACATCAATATCACATCAATACAATAACATATCCAAACATCATACAGAGGAGCGGGGTCCGACTACGGACGAAAACAAACGATAAAATGACATCCATCCTTGCTATCCCAGGCTGCCGCCTGGAATCCATCCTATGATCGATGAAGAAGAAGAAGAACTCCAAATCAAACAAAGCATCGCGCTCACGACAAAGCATCGCATTACCTATAGCTGCAACTGTTGTTGTAGTAATCTGTGAGCCACAGGGACTCAGCAATCTCATTTCCAAGGGTATCAAGACTATTAAAGCTTAATGGGTACAGGTATGGTTAAGTGGCGAGGCTGCAGCAAGCACTAAGCATTTATTTGAGTGGCTAACTTACGAGTACAAGAATAAAGGGGGATGATTGTAGAGTAAATGGACGTGAGCTAGTAATGATCTCTAAGAGATCCTGAACACCTACTTACGAACAAACATAACCGCACCGTGTTCTCTCTCGGATAAGGACTCACGAGAAGAGACAGTCATGGTTACGCACACAGTTGGTGTATTTTATTTGAGTTTACTTCAAGTTTCCTATGACCGGGTGTTAAACAAAGTTTCCAAGTTGCCACGTAACCGCGGGCACGGCTTTCCGAAAGATTTAACTTTGCAGGGGTGCTCCAACTCATCCATCACAAACTAACCACACGCTGCGTGAATAACCTCGACCACGAATCTCGTGATCTTCCTAGGCAATTCCACTGGAAAACCGCAACCACGAGATAGCCTGAAGTATTTTCGGAATTCCTCACACAAGACGTTCGAGAAAGGTAAAACAAATCCAGCAAGGCCGCCCGGCGTATCGACGAACCCGATAGGAGCCACGTATCTCGTTCTAAGGACACCACCAGATGAGCGCAGCGTACAGTGGCCTGATAGACATCACCTGAGTTGCCCCAGGTTGGCCCCGCACACGACTCTAGTTTGGACCAACACTCATGAGGAGCACTAGCTCGGGTTGTTGATTAAAGATCCTCGGGTTAATTACTCCCTATGCAGGTTTATTAGTTATTAGGCAAATGTGGTACCAAAGTTGGGCCTTGCCAGACAAGTTTTATCCTAAAACGAAAATCCAGGGGGTCCCCATAACAACCCCGAGCATGTTAGGAGCGCAAAATATGGAACATAACACCGGTTCACAAGTAACTAGGGCGGCAAGAGTGGAACAAAACACCGAGCAAAAGGCCAATCCTTCCACCCTTTACCAAGTATATATGTGCATTAAATTAAATAGCAATAATATTGTGATATATCAAAATATCCATGTTGCACATGGAAACAATTGCACCTGCAACTAGCAACGCTATAAGAAGGGCTGAGCAAGCGGTAACATAGCCAAACAAAGGTTTGCTGGGATGTGGAGGGGTTACAAGCTTATCATGGCATTTTAGGAGGCTTGACAAACAGGTGGTAGGTAGCGAGACATTGCGATAGAAATGAGACAACTAGCATGGCAATGATAGTAATGGTATCCAGGGAAATGATCATCTTGCCTGAGATCCCGCTTGGAAGAAGAATGAGTCCATGAGGAAGACGAACCAACATAGTCGAACGAATCCTCACACTCCGAACGCTTTCGGAACTCTATCGAGAAGAAGCAATCCGGAAACAACAATCAACACACGGTACACCACAACAAATGCATGCCATGATGCGCAAACCAATATGATGCATGTCCGGTTTAATTATGCAAGGCATGGCATGGCAAGAAGCAACAGTCAAACACTACACATTAAGTGAAGTTCAATATGCAACGAGTTGCATATTGACAAAACTCCACGTTCAAATATTTAGTTCACTCTCGTTAGGTACTCATCAATATTAAATGTTGTTAACATGGGTGGTCATGGCATAAGGTGAAGATGGAATTACGCAATTTTAAATGGAGAAGGAGAACATAACAAGATAATAACTCTCCACATTACGAGAAATGCAGTTAATGTTATTTAACTAAACAATCATTTTAAATGTTGCTTATCATGGCAAGAGGTGAAACGTGAACAACTACATCAACTAGGCATCTTGAATGAGGCCGAAGCAACATATAGCATTTCCGAAACGTCCTCATATGCAAGTTCTGAATTTGGTCCAGATCTGTCCTAACACCATTTTATATTTATTAAACAACAAAATAAAGTGTGCCATGATATTCTACACGTTTTTTTTCTAGTCAAGTTACATATGTGGAACATTGTTATTGGAGCTACGGTTAATTAGTTATGAAATAATCCGTTCTAGCATGGCATTAACGCAAATTTACCCAAACAGCAAGTTTAAACATTTTTAACATGGTTAAAAGTTGGATATTATTAATCTACACAAAATTCTAATCATTGTACATATATAAAACATTTTAACACGATGTGCGGTTCTTAAGTTGTTAGCATCTTAAAATGGTGTCATTCTCTGAAATATGCATGCGGTTGATAAGATACAAAAAATAGCTAAATCACAGGGAAGAAAATAAAACATACGAGGGCCGGATTGTAGCAGTTTGCAGTGGACGAAGCGACTATGTGTAAGTGCACAAAATAAATAATGCAGAAAAATTGGGGGTGCCTGGGATTCGAGCCCAGGACCTCATGGGTGCAACCGAGCTAGCTGACCAACTCAGC
Organism: Elymus sibiricus; assembly: GCA_039707655.1. Classification (NCBI taxonomy): domain Eukaryota; kingdom Viridiplantae; phylum Streptophyta; class Magnoliopsida; order Poales; family Poaceae; genus Elymus; species Elymus sibiricus. Next base: position 246,217,902 of record CM077673.1, on the reverse strand, counting down.
TAAAGCATGTGTTCGAACCAAACAAGAGGCACGGGCCTTTTGAACCAGCCAAAGGCCATGCCTTCTTCTTCTTACAAATAGAGGAACTGGGTAAGGCAGGTGGACCTTGAGGAGTGCTCGGCCGGCTTGGAGACGCGGCATCGGACGGAGGCGAAGCTCGACAAGGAGAACAACATGGAGGAGATCCTCTCCTCCAGCGCTCGCATGAGCGGGATGAAACCAAGGCGGGACGCGTTGCTCCTGCGTGCGGTCAACGAGGAAGAGCAGGAGGCCGACGGCGCCGAGATCCCTTTGATCCGGAGCGGACCGGCGGCCGAACGGGGTTGGCGGCACCAGGTCCGTCGGCTGGGGCTCCATTCCTAGCTTCAGGAGCTCGATTCGGTGGCGGGGACGACCGATGCACGAGCTGCGAGCTCTCGGTCCATGGCGGGGACTGCTGCTCCTGCTGGCCACGAGAGAGAGCTTAGCAAGAAGGAGGAGAGGGAAAAACAGGGGAGGCATGAGAGGGATAGGAGAGGGCGTGGAGGGAGTCCCTGGGGGTGTGGCGTGGCACATGGGACCCCGACGAAGCTCCGGTGGCCGGTGATGGGTCCCACGTCAGAAAACAGAGAGAGAGCTGAGAATCTGAGAGAGAAAAGAACGAAAGAGAGATGGAGAGAGCACGAGGGCAGGGGACGGGGGCTTGATGTCCGGTCGTCGGCGGCGAGGTCGCGAAGTTGGGAGCTCGGGATCGAGGGGCTCCTCCCTTTGTGCTGCTGCGGGACGAGGCAGACGGGCGGCAAGGAGTAGGGGCAGCTCAGGCTTGGGACTCTTGACACCGTGCTCGAGCTCGAGGATCGAGCGCTCTCTCTCTCCTTGGGCGCGCAGATGCGTCCGGTTAGGCAAGGCAGCTTGAATCGGCTGGATGAATGGATGGTTGCGGGCTGGTTGGCTGCGAGTGGATCGGCAGGGGCTCGCTGGTTGGAGGATTGGATCGGGAGGGGATCCCGAGGAAGATGGTGGCGGCGGCAGACAAGGGGATGGATGGGACAACTCCCTAGATTCTAGGGTTAGGCAAACTAGATGGCCTATTTATAGCAAAACAGGGATGATCTTGACCCTCCATTTAGATCCGACGGTCGGAAAATTAGGTTAGGGAGTCCGGTTGAAAAACCGATGATGGTTTGGGGTATTACGGGGTTGATCCGGATTCAACGGTCATGACCGTATGTTTTGGGTTCGGGGAAGCTATCGGGTGCACACGACGGGTCCGTGCACTGTGCAGAGGGGCTAGGAGGAGATGAGAGGGAAAAGGGCAGCCCGGCGATAGTTGTGAAAAACGAAAAGATCTGACGATTTGACCGGCTATAGTGCCGCTATAGTTTTATCTGTTGAGGTATCAAACGACCTCCGAACGCGACGAAATTGACAGGCGGTCTACCTATAATCTAATAAGACCGCTTGACAATTTTTAACCCGTTCCAAGAACGTTTAATACGCGCCTTTAAAAACTATATTTTAACAATGCCGCGGGCGCGTGCGTGTGTGGTTGGTCTCGAAACGGTCGACAACAAGAACAGAGAGAACCGGCGACTACGAACGGATGCGAGTTTTTGAAAAAATGACGGCAACGGAGTGCCGATGCAATGCGGATGATGCCAATGATGCGATGATGAATGCGACAACCAAATGAATCATAGGACGAGAATGGAAATAAAAGGGGAATCTTCTGGAGCATCGGTCCCAGGCTGTTACAACTCTCCTCCACTTACAAGAGATCTCGACCCGAGTTCTTAGAATGAGAAGGGGAAGAGAAAGATAAAAGGAAGAGGTAAAACTTAGTTGCTTCTCTGACAAATGAGTAAAACCAATGATCATTGAAGGTTTCAACGAGATGAAGAATGACATGAGGAACAAGCAAGAATTCAAAAGAAATTTCGGCAGCACTTCGGTAGGATAGAGGGACAAAATTTGATAAGATAGGAGAGTTTGAAAAGAGAACACAACACTCCGGTTAAACGGTAAGCGAGGAAAGGACATGATCTTGACAAAACGAGATATAGATTGAAGAGAGCAACACCACAACGCCTCCAAAACAAAAGAATAGAATCTAGATCTTTGGGAAGAAAGAACGGAGAAGAAAATGACAACTTCTACCACAATTGAATTTGGAAAGCATCTTTAGAAAGAAGAAATTGAACGAAGTTGTTGGAAATTCAACAACGAAAAGAATGAGCTTGTTGTGGGCTTTTGGAAACCATCCCAATTTATGAGGTGAAAACCAGCCACAAACGGAAACCATTGATTGGTTGGGAACAACAAGACATGCAAAACTTCTTACACCAAAAGGATACATAGAGAACTTGGATCATGATAATCACCATGATAGCAACAATCCTTTGAAAATGCTTTTGGTGAAATCCAATCCAAGATACTCCAAGGAAGAAAATGATGGGTTTAGATATCTTATTCTTGACAAATTCTCTTCGAGACTCCTCATGAATCAAGAATGCTATAACACCATCTCAAAGATAGGGAGAATGAATTGCACTTTGAAATGCAAGATAGAGAATACTTGAGCTACTCCAACAAGAATATTGAAGAACACATCGAGAATGAATTGAATCCTTGAAGAACCACCATGAAGAACATCTTGGAGAACTCCGGAATCAAATGATGATCAAAAGAATGAAGGTTGAGCAGAATAAGATTGAGGCCTAGCAAAGATTTAGATGGAACTTCATGAAGAGATACTTGAGAAAATTGGAACTCCGGAAAATAAAAGATGAACAACCTAGAATTGAGAATTTGTTATCGCGAACAACTCCGAAAGAGGGATTGAAAACACATTGATTAAATAAGAATAAGAATTATGTTATGCTTATCCTTCATTAGGTTAAATTGATCACAAGCAACGGATTTGGCATACGACTTATTCTTCTTGAAAAGATTGAGGCCAGAAAAGAGAACAAACTTGAAGAAGTCTTAAACGAATCACCGGAATAATTGAGAGACGAATGAAGAGACAACAATTGAGAAGAATTTGAGAACAAAAGCTGAAAGCTGAGAATGAAGAAATCTTCTGAAATGATGGCCTTCGGAGGATCGAGAAATGGAACAACTCAGAAATGCTCCGGATAAATATGGAAAGAATTACTCATGATCGAAAATAATTAGAGAGGATAGCAACAATCTGAAACCATGAATCGTCGGAAGAACGGACAAGATTTAAGAGAAACTATCCTTCGGTCTTCAATGATGAGAATGATTACAAGAAACACCACCAAGAATTACTGAGACACTCCGGAAGAATGAATAAGGAAAGGTTGAGCCAACGATGAACATGATTTAGAAGCGATCTTCGAGAAGGAATATGACTGATGAAATCATTCTTACGTCAAATTGGAAAGAACTTTAGGACATCTCCGGAAAGATTAGAAGAGCCAGGTAAGATCCTGGGAAAAAACATGTGGGTTATGAGCCCACTCAAAGAGATCACCGTTGAACTTAAAGCTTAGAAAGATATTGCACTGGAACAAATGAAAAGTTGTAGAGGTGAGAACCTCAAAATAATTTGAAAGGATTTGAATGAAAACACAAGACTTCTGAGATATCTTTAGCACTCCGGACAGGATGAAGAGAGGCGAATAAGCAAGAGAGGCTTGGATAAGAATTCCAACATGGGAGAGCAATTAGAGAATGAAAAGGATATGATGAGCACCAAATGCTTGAATTGAATCCGTCGGAGAAGAAAACAAGAATGAAGAACGATGAATTTAGCACTTGAGCATCTTCACAAAGAATCACCAGATACATCACGGAAGAGAAGATAGCGGAAGCATCACAGAATAGAAAAGGCACTCGAATGAGAATTTAATCTTTGAAAGAAAAGGGCGGGAGGGCGTTGAAAAACAAAGACAACTTGATACCAATGAGATGAACTCCGGAAAGAAATATGAGGATTGACCTTGCAATTATTGGAGAGGGTTGAATTAACCTGATGAGAAACACACCGGTTAGGAAAGATATGAAATCACCACTTGACATCGAAGCAACTCGAATTACCATACTCCAAAACAACACAAAGGGTGAGGCTTGAGAATTAAGCCGAAACAAATACATAACCCATATGCATTTGTTGGAAGGATAATCGTAGGTAACTACTTGAATTCCCACCTAAGAATTTCCGAAGTCTTTCGTTTTTATGTGATTCGGGTTGCGGACCCAGGAACGTATCCAAGGTAATCAGCTACAACTGCACCCGCAACCTTCCACACCATAATCCAAGAAACTCCGCAAACTCATCTACCTCAGACACTCGTAATCACAACGATACTAAGTATGGTAGTACATCCGAACTCTCTCCACCAGTACTGGGGATGCCAGACTCCTGTCGCCACTACTAGTATTAAAGCAATTTCGAACATCCGCGTCCTGAGATACTAAGGAAACTGAACGATAGCGATGTGTCAAGAACCCCTTGGCTCTCAACTCCCCGGGTCCAATCCATACATACGGGAGGCACAAAGAACAGTGTTCCGGTCACATCGACATCATAGAGGTTCCAAAATACCCACATGATCCTAAAAAAAATTTGAGTGAGAAGAGGGATAGAATTAAAATTCCTACATCAGGATTCCTCACCAGAGCATAGAAGAGGAGTAAAAGAAACCTACTCTCCGATATAACTAGACTCAAAATAGTTTTTCACTAGACTCGACTTGGCCAAAGTTCGATCAATCAATGGGGCTCCTAGGTCGGAACCTGGCTCTGATACCAACTTGTAACGCCCAAGATGCGATCCTATCCTTATTTTGGCACGAGGGCATCGACAGGGATAGAAGCACATCTCGTCGTTTCGCAAGAATGGATATCATTACAAGTACATGTAAAGAAGAGATGAATATATGGAAATGGCTTACACTCGCCACAAGCTACATCAATATCACATCAATACAATAACATATCCAAACATCATACAGAAGTGCAGGGTCCGACTACGGACGAAAACAAACGATAAAATGACATCCATCCTTGCTATCCCATGCTGCCGCCTGGAACCCATCCTATGATCGATGATGAAGAAGAAGAACTCCAAATCAAACAAAGCATCGCGCTCACGTCAAAGCATCGCATTACCTGTACCTGCAACTGTTGTTGTAGTAATCTGTGAACCACAAGGACTCAGCAATCTCATTTCCAAGGGTATCAAGACTATTAAAGCTTAATGGGTGAGGTATGGTTAAGTGGTGAGGCAGCAACAAGCACTAAGCATTTATTTGAGTGGCTAACTTACGAGTACAAGAATAAAGGGGGATGATTGTCGAGTAAACGGACGTGAACTAGTAATGATCTCTAAGAGATCCTGAACACCTACTTACGAACAAACATAACCCCACCGTGTTCTCTCTCGGATAAGGACTCACGAGAAGAGACAGTCACGGTTACACACACAGTTGGTGTATTTTATTTGAGTGTACTTCAAGTTTGCTATGACCGGATGTTAAATAAAGTTTCCAAGTTGCCACGTAATCGCGGGCACGGCTTTCTGAAAGATTTAATCCTGCAGGGGTGCTCCAACTCATCCATCACAAACTAACCACGCGCCACGGGAATAACCTCGACCACGAATCTCGTGATCTTCCTAGGCAATTCCACTAGAAAACCGCAACCTCGAGATAGCCCGAAGTATTTTCGGATTCCTCGCACAAGACGTTCGAGAAAGGTAAAACAAATCCACGTTCAAATATTTAGTTCACTCTCGTTAGGTACTCATCAATATTAAATGTCGTTAACATGGGTGGTCATGGCATAAGGTGAAGATGGAATTACGCAATTTTAAATGGAGAAGGAGAACATAACAAGATAATAACTCTCCACATTACGAGAAATGCAGTTAATGTTGTTTAACTAAACAATCATTTTAAATGTTGCTTATCATGGCAAGAGGTGAAACGTGAATAACTACATCAACTAGGCATTTTAAATGAGGCCGTAAGCAACATATAGCATTTCCGAAACGTCCTCATATGCAAGTTGTGAATTTGGTCCAGATATGTCCTAACACCATTTTATATTTATTAAACAACAAAATAAAGTGTGCCATGAGATTCTACACATTTTTTTTCTAGTCAAGTTACATATGTGAAACATTGTTATTGGAGCTACGGTTAATTAGTTATGAAATAATCCGTTCTAGCATGGCATTAACGCAAATTTACCCAAACAGCAAGTTTAAATTTTTTTAACAAGGTCAAAAGTTGGATATTATTAATCTACACAAAATTCTAATCATTATACATATATAAAACATTTTAACACGATGTGCGGTTCTTAAGTTGTTAGCATCTTAAAACGGCGTCATTCTCTGAAATATGCATGCGGTTGATAAGATACAAAAAATAGCTAAATCACAGGGAAGAAAATAAAACATACGAGGGCCGGATTGCAGCAGTCTGCAGTGGCCGAAGCGACTATGTGTAAGTGCACAAAATAAACAATGCAGAAAAATTGGGGGTGCCTGGGATTCGAACCCAGAACCTCATGGGTGCAACCGAGCTAGCTGACCAACTCAGCTATAGCATGTGTTCGAACCAAACAAGAGGCACAGGCCTTTTGAACCAGCCAAAGGCCATGCCTTCTTCTTCCTACAAACAAAGGAACTGGGTAAGGAAGGTGGACCTTGAGGCGTGCTCGGCCGGCTCGGAGACGCGGCATCGGACGGAGGCGAAGCTCGACGAGGAGAACAGCATGGAGGAGCTCCTCTCCTCCAGCGCTCGCAGGAGCGGGATGAAGCCAAGGCGGGACACGTTGCTCCTGCGTGCGGTCAACGAGGAAGAGCTGGAGGCCGACGGTGTCGAGATCCCTTTGATCCGGAACGGACCTGCGGCTGAAAGGGTTGGCGGCGCCAGATCCGTCGGCTGGGGCTCCATTCCCAGCATCAGAAGCTCGATTCGTTGGCGGGGACGACCGATGCACGAGGTGCGAGCTCTCGGTCCATGGCGGGGGCTGCTGCTCCTGCTGGCCACGAGAGAGAGAGAGCTTAGCGAGAGGGAGGAGAGGGAAAAACAGGGGAGGCATAAGAGGGATAGGAGAGGGCGTGGAGGCAGTCCCTAGAGGTGCGGCGAGGCACAAGGGACCCCGACGAAGCTTCGGTGGCAGGTGATGGGCCCTGCGACAGAAAACAGAGAGAGAGCTGAGAATCTGAGAGAGAAAAGAACGAAAGAGAGATGGAGAGAGCACGAGGGCAGGGGACGTGGGCTTGATCTCCGGTCGCCGGCGGCGAGGTCGCGAGGTTGGGGAGCTCGGGATCGAGCGGCTCCTCCCTTCGTGCTGCTGCGGGACGAGGCAGACGGGCCGCAAGGAGTAGGGGCAGCTCAGGCTTGGGACTCCTGACGCCGTGCTCGAGCTCGAGGATCAAGCGCTCTCTCTCCTCGGGTGCGCAGACGCGTCCGGTTGGGCAAGGCAGCTTGAATCGGCTGGATGAATGGATGGCTGCGGGCTGGTTGGCTGCGAGTGGATCGGGAGGGGCTCGCTGATTGGAGGATTGGATCGGGAGGGGATCCCGAGGAAGATGGTGGCGGCGGCGGGGATGGATGGGACAGCTCCCTAGATTCTAGGGTTAGGCAAAATAGATGGCCTATTTATAACAAAACAGGGATGATCTTGACCTCCATTTAGATTCGACGGTCGGAAAATTAGGTTAGGGAGTCCGGTTGAAAAACCGATGATGGTTTGGGGTATTACGGGGTTGATCCAGATTCAACGGTCATGACCGTATGTTTTGGGTTCGGGGAAGCTATCGGGCGCACGTGACGGGTCCGTGCACTGTGCAGAGGGGTTAGGAGGAGATGAGAGGGAAAAGGGCAGCCCGACGATAGTTGTGAAAAACGAAAACATCCGACGATTTGACCGGCTATAGTGCCGCTATAGGTTTATCTGTTGGGGTACCAAACAACCTCCGAACGCGACGAAATTGACAGGCGGTCTACCAATAATCTAATAAGACTGCTTGCAATTTTTAACCCATTCCAAGATCGTTTAATACGCACCTTTAAAAACAATATTTTAACAATGCCACGGGCGCGTGCGTGTTTGGTTGGTCTCGAAATGGTCGACAACAAGAACGGAGAGAACCGGCGACTACGAACGGATGCGAGTTTTTGAAAAAATGACGGGTCCACAAATGATGCGGATGATATTGTGCTTTCATAGACCACACGGGTCCACAAATTTGGCATGTCGTCCATAACCACGTGAGGTAGTGTGTGTAGACAACACCAACGCACATGCATGGACCCAGGCACATATGTATGAAAGCGTTGTGCGATGTTTTCAAATACCAAACGCACAACTTTCGCCACCACATGTGTGTCTCCCGGACCAGAATGGCCCCGTACTGAGGTTAATAGCCCCATGCGCGCCCATAGTTTGAGCCGATAGGAGGGATTCAGTGTGTCTGATGCGTTTGATTTTTTGTTAGAATTGAAAATTTGATGCATATATCAACTACGTATAATATATATAACACATATACCAACAAGAAAAATCCACCTTGGTCAAATTAACATCTCTACAGCCGCGTGTCAAAGTGACGACCCACATGGACATGGTTGTGCCGGTGTGATGCCGATGACCACGTGAGAGAGTGTTTGACAAAACAAACGACCACTGCATGAGGCCCACACATATAAGTATATATGTAATTAAGTGTTTGTTTAGTTAGTACCCAATGGAACTTTAATGTCACTTTCCTTAGAAACTATAAGTCGACTTACGAAGAGGATTGATCACAACGCATATAGGCCCTGTTTGGATCCATGGGTTAGAGTTAGTTTGAGCTAGTTGGGGCTCAAATATCCCTAAAGTCTTCAAACATGAGGGTTTGATTGGAGATAGTTGCATCTAACCCACCCAAAAAAACTATCCCACCCAAGAGGTGCTAATTGAAGCTAGTTCTCGTGGGGCCCACTGAAAAATCACTTTTATCTCTCCATGAAGTGCATCTATTGCCAATCTAACCCTGTCATCCAAACACCTCTTTGACTAGTGTTAGTTTAGGGTTAGTCATGAGCTAGAAACTAACTCCGACCTCTAGCTAAGTTAGAGTATCCAAACATGGCCATAGTATATGTATGCCTCTCCACCCGGCCCAACCCCCCATTTCAAGATGGTGGTGGGATGGGTTCATGGGTATATATATGCATGCGCTCAAAAAAAAAATTCTCGATGTCTGACCATGGCATATGGCAATACGCATACCGAAAAGGATCCACATTGGTCAAAACGATATATAATATAGGTGACCACACATGGGCCCCATAGATTGATGTGTCACCGATTACCATGTGAGGGAGCCACTTAGGACCACCATCAATTATATGTGACACAAGCATATGCATGGGTTTTTATGTCAAAATGCCAACTGCACGACTTAGATCCAGTGCGTGCTTCCCAAATTGGAAAGTCCCCACGCTAAAGAAAATTGCGCGCAATATGTATGTCTCCTCCCACACACCCCCTCAACTTTGAGCGGTAGGAGGTACTCATGAGTACGTCACGTCAATCTTTGGTGTGGAATCTCACCATGATCTACCGCAACACAGAGCAGATTAACTGAACCCACCTTGGTCAAACCCCTACCGGTGCGGCTCAAAAGTGATAGACCACATGGACCCACGAATGTGCGCGTCACTAATAACGCATGAAGGATTATTGTCCGAGGGACCACCACCACCGTGTGCATGTGTCCTAAACACATGCATGATGTAAGAGGTGTGCCTTGTTTTAAACATTTCAATGCACAATTTTGATAATTGGGGGTGGCTACTGCCTCACAAAATAGACAATCCCACATATAGAGGCTCGTGCAACAAGTGAAACGGAAAGAACCCCCCACCCCCCACCCCCACACGGCCACCATCGGAAACACCACTTCGAGGCGCGTCAAACTATTTTTATGCAGAAAACACGTGACACATCAGTCCGTGTTATAATTATAAAATGTTCATATATAATTCGAAAAATAAGCAATAATTGAGTTTCCAGGAATGCATTGGGGGAAATCATATGTACCCTTGGGTTCATGTTTAGTTGCCATGCAATAAATGGTAAGGAACCTCAAACATCTTGGCATCGTGGAAAACATTAAAAATCTTGTTTTTTAGACAGCTCGGCCTCAAACATCGAAAAAATCATTTTAAATTGAAGTAAATCCAAAAATCAACTGAAAATCATGAAACTTGGGATTCCGTTTCATGATATATATATATATATATATATATATATATATATATATATATATTGTGCTAATTTTTGGCCTAATTGGAGACAAGTTTTTGATATACTTTTCTTACAAACGGGATCTTATTAAAGGTTGGTACTTGGTACACACACTTGTCACGTTACCATCATGAACGATTACAGTATTCAACTGTGTGCGTTGGTCCCAACAAAATATTACGTACCACCACGAGCCCCGTGTGCCGTCCGAGCGGACGTGAGTTGACGGGACGCATGTGAGCAGTCCGCTGCTCAGGCTGACCGTGAGGCGTGCGAGCAGGTGTGTAAATTGACAGGACACGTGCGAGCAGGCAACTGTGGCTCACCGGGAGACGTGCGAGCTGGTGTGTGAATTGACGGGACGAGTGCGAGCGGTCCTCAATGCAGGCTAACCGGGAGACGTGCGAGCAGTCCTCTGCACAGGCTAACCGGGAGATGTGCGAGCAGGGGTGAGGCATGCGAGGAGGCCGCTGCGCAGGCTCACCGGGAGGCGAGCCGTTTAACCGCCTCCCCTCTCTCCACACACCACGCCTGCATCCTCGCCGCCGTTCCCAGTCGTAAACGCTCTCGGAAGGGTATCAGATGGCGACCAAGCGCACCATCGGAGGGAGTGGTGACGCGGGGTTCAAAGCCGGGGCCGACGAAGTAACTAAGCATGTCTTGATGCTGGGCGACGAGGTTGCCCTCCCGGCCGATGAGGTCTCGCGCGGACGAAAGCACAGCCATGACGTTGTAAGCCTCATCGTGCCTCCCGAGCACGAGTCGGTGCTTTACAGAGACTACTACAACCTCTCTGATGACCACTCGACCGACGACGACTCCGACAACTCCGACGACGACTGAGAACAGGTTAGACCCCCCCCTATTCTGGTAACTATATCATAGGGTATCTCTGATTAGTTTTGTTTCCGCCTTTTTTCGAATTCGCCCGGTGTTCATGTTATTTCAATCCATGTAATTAGAGTAAGATTCGATAGATCCGTGTTAGTATGTACGCATTGATTGTTTGTTAGATAAATAATAAGTGACTTGGATAAGTGACATCCGTACATACGGTTATGGTAATATTATGCCTAAGGTTTTACAGTGATTTAATGGTTGACCTGTACAAATGATCATTTTGCTAATAATCCGTCTACATAGATGATTGTACATGTACCCATTTGTAAATAAACACTGTATAAGAGCATGTAGATCACTACTTTAGTGATAATGGGGAGTAGTACTTACTTCAAAGTTCGTTGTTTGTTTGACAATAATCGGTTCATGCATTTAAAGTCATTAGTTAATAATTTTGTTGCACTAAGTTGTTTGTGATATCATTTTATGCATTTTATTCATCAATGTCATGATTTTTTATTATATGTATAGGTGCTATATGACGACGTTGGCAGCGATAATACGACCAGAGAAGGTACAAGAAACAAAAGCTCAGGGAGCTCTATGCGGGAACGCATAATCGTCGTATCAGGACCCGGAATGGGGGCTTCGGATGCCCGTTCTGCGCCCAAAGGCTTAACCCCACGTTTGAAAGTGTTCTGGTGCATGCTAGAGGACGAGCCGTTGGCTCCTTCAAGCAGAAGTATTCTCGGAGGGTGACGCACGCCGCGTACGCGAAGGACCTGGAGAAAGATTACGTTGTTGGTGGGTACGATTAGGATTGAGTTATGTATGCATGTCCTGATGCCAGCACTACCCTAGCTATCTATAGTTTGGGTGTCTTATATCTCTGCTTGAGTATGTTTATTATGTGTTGATCTAGATGTCGGTGAGACTCTGTTTTATGAAGTAATACGTAGAGCAATGTAATTGCAGTCTTGAGCTGCAATCAATTTGGTTGATGGAATATTTATGCTTATCTTAGAGTCCCCACACAATTTACTACTAGCAACTGTTTACCCACAACACGCACAGCTACGTTTGAGTGTTGGCAGTTTTTTTACACTATGCATATTATGGTAAAAAATGATTGACTTACCTGCAAACTTGTTGAATACGGTAAAAAATTCAGGTGTCACATGTAAGATGAAATTTGGAACCCACAAACTTGGTTATTTTCCCGGATTGAAACCGGGTGCGAGGACTAACATTGTGCCGTGACACGCGTGTGTCCTAATTGTCCAGAACGCATTCCCGTGCATCGCATGCCTGCGGCTGTAGGATTTACACGGACCACGGCAGTCCACTTATACCGTAGTGACACTTATCGCAAACGGTTGTGTCTACTGAACCTTCGCCTCCGAAGCGCATTATTATTCCGGCCGAGAAAACCCTCACCATCGTCCCCGCTTAACAAAACCCTCACCGTCCATCCCAGTCGCACCTGCACTGCATATGTCACACCGTTGCTTAGTACTTAATGTGTATGCTGCATTAAGTCATTGCACACGCATCGTTTTTGCTAACCGTTTGCCATTTAACGCCCCCAATAATGGGAGCTTCTTCCAGCCGACGCCTGGCCAACCGAGCCGGGCAGGAGGAAGTGCACGGTTGCGCGCGGGAACGGGATCACCAACGATACGTTGGCGGCACTTCAAGCCGTCACGTGGCCAAACGAACCGCCGGGAACGCTTGTTCGTGCGCTGGTCAAGCTTGCACATCAATCCACCACCGGGAACGCGGTGACAAGACGTGCCAATTACAGCCCGTCCAGCCCCCATTTACTCCACCGCTCATTTAACATATTGTCTCTCTTCAACCTTTTCCCACAATGCAAGAAGCACACACACACTCCAAATACAGAGAGGATATCCTGCTCGGCTCCAATGGCGGAGCTCCCAGCGGCTACCGACGACGACTGGCAGTTCACCATTCGTGCCTACGTGGACACCCACATAAGGTTCAAGAACCTCACGGTGGTGTACACCAATGACCCGATCAGGGTGGAGAACTCCATCCACACCATGGAGCAGTTACTTGCCTATGACAAGTACAAAGTGGTCGGCTTCGACCTCGAGTACACCGATGGTCATGCCGGGCATGATCAGAAGGTTGCCGTCGCCTAGCTGTGCGTGGGCCATTACGTCCTCGTCTACCACTACTGCCTGGCCACAAGGCCTTGCGATCGATTCGCTAGGTTTGTCAATAGCCCCGACTACATATTCGGTACGGTGGACATCACCAACGATGAGAAGGTCCTCAAGGCCACGGGCTTGGCCTGCCTGAATCTTGTGGACATCCAATGCATGTACAAGATCTTGGGCGATGAGGAGAAGCATATGGACTCCCTGGTTGACCTCGCCATGGCCATCATCGACCCCTACTACAGAGGCATGAAGGATGTCTGCAAGAAGAAGGAGGTTGCCTGGCACCGCTCCTGGGTCCGAAGACTGGATGAAGATCATGTCAAGTACGCGGCCAAGGATGCGTACGTAAGCTACGAGATGTGTAGGTGGATCGTTGACATGAGGACGTGCCTCCGTCCTGCGCTGACCGGCACCCCTCGTGACAAGAAGAATAGATGAATGATTTATGATCGTTACTACTAGTTTAGTATGCCTGTACTTGTTAGTTGATGTGTGCAAATGTTATCTGTAGTCAGTAATGTAATTGGATGTTTATTTCGGTTATGCAATCATGATGTTGTTCTGTAGTACCATCTTTTCCTTAGTATGCAATGGACGATTAATATCTGGACATTAATATGCAATTGACGATTAATATTCGGACCTTAAGAAGCAGAACCATGACCGAGGGTATCCTGCGCGGCTCCAATGGTGCTCCCAACGGCTGCCGCCGACGAGCTCCAGTTCACCATGCATGCCGTAGTGGACACACACAAAGTGGACTGGTTCGACCTCGCGTCCCACCACGTGCTCTGCTCTCGCTTCACTTCGTGTGCTCTGCTCTCGCGTCCCTCCGCGTGCACTCTGCCAACGGTTGGGGATGGCCCATGATCACGTTCGGGGCTCCATATGCATGCGGTTGCGCCACGTGTGTCGCCCCATGCAGTTACGTGCTTCCTCGACTTAATCACGCGTTGGAAAAACTGGCATCCAGAAGTGCCGGTTTTACAGGACGGATGCCCCCCATTTATACACACGACCATTAAACATAGTCTCTTCACGCCTTCGATAGCGGCCCACAACACAATAAGCACACCCTCGACGACGCATACAGAGAGGATGTCCAGCGACGCTCCAATGTAGTATGGCATGCATCATGTGGAAATCCACATGAGGAAGATGGACCTCACGGTGGTGTACACTAATGACCCGGGCATGGTGGAGGACTCCATCAGCACTATGGAGCGGTTGCTTGATGCGGATGACAAGTACAAAGTGGTCGGCTTCGACCTCGCTTACACCAGCGGTCGTGCCGGGCATGATCAGAAGGTTGTCGTCGCCCAGTTGTGCGTCGGCCATCACGTCCTCCTCTACCACTACTGCCTGGCCACAGTGCCTTGCGAGCGTTTGACCAGGTTTGTCAACAGCCACAACTACAGGTTCGCTATGGTGGAGACCACCAATGATCCAAAGGTGCTCAAGACATCGGACTTGGCCTGCCAGAAGCTTGTCAACATCTGCGGCCACTACAAGGTCTGGGGCAGCAAGAAGAACGTGGACTCCCATGTTGACCTGGCCGAGGCCATCATCGACCCCTACTATAGAGACATGAAGGCTGAGTGCGACAAGAACAAGCCTATCTGGCAGAAGGGCTGGGTGAAGAAACTGGATGAATATCACCTCCAGACCGCGACCAATGAAGCGTACACTTGCTGCGAGATGTTCAGGCGGATCATTGACATGAGGAAGTGCCTCCTACCTGAAGACGACACGGGATCGAGCCACAAGCAGAGCGGTGGTGGCAAGCGTCACAGGAAGTAGATGATTTGATGATCGTTTCTCATACTCCCTCTATGCCGAAATATTTGTAGTTTTAGAGGGATAAGTTTATTGTGCATGTAATATTTTATTGAGGTGTGTGCGCCAATGTTATGTGTGTAGTCACTTATGTATTTGGATGCTTAATTAGGTTATGGCAACCATGTTGTTATGTGTGTAATTGTTTATTGAGGTGTGCCAATGTTATGTGTGTATTCACTTATATATTTGGATGTTTAATTTGGTTCTGCAATCATGTTCTTCTAAACAGAAGCATACATGTTTGTGGGTAGATTGAGCAAATCACATCGCATGCGGAATAAACAACCATATCCATCGGTGGTGATTTCATCAGTCCCTGGCAGTTCTTTATCCGGAACCGTTTGCCCACAACACATCCGAATGGCATGTGTATGTTGTACATCACACACATCTTGATCTGAGTAACTATTTGTGTTATTTTTGCTTATTGCACACAGTTCATCCCAGTGGCATGTATGATGTCTATCACACACATCTTGATCTATGTAACCGTTTATGTTATCTTATCTCATCACAAACAGTTCATCCGAGTGACCTGTATGCCATCTATCGCACACGTAATCATCAGAAAAATTGTTTGTGTTATGCTGGATCAACACAAACATTTTATTAGGGTGAAATGTATGTCGTACATCGCACACACTTGCATTTTTCTAACCGTTTGTGTTATATTGTCCAATCACAAATAGTTTATCTGGGCCAATTGTTTGCCACAGATCGCACACGCAACTTTTTTTGGGATCGTATTTGATGGACCCGTCATCGCACACAGTTCACGTCATTAGTGACGGAGCTATAACTATACCGTTTGCGATTTGGTCATCGCACACAGTTTCGTCGAAGGGTCTCTGATTGATGTGTCGTCTTTGGACCTTCCTGCAGTAGTGATGATACGTTCTATGCAATTTCAACAATACCGAGATGAATGACTATTTGGTTGGTGTAGTATGCCTTGTTTATTTAGTTATTCACAATGTGCAGTACAATTTGATTAATACCACCTCAATGGCCATATTTGTTTCCTGTTAAGCCTGGTGTAGGTAATACAACCCCTGTTTTTTTTCACTCTGTGACGTTCAATTATACAATTTGATGTTTAAGTGCAAGCTTTGTTCTATGAAAATTCAACAATACCATTATGAATGACTTTATTTGGTTGTTGTTAAGCCTGATGTAGTGAGCATATGCCTATTTTAATGGTTTTTGGTTCACATGGCTATATTTCTTTCCCATGTTATACTCCCTCCACCCATAATATAAGATGCTAATACATTCAATATGTTAGTACATTGGATATAATTAGATCTTATATAGTGGGACGGAGAGATCATCATGTGAGGTAATTAATAAAGATTGTTAGTACAATGGGACAAAATGTGGCAATTAAAGTATTTACTTACAGTTTGTCCAAGACAACGGTGATATGCAGTATATTAACTCAGAACTCTGTACCCTTTTTACTACACATAATGAGTTGTTAGATGACAATTTCTGTATCTTTTTCCTTTGTAGTGGTTCCCAATGCAGTCTACCTAAGATCACCTCTCAGACTACATGATTGTTGGACATGCAAATGTACATGTATTTCTACCAGACTAGACTGACTATCTGGAAGTCATGAAGATATTGAAGGATGGGCGGTCGGCCATCACCAGGGATTGGGCTAGAGTCATGTGTGCATTCGACATGGAGGACGGCACACTACGGGCATTCTGCTTCGCCTTTTACACAAACCAGAATATCTTTTGCCTCTTTCTTTGCCGTCTTTAGTACAAGTATTCAACCATCGTTCATCATTCTTTATTTGGTGCTTATGTAATTCTTTCGTTGATGTAATTCTTGAACGTATGTAACTGTGAATGGAATAATGCATTGGCTGATGAACCTATCTATGTATATGTAAAAATCTATTCCCTACTTTCAAATTCAAATTCTGTACAATTTTCAAATGTAGCGATTAAAATAATAATAAATGCTCTGTGGGTCATTACGCCGCACACGGTTTGTAAGTTTGTTTGTGATATACCTCATGATCCGACACGTTTCATAGATAGAAAACGTGTGCGCCCATGCACACAGTTAACGTTTGCAAACCGTGTGTGATTTCAGACAATATCACAAACGGTGCAACTGAATTCAACGTTGGTGATAGAATCTCTATCGCACACAGTTTAAAATGATAAACTGTTTGTGACATAGTATGCATCGCAAACGTTGGACCACAGAATAGCGCACGCGATAGTTATCCTGTCGGACGCGTGTACGACATTCAGACATTTCTTAAACCTGTCTGATACTTGTAGGACCAGTAAATTATCATCTTAGTTAAATATCGCAAAATGTTCAGACAATATAAGTGTGCGTGATATACTCCTTATCCTACACGCTTTGCAATTATGAAATGTTTGCGATTTGGTGCACATCGTAAATGGTGCGCTACAGAATAGCGTGTGCGGTGTTAGCCTAATTTCACAGGAGTTGCAAGGATGAGCCATATGGGAAGGATGCCATATCTCAAACGGTTGACCGGTGACTCTTGTTTGTGATAGATGCAGACATCCCATATGCTTAGTTTTGCCAAACGTTTGCGTTCGTTCGCCACCATCGCCGACGATTTTCCTGTGTCGTGTGGGATGGACCCCCCTATTGCCCACACAGGCAAGGTGACGGTTTAAAACTACGTCGCGGAAAGGGGTTAAAAACCGTTTATAGCACGTCGCTGCACCAGTGACCTATCGGAACCACGGGAAAAATCTTCGTGTCTCCAATTGCGTTTGATCTCCAATCTGTACTCTTTCTTACATGTGTTTGTCTTTACTTTCCGCTGCTATACTCGTTGACTTGCATGTGTAGGGTGTGAGACTTGATAGAATTGCTAAAATCTGCCAACCATTAAAATTGGGAAAAGTCTAGGTTTTTTATTTGTCAAGTAGTCTATTCACCCCCCTCTAGACGCCCCTTCTCGATCCCACAAAAGTGTCCAAGATTGGTAATATAATAGCTTGGAACAACCAAAAATTATAGATACATCAGAGACGTATCAGCATCCCCAAGATTAATTCATGCTCGTCCTCGAGTAGGTAAATGATAAAAACATAATTTTTGATGCGACATGCTACCCAACATGTAATCTCTTTTAGGTATGATATTTGAGACACGATGAACCAATTAACACTAACATAATAATATCCATGAATATAAGAAGCATAATCATTAGTGTTTCAAAATATACGGTCCTTAAAAAGTGTTATCCCCTACTCATTTTATCATATCAATCATGGCATGACTCCGTCTTCACCGCACAAGTATAAATCATGTGCATCCCGATGTCAAACCAGGTAATTGGATCATACTTCTAACGCGCTTCAACATTTTGAACAACACGCAATACATGAGCGTGAGCCATGTATATAGCATATGGGTGGAATAGGAGTATGGTGGTAGATATCAAAGGATTCAAAAGGTGGGAAAGTCTCACATCAACTAGGCGAATCAACGGGCTATGGAGATTCCCATCGATTCATATCGATGCGAGCAGTAGGGATTGCCATGCAACAGATGCACTAGAATACCTCGGGAATACCTCGGGAATTGTATGAAAGCTCAAGTGAAACTAAGTGGGTGTGCATCCAACTTCCTTGCTCATGAATACCTCGAGAATTCGAGGAAGCACGTCATTGGAATATACAAGCCAAGTTTTATTTAAAAAAATCCCACTAGTATATGAAAGTGACAAAACTGCAGACTCTCTATATGAAGAACGTGGTGCCACTTTGAGGCACAAGTGTGGTAAAGGATAGTAGCAGAGTCCCTTCTCTCTTTTTCTCCAATTTTTATTTTTTTCTTTTCTTTTTTTCCCTTTTTCCTTTTCCCTTTTTTTGCTCTTTTTTCCTTTTTTTGTGGTGGGCTCATTTGGCCTCCCCCATTTTTATTTTTTGTCTGGAGTCTATTCCCGACTTGTGGGGGAATCATAGTCTCCATCATCCTTTCATCACTGGGACAATGCTCTAATGATGATGATCATCACACTTTTATTTACTTACAACTCGAAATTACAACTCATTGAAGAATAATATGACTCGAAATGAATGCCTCTGGCAATGTACTAGGATGTGAAATAATCTAGCGTAACATGTAATCAATTATGAATGGTGGCTTTGCCACAAATACTATGTTAATTCTATATGATCATGCAAAGTAATATGATGATGAACACACATGTCATGTGACGGAACAATGGAAGTTGCATGGCAATATATCTCGGAATGGCTATGGAAATGCCATAATAGGAAGGTATGGTGGCTGTTTTTAGGAAGATATAAGGTGGCTTATGTGCGATAGAGCGAATCATATCACAGGGTTTGGATGCACCGGCAAAATTTGCACCAACTCTCGAGGTGAGAAAGGGCAATGCATGGTACCAGAGAGGCTAGCAAATTACGGAAAGGCGAGAGTGCGTATATCCATGGACTCACATTAGTCATAAAGAACTCGTATACTTATTGTGAAGCCTTATTAGCTCTCTTGAAGAAAGGCACTACCGCATGCCCCTAGGGAGGAGGTTGGGAGGAATTAACCATCGCACGCCCCCGATTCGAACAACACGATAGGATTTCATTTCAGACATAAAAATGCACACACCTCATCACCATGCCATGACCAACACTTAGATGAGAATTGAATAAAAAAATTAAATATCGATATTTGTAATAACCAATGATCATGAACCCATATTACTACATCAATATAATCAACACATGTTTCTTCTGTAGTGAGCTACATGAAAGTTTTTATTATATCCCCCTTGAATACCTATCCGTTTTTGGAATAGTTTTATAACACATGCAAATTCCCACTCCTATTGCCTTATACTCTCAAAAATATTTAAGTGAAGCATGAGAGTTCAACTATTTCTATAAAAATATGTCCACCATCGTGCTCTAACAAGATATAAGTGAAGCACTAGAGCAACTGCCTAGCTCAAAAGATATAAGTAAAGCACATAGAGAATTCTAACAAATTATGACGAAAGTGTGTCTCTCTTGAAAAATGTGTCTAGAAAACGGTTATTGTGGAAAACTAAAAGGAAAATAAACTATAATACACGACCCTCCAAGAAAAACTCATATCCTGTGATGAATAAAAATATAGCTCCAAGTGACATACCGATACATTGGAGATGAAAGAGGCGATGCCTTCCGGGGCATCCCCAAGCTTAGATGCTTGGTTCTTCCTCGAATATTACCTTGGGGTGCCTTGGGAAACCCCAAGCTTAGGGTCTTGCCGCTATTTATTCCTTCAGCCATCATTGTCTCACCCAAAACTTGAAAACTTCAGCACACATAACTCAACAAAACCTCATGAGATCCGTTAGTATAATAGACATATCAAATACTTTAGGTACTGTTATAAATTGATTCATATTTTATTATTGCAGAATAGTTACTGTATTCCAACTTGACCATGGTTTATACCCCCCAATACAATCCGTAGCATCATAAAAAAAAAGCAAACTATGAAAGCAAAAAACAGAATGTGTCTAAAACAGATTAGTCTATAGTGATCTGTACTAAAACCATAGTTCTGTAACTCCTAAAATTAAGAAAAAATAGGAAAACCTGGGCAATTTGTATACCAATACTCTGTAAAAAAATTATATCAAAAAGATATTCGAGTAAAATCATAGAATTCTGCACTGGGCGTAAAAGTTTCTGTTTCCGCACAACATCAACTCTACTATCTTCCAAATCATCCCAAAGTCTTTACTTGGCATAAACACTAATTTAAACACAAGAACACTACCATAACAGTAGCAAAAAAAGTGTAAACTCAAAATAACAGAAAGTAAAAAAGCAAATTTAGAGATAACTATTGGCTTGCCTCCCAACAAGTGCTATTGTTTTATGCCCCTAGCTAGCCATAATGCATTGTTTTAAGTATTGTCATCCTTGACATCCAACTCCTAAATTACGCAACCATGCTTCCTAGGACGTTTAGAACGTAGGTTAATTATAATAACACCCCTAGGAACAAAATGAGTAGTTTTGTTTTTAATATCAGGTTCCTTTATGATATCTATGAAGTTTGGGTGCACACTAATCATTTTAAGATCCTCATTCTTTTACTAGGAGTGGCACTTTTGTTCTTAGGAACATACATAATGTTTGGATTCTTGTTAGGAGGAGTCCTATCGATAGTTTTAGGGGAAGCAAAAGCGGAACCTAGTTTATTAATAATTCTTCCAACTTATCGATTCTCGTGGGACTTTGTCCTAACCGCTCACTACTATGGGTTCACATCCCTTTTGATTATTTATAATAGTTCCTACTTTAGAAGCAACTTGACCAATTTGACTTTGGAACTTTTTCTCTAGATTTTCAATATGCTCAATGGTAGGCATTTTTTTGAATAACTTCCAATCTACACATGACATCTTCCAAAGTTAATATAGTTTCATTAGTAGTGATAGGTGGTGATCCCACCAAATTTCCCAGAGTATTAAGAGCATCGATAGTGTTACTACTCAAGAAATTCCCTTCAGTAATGGTTTCAAGCACATATTTATACCAAGTAGTGACACCCACATAAAAATTACGAAGTAGAATAGTGGTGGATTGCTTACGAGTTGATCTATTTTGAGCATCGCAAACTGTACCAAGCATTTTTTAAATTTTCTCCTCCCCTTTGTTTAAAATGAAGCACTTCCTTCTTAGGAGTAAGAGGAACTAAAGAGGAACTAGCCATAATGACAATCAACTAAGCAAGCAAGCAAGCAAATATAAATATTTTTGTATTTTTGATTTTTATGTAAGGAAAATATAAATATAAAATAAATGACAAGCAAAAAGTAGAACAAGTGATTGGTAATTTATGCGAAGGGACCTTCAAGCAAAGTTGGTGATGTCTCCCCAGCAACGGCGCTAGAAATTCTTTCTGCTACTTGTTTGTTGTGTTGGGTTTTTCCCCGAAGAGGAAGGGTGAAGCAATATAGTAGAAATAAGTATTTCACTCAGTGAGAACCAAGGATATCGAACCAATAGGAGAATCACAACAACTCGACATTCAAGCAGTACCTGCACACACAAAACCAAACACTTGCACCCAACGCGGGCAAGAGGGTTGTCAAGCCCCTTGAACTCGCTACTTGCAAGGATTGGTTCTGATAGTGGTAGATAGATAATTATAAAAGTGAAATAAAATAAAAGTAAATAAATTGCAGCAAGGTATTTTTAGGTTTTTAGAAAATATGATTAAGTAGACCCGGGGGCCATAGTGTTCACTAGAGGCTTCTCTCTTGAAAGTAGCATACAATGGGTAGACAAATTACTGTTGGGCAATTGATAGAAAAGAGCATAGTTATGATTATGTTTTCATGGTAATGATCATGTATATAGGCATCACATGTATGACAAGTACACTGTAACGATTCCGTATCTACTAATATTACTCCACCAATCGACCGTTATCCAGCATGCATCTATGGTATTAAGTTTATGCAACCAGAGTAATGCTTTAAGCAAGATGATATGATGTAGACAAAGTATGTATAAGCAATATGTTCAACGCCTATCATTTTATCCTTAGTAGCATCAATACTAATACATGTCTTGTCTCTTTCTGTCACTGGGATATAGAGCACCGCAAGATTGAACCCACTACAATGCACACCTCCCACTAAAGATAAATCAATCTAGTTGACCAAACCTAACCGATAGATCGGAGAGACTTATAAAGCTATAACAATCATGCATAATAGAATTCAGAGAAGACTCAGTTACTTTTCATGAATAATCTGATCATAAACCCTCAATTCATCGGATCCCAACAAACACACTGCAAAAGAAGATTACATCGGATAGATCAACGCGAGAATCGTGAAGAACTTTGTATTGAAGATTAGAGACACAGAAGAAGGCATCTAGCTACTAGCTATGGACCCATAGGTCTGTGGTGAACTACTCACACATCATCATGGAGGCAGCAAGGTTGATGAAGAAGACCCCCGTGATCGATTCCCCTCTTGCAGAGTACCGGGAAAGGTCTCGAGATGGACTCACAACGGAACAGAGACTCGCGGCGATGAAAAAGTGTTTCGGGTGGCTCTATGTTGGTTTCCCGATTTTAGAGAATTTATGGAGGTGGAATTAGGTCAGACGGAGCCACGAGGGTCCCACAAGGTAACCGGGCGCGCCTACCCCCTGGGTGTGCCCTTTTGCCTTGTCGTCTCCTTGCTTCACGTATGGTCTCCTCCCAAAGCTTCCAGGGTCTCTTTTGTCCAAAAGAAATTAATAAGAAGTTTCCTAGTGTTTGGACTTGGTTTGGTACATATTTCCTGGAAAACCAAAAACACCAAGAAAACAGCAACTGGCACTAGGCACTAGGTTAATAGGTTAGTTCCCAGAAATGATATCAAATAGCATATAATTGCATATAAAGCATCCAAGATTAATAATATAATAGCATGGAACAACCAAAAATTATCGACACGTTGGAGACGTATCAGCATTGTTGGAGATATGCCCTAGAGGCAATCATGTGATGATTTCGTTTCTTATGTATTCATGAGTATTTTGTTTTGTCCTTGAACATCGTCAGTGATATGTATCAATAAGTATGTGACATATTTGTGAGACTATATATTGTATAATGATTGTTCTAATAGTCCCTAGTTGTGAAGGTTATGTGGACACATATCCTTTACTGGCATATGATTCAGTTGATGACTACGTTTCACAAGTCATGTGCATAGAGATGCTAAACTGATAGTATGGACTCGGGGATTGAGATCACCGAGTCGGACATACCCACTTTGAGATACAGCGAGATAATGTCATCTGTAAGTCTCAAGTACAATGTATATGCCATGTCCTAGACCTGAGGTCCTCGCATGTTCTCAGGATGATGATCGACTTACTTAGGGTCTATCAAACGCTACTCCGTAACTGGGTAGTTATAAAGGTAGCTTTCGGGTGAGTCGTGAGACATGCCGCGAGACATGGTTGACCAAGATGAGATTTGCCCCTCCGTGAGGAGAGATATTCTCTGGGCCCTCTCGTGTGATCAGATTCAGAAAGCATGGCCATGCAACAAGGGTTAAGTGTTAACCCAGTTCGAGAATCTGCATCACGGTTTTGAGAAGAGATGTCGAGCTACCACAAGGGGGACAAGTACTCGCCTTGAGCTCTACAACCTATATCATGAGGCAAAAGGAATGTTGTATATGACACAATGTTGAGGTTCGTCTAACGACTTTGCGCACACATGGGAGTTGGCACGTTCTGCTAAGAGCCGCTACCGACTATCGACTCAGGTCGTGTCCATGTGTACGTTAACCTATAGGGTCGCACACTTAAGGGATTGCAGCCCATTTGGATTGGATCCGAATGGAAAATGGGACTAGACTCGTCGTGGGCCTCAAGTGTTGAGCCCACCTCAAAGGTCTATATAAAGGGGAGTAGGCGCACCTTTCAGTGTTGTCGTGGCACGGATGCTCACGATCACCTATGGGACCAGAGGTCCCTTGTGGTTCGGCAAGGGGGGTCACGTTGCACAAAGAGCGGAGAGCATGAGACGGCGCAACGATCAGGACACAGGAATTTTACCCAGGTTCGGGCCGCTGCTAAGCGTAAAACCCTACTCCTTCTTTTTGGTGGATTGATTTGAGGAACACAAAGAACGCAGAGCGCCTAACCCCGGCAAGGACTGCTGTCAGGGAAAGAGCGGCTATGCGAGTACAAGTGTTCGGGGGCTCGAATTGCCAACCTTGAGCTAGGTTGCCTTGGGCCTCCTTTTATAGTGCAAGGGGTTACCACAATGGCAAAATAGACATTATCTATCGATTAGATAGCTAAGCAGAGCTATCATACCTAACTCTGGCATTTAGGACAAAATGCCATGATTACCTGCCTAGGTGGCGCTTGGGGGTGCATCCCTGACAAGCTCTTGCCACCGCTTGGCCAGTCGTTGCTTAAGATCATGACACGCTGCAGGGCGGGTGTCAGCCGAGTGTAACTTGTCTTCCAATGTGTCACCACGTGCTTAGCGAGAGCTGATTAGCCGCCTGAGGGCTCGACACCGCATCGATAAGTGACAGGCGTAGCGATGCGGTGGAGCGGTGACTGGATGGCTCACGCCTGCCGGGAAGTTGCTTGACGGGTCTTCAGGGAGGTGTGCACATCTTGGTCCCCGGCAAGAGTCGGGGACGTGCTTGGCGCGTCGCAGTCCAGGCTTGGGCTGCCGCGTTGAGCTTGCTGGAGTCTTGTCTTGATTGTTGCCGGATTGGTTTGCCCTTCTGCTGGTTGTAGCTGCCGGACGCCGGTGGTCGCCTGTCCGTGCACAAGTCAGGGGAAATGAACAGCCCTGTTTGTTTACTCCGACAAAAGCCCCCGGGCCTGAGCCATAGGTGTCGCTTGGCACGTTTGGTTAGGCCCCAAACAGTGCACGGACACGCGGCGGAGGGGTTCTATCCTTCCACCCATGTCCACTCCGCGCAATTATCGCGGGTCGTGGGGCAATGGACGGGAGCCGTTGGAGAATAAAAGGAACTGCTAGTAATAAAACGGTAGTTTTCTGAAAAGATAGCGAAGAGCCAGCCCCCGCGCGAGTCCCCTAACAAAAAGGACAACACGCAGGAGCACTGCTCATTCGCATCCTTTTCTTCACCCTTCATCTTCCTCCTCAAGCCAAGAAACCGCCTCCACCACCACTCCCATTCTACCGAGCGCTGCCAGACCACCCGCCGCCCTTGAAGGCTTCAAGGATGGGGCAGAAAAAGGCTGGCAACAAAGGGAAGCAGGCGGCCACATCGACGGACCTGGCGGCCGAGGAGTGGAGGAGGAAAGCGGAAGAGCTCGAGAGGCGGCGATAGGGAGATGTGGTTGTCTCTCCATCGAGCCTGGATGGCAACACTCTGATCGAGAGGTACGCCTATATGTGGGGGCGGACGACAAAGGGGCACGGAGCGCCTCAAGTTTTGTCGGACAGCGCCAACGAGAAGAAGCCCTTAGATTCGTACCACTTCTTCTGTGCATACTTTTACTGCGGCATTGCTCCTCCCTTTTCTGATTATTTCTTCGCCACGATGGCAACATATGGATTCCACCTTTTGGTTTTACGCCCAATGTGATGTCTTGCATGGCAATATTTGCCCATCTATGCGAGAACTTTTTTGGAGTTGCCCCCAATGTGGACTTGTTCAAGCACTTCTTCCTTCCTCGGATTGAGGACAAATCCCACCGCTCCGGAAACATAAGCTGGATCCCCCGGGATAAGAAGGAGTACCTTTCCGGGAATCTGCGCGGGAAGCGGGAAGAATGGAGGGCCGATTGGTGCTGGATCAAGGACGACAAGGCTCCTGAGTTTTGCCAGGCGCGGACTGAATGTGCTACGCGTGATAGTGACTGGGGGAAGCCTGACCCAATTGATAGCAAACTCCACCTGGCACTGAACAGGATCATCCATCTCAAGGCTGCCGGGCTGACCATTGAACAGGTGGGGGCAGATTTCCTCCGCCGCCGCATTGCTCCCTTGCAGAAGAGGGACCGGTTTGCTTGGGAGTTCAATGGTCCCGCCGATTGGATGCGCCTGTATCCCGGTCCCGCCAACAACTTGACAACATACTGCTATGGCTGGTTGTGTGATCAGTTGTTTGGCCGTTTTGGGACACATCGTCTACCGGAGAAAGTCATCCCACTGCATCGCAATTCCGCCAGGAATCGGTTTCTCCAATGGATGCCGGAATGCGACGCTTTTAGTGTTAAATCCGACTGGGAGCTACCCGCCCTGGAGAGCGAGATGGAATGGATCTCCGCCTTTGAGGAGAGAGCCATCAAACCAGAGGACAACTTGACCGCGCCAAAGAGGGAAGCGGAGAGGACCTTTATCTCCGGACGAATCATCGAGGACAAGGCCGTCAGGACCGCCAGGGGAGTAGCCTCCAGAGGAGAAGAGGAGCCTGGGGACGATGGCTCTTTTGAGGAGGAGGGCAAAAATCTTGCCCCGGAGGAGACTGCCGGGCTAGAGCTTGTCGGGGCCAGCAGTTCCCAGGTCACGGCAATAGGGGCCCAAGCGAAGGGCGAGGCGGAAGGGGCGAAGGATCCGGAGGTGGTAGAGGAGGGGCGCTAAGAGGGACCCCAAGCTCCAGAGCCGGGTCGCCGCCCCCGTCTACACACCAACCGGGAGTCAACGGCCCCCGTGTCTTCACAAAGTTCCTCGAAGGTGAAGAGGACGACTGTCAAGGGCGGCGGGCGCGAAGTAGCACGTCACCAATCCTCACGCCTTGCTCAGACCAAGGCATCCCCCACCAAGCAACGGAAGGTGCATGGGGTGGATCCTAGCCCCCCGTCAAGTCCAACTCCTCCGCCAGGTTCGCCCTTGCCGGCAGTCCTAGCCTCTCCGCCAAGCCCCGCCCCTCCAACTCTGAAGAGGAGCCTAGCAACTCCACCGCCTACATCGTATGTGCTGGGCTCAATGCTCCTTGCCTCGGAGTAAGTTTTGTTGATCACAGCTTCCGTCGGAAGGCTTTCAACCTTTTAATCTTCCTGACTGATCATGTATGGTTGACCTTGATAGGGAGGAAGAAGATGAGACTCTTGCGCACAGGGTCAAGAGGGCCAAGTCTGTCGCGGGCTCGGACCTTGCAGCAGGCGGAGGCTCTGCAGGAGACGCGGAAGGGAATCCCGTGTCTAGCCCCCAGCCCAATCCTCTTCGCGAAACCCAAGAGAAGGTCTCGCCTGCTGGCAGGGATGAGGAAGAGCGCCTTCCTTCTCCCGTCAGGGGAACATGAGAGGAAGATCAGAGGGAGGCCCACCCAGTGGAACTCCTTCTCCAAGATTCCCCGTCAACCGTTGTCCGTGAGGGGGATTCACCGACAAGGGCCTCCGCTGAGGAATCCGCTCATGCAAGGGTCATCGCCGAAGGGGCGGCGACAGATGGCATGCCGGCAACTGATGTTGCTGGTGAAGGAGAGGTCCTTCCACAGCATTCTCCATCGGGTATCCCTCTTGCCGGTGTTCTTGTTTCCCCTATATCTTTTTCGTACTTGCTTTGTTGATTCTTGATTTTCATACTTCTGTTTTGTTGTCCTACTCAGCAGTCCCACTTTTTGAAGAGCCCGAACTGCTGGAGGAGGTTGGTGTTATTGGGAAAGACGCTGCCGCGGAAGCGATGAAGATCGCTGCCGCAGAAGAACATGGCTCGGCTGCCAGGGATATTCAGGGGTCCCCAAGGAGGACAGAACAAAATCTCGACAGCGTGCCTGCCTTGAGCTCAGTGGTCGAAGAGAAGACTCCCCTCCAAGCCATGATGACTTCTTCGTCTAGTTATCCCCTGGCATCGGCCCTGCAGTCCCCGCAAAGTCATCTGGCGCTGGTCACTACTGCGTTAAGCGGCACAGCTCTCGGCTCGCCCTTCTCAGTGGGTGTAGATATTGACGAGGAGATTAACAAGATCCTGGTGCCATTATCCCAAAGGATCGAAGGGACTCACAGTACTGCTAACGCTGCCAAGGATCTGGCTTTTTTGGAGTCCATAGCAGCAGGGCTTAAGGATGTTCAGAACAGGTACAGCCTCCAGCGGCAGGCGGTCAAGGAGCAGCGAGATTCGGCTGAGCTTGTGGACCAGCAGTTGAGGAGCAAAGGGAGTGAGCTACGGGACTGGTACAACCGGCAGGTCCATTCCCTCAAGAGGCAGCACGAGACGCTGTCCATGGCTAACGAGGATGTTACCGCCCAGAAGGTCCGTCTGGCGGAGCGCAAAGCGCTTCTGGACGCCAGAGAGGATGGCATCTCTATCCGGGAAGAGAACCTCGAGGCCACCCTTCGTGCCAAGGATGACGAGCTCGAGGACCGCGTCCGACAGCGTACCACAGAGCTGGAAGATGGCCACCAGATTCTTCTTGATGCACTTTCCTCGGAATCCGCTACTCGGCCGAAGGTGGTAACTGACAACTTGGCTGCTGCTTCTGCTGCCAAGGCCAAACTTGAAGCCCAACTGGCCAAACTGACAGAGGATCTTGCCGGGAGCACCAAGGAGGAAGCGCGTAAGGCAGCTGCGACTCTAGAAGAGGTGCAATTACAGCTTTCCTCCAAGGGCCGGGATCTTGATGCCGCCAACGATACCATCTCCGAGATGAAATCCAAGCTTGCTTCCTTGGAGAGCAATCTTGAATCCGCCGAGGCCCATGAGAAGATGTTGCTGACAGATGTGGCCCGCGCGCAGACCCTTCAGAGGGATGCCGAAGAGAACCTGGAGAACGTGGTTGAGCAGTGTGATCTCTGGATCAAGATAATGGTTGATATCTCCGAGCGCCTCACTGTCCAGATTGCCAAAATGGACATGAAGAGCTGGGCCTATTCCGCCGGCAAGCATGAAGCCCCCAGCGTTAAGCTAACAATCTTCTTCGATGTCCTGATTGAGGGGTTGAAGACGTATGAAGAGGACAGGGCTGCCTCCTGTTTTGTTTCGAGCCTACTCAACAAAACACGGGCGCGAACGAACACAGTAAGGTTCTGTCACACGCAAGGTTCAGCATACGAAACCTTTTGGTTCGATGAAGGGACATATAAACGTATGTCTAAATGGAAATCGACTATTAAGTCAACTTAGCTTTTTGTCATGGCCTCTCATGTCACCCTGGTGTCTTCTTTCTCCCGTGCCCCCTAAGGTATGCGTGCAAGCATGTGCTCACCGCAACCCTGGAAAGGAAGGAATGTAGAGAAGAGCAAGATGGGGATACTTGAAGATCTGTTAGTCATGCATATGGTCCGCGGCAGGGGCCTGCCGGGTTAATGCGATATTCATGATTAATTCGGGAATGGAAAAAGAAAGGAAGCTGGCACTGACATCTCTTCTCTCCCCTTTTTCTTCGCACCCAACGGTCCCGTGATGGGTGTACGGGACCTTGTCGTGGTTCGCCTGCCGGGAGCGTCTACCAGCGGATATACTCTAGCACTTGGTTCAGGACTCGTCCCTAGGCGGGACAAATGCAAGACCGAACCTCATGCGAGCTTATCGACACTAACGACATCGTCGCCTGCACAGGGCTAACCACAGGCGGGGAAGGAGGAGAGAAAAGGATATGGCCAGGTACCTCTTTCTCCCCTTGGTCTGCTGGATTACGCCATATCTCCCTGGGGTCGAGCGGACCCATTTCTTTCAGGCGTTCTCCGCTCCGGTCTCGACCACGGAGAATGCGACGGCGGCGCTGCCTGCGCCGGCTGTGTTGCGCACGGCGCCTTCTCTGCTTGCGGCCGCCGTGACGCCCGCCGCGTTTGCGGTTGCGTGCGAGGGAGTCCTTGAAGTGGAAAGTTGTGTGGCCTTGCTGGATTTCTTCTTCGGAGCCATTGTTGAAGAAGATGATGATGAAGACCGATCCGATGTTCACGAACCCGGGTTCGCACAAATGATGCACGCCCCCTACCTGGCGCGCCAAAGATGTCGGGGCACGGATGCTCATGATCACCTATGGGACCAGAGGTCCCATGTGGTTCGGCAAGGGGGGTCACGTTGCACGAAGAGCGGAGAGCATGAGACGGCGCAACGATTAGGACACAGGCATTTTACCCAGGTTCAGGCTGCTGCTAAGCGTAAAACCCTACTCCTGCTTTTTGGTGGATTGATTGGAGTAACACGAAGAACGCAGAGTGCCTAACCCCGGCAAGGACTGCTGTCGGGGAAAGAGCGGCTATGCGAGTACAAGTGTTCGGGGGTTCGAATTGCCAACCTTGAGCTAGGTTGCCTTGGGCCTCCTTTTATAGTGCAAGGGGTTACCACAATGGCAAAACAGACATTATCTATCGATTAGATAGCTAAGCAGAGCTATCATACCTAACTCTGGCATTTAGGACAAAATGCCATGATTACCTACCTAGGTGGCGCTTGGGGGTGCATCCCCGGCAAGCTCTTGCCACCGCTTGGCCGGTCGTTGCTTAAGATCTTGACACGCTGCAGGGTGGGTGTCAGCCGAGTGTAACTTGTCTTCCAATGTGTCGCCACGTGCTTAGCGAGAGCTGATTAGCCGCCTGAGGGCTTGACACCGCATCGATAAGTGACAGGCGTAGCGATGTGGTGGAGCGGTGGCTGGATGGCCCACGCATGCCGGGAAGTGGCTTGCCGGGTCTTCTGGGAGGTGTGCACGTCTCGGTCCCCATCAAGCGTCGGGGATGTGCTTGGCGCGTCACAGTCCAGGCTTGGGCTGCGCGTTGAGCTTGCTGGAGTCTTGTCTTGATTGTTGCTGGATTGGTTTGCCCTTCTGCAGGTTGTAGCTGCCGGACGCCGGTGGTCGCCTGTCCGTGCACAAGTCAGGGGAAATGAACACCCCTATTTTTTTACTCTGACAAGTGTTGATCCTTTTCTCCCCTCGACAGCCACCGCCACTCCGACGCCATCATGCCTTGCGATTGGACCTAGCAGTCCGCCTCCCGACGCTGCCCCCGTACGTGTGGATACCTTGGAGGCATCGCATCTGCGGTGCTTGGACGAATCGTTCGAGGGATCCGTGGCGAACCGTTCGAGGGATCCGCGAGGAGCTGTTCATGAGAGATCGACTACAGGAGGAAGAGACGAATCGGTTGATCGACTACACACATCACCAACTCTATTTCCGCTACGGTTACTGCGCGTCTAGTGGTAAACCTGATCCCGTGATCTATTTCGAGCAGCATGTTCTTGGGTGCGCGGTAAAAAAAATTATTTGGCGCTAGCGTAGCGTACCCCGTGTTCCTACAGTGGTATCAGAGCGACCGTTGTGTGGTGATAGATTCGGTGATTTGCATATGAGATATGTAGATCATTTTAGGTGCGGGTCGATGAGATCGGTCGTGCACGTCAGTGTTGAACGTTGGTTTTGTGATCTTGCTTCCGTGATCGTGATGCAGAGGTCGCGACACGAATTATCCCTACCGGTCGGTTTCTGCCATCGGGGTAGACAGTGGAACGTAAATCCATATGCAGCATGCGAAGATCAATGAGATTGATCGAACCGGGTCAAAGATTGACACTGTGGAAATGTGATTTCCGCAGTGCTGAAATCTGTTGGAGCAGTCACAGTAAGACGGGCATAACTTTTGCATACGAACTCCGTTTTTGCTCCACGACCTGTCAAACTGAACAGCACGAAAATATGCATTTGACCTACAACCGCTTTGCCGTTTTCAGAAAAAATTTCCTAGTCAAAATCCTCTTGGAAAATAGAGTTATGGACGTTTTTATTTTTGGCGGTAGAACGTCTGACTTATTTTTGTAGGGAGTGCTTGTGATTTGGTATAGCCCATGAATGTTGCTTGTAAATTACTAATTCGTGACCTGCATGTCGTGAGTGCGGCAACCGGCTGGAGCCATATGGTTGTCCCATTATTGTATTAATGACCTGCGTGTCAACATGAGATGCCTTGTAATGTAATTTACTCTCATAGCTATTAGTTTGTAATAGCATAGTATCTTATGTAACACTTGGCGGTTGACACCATGTGTGGAGATGGAGATCACCACAAGGGCAACCATGCATGGAGATGGAGATCTCCATGGGCATGCAGCGCACGTGGAGATGGAGATCACCATGCGTGAATGAAAGGGGCTATACCATATCACACATATATAAACTGCATGTGAAAGTTTATCCCTTTTACGCGCCCTTCTTTTGCATGATAGATGTTTTAAGTAGGGTTATCTCTCAAAGAATGTCAAGTAAAATTGCCTCCCCAATTGCTGCACCATCACATGTTAACTATTTGTAGTGGCGGGCCTATAAAATTAGGGTGCTGCTAATTCTCCTTAATGTGGTGTGTTTGTGTTGGACACTTACGAGCGAAGCATTGGTTAACTTGTCGTGGTTATCAAAACAGTTTTGGGCCTCGAGGCATACGAGTTGGCGTGGAATGAGATGTCTCCAACAAACAAGAGTCGTATAGAGATACGATTAGCAAGTGTTGCTTACCGAGTGATCTAGTCTTCTAGCAGTGATGCAAAAGCTGACTAGTTGACATGTGGATCTTGGATCTTGAATCGCTAAGAATCAAACGGAGGGATGTTGATTTTAGTGGGAGTAATGTTCTTATTGAAATGTTTAATTTGAATTACTCTTTATGAATGCATGTCTTAGTGTTTTGCATATTTCTATTTTAGATCAATGACACCACCTGCTCAACCCAGATTTTCGTTGAAATCAATCCTAGAAAAGGATAAACTGAATGGAACAAACTTTACCACCTGGTATAGAAATCTGAGAATTGTTCTCAGGCATGATAAAAAGGAAGATGTTCTAGAGGAAACCCTTCCATAGGAACCTGCCGAGAATGCTAATGCCACGGCCAGGAATGCCCACCAGAAACTCGTTGATGAGTCAAACGAGATCAGCTGTCTCATGCTGGCTTCTATGGAGCCCGATCTGCAGCAGCATTTCAAAAACATTGAGGCTTTCGATATGATCGAGAATCTCAAGAGCATGTTTCAGATGCACACAAGGACTGAAAGGTTCAACGTCTGGTGATCCTTGATGGATTGTAAGCTGAAAGAGGGTGATCCACTGAGCCCGCATGTGATCAAGATGATCGGATACACGCAAGCTTTGGATCGGTTAGGCTTCCCACTTTGGGACGAATTGTCCATGGATACAATTCTGGCTTCTCTTCCGACTAGCTATGGGGCATTCATCTCAAACTTTCATATGCACGGCATGGAAAAGAAGCTCACTAAATTGCATGGGATGCTAAAAGTGGTAGAGCAGGATATCAAGAAAGGCACGCATCAAGTGTTGATGGTGCAGTACACGGCAAAGTTCAAGAAGAGCTGGTTCAATAAAAAGACTAAGGCAAATGGCAAGGAGGCAACTCCTACTATTGCTACCGCGCCCAAGTCTGGACCAAACACGGGGACCGTTTGCTTTCACTGCAAGGAACCTGGTCACTGGAAGAGGAACTGTAGCAAGTGGCTCGCCCAGATAGGCAAGAAGACTGGAAGTGTGACTTCTTCTTCAGGTACACTTGTTGTATATGTTATAGACATTTTTCTTGCTGATATTTCTAGTAGCTCTTGGGTATATGATACCGGATCGGTTTTTCACATATGCAACTGGATGCAGGGGTTAAGAAGGACTAGGAATGTTGCAAGAGGAGAAGTTGACATACGCGTCGGGAATAAAGCAAGAGTTGCTGCATTTGCCGTCGGCACCATGCAACTTAATTTACCTTCAGGATTTGTAATGGAACTTGATAATTGTTATTATGTTCCTGCATTAAGTCAAAACATTATTTCGGCCTCATGTTTGATGAGGCAAGGTTATGAATTCAATATTAAGGACAATGGTTGTTCTATTTACTTGAATAAAATGTTTTATGGCTTTGCGCCTGTTGTGAACGGGTTATTTATATTAGATCTTGAAGGTGAATCGGTGATAACCCACAAGTGTAGGGGATCATTTGTAGCCTTTTTCTATAAATAAGAGTGTCAAACCCAACGAGGAGCTAAAGGTAGAACAAATATTCCCTCAAGTTCTATCGACCATCGATACAACTCTACGCACACTTTAACGTTTGCTTTACCTAGAACAAGTATGAAACTATTTAGTAGGTGAAAGGATAGTTTGCACGAATAAAACTAGAAGTACTTAGCGGGAATAAAACTACGAGTAAAAAATCAAGATGATAAAAGTTAGTTGTTTAGTAGAAAGCTTTTGTCAAACAAGAAGGTTATTTGTCCCTAGGCAATTGATAACTAGACCGGTAATCATTCTTGCAATTTTATATGAGGGAGAGGCATGAGCTAACATACTTTCCGTACTCGGATCATATGCACTTATGATTGGAACTCTAGCAAGCATCCGCAACTACCAAAGATCATTAAGGTAAAACCCAACCATAGCATTAAGTATCAAGTCCTCTATACTCCCATATACAACAACCCACCTACTCGAGTCTGTGTATTCTGTCACTCACGCCACCCACCATAGGCAAATCATGAACACATTGCAACACCCTACAGCGGGGATCCCCCATGTTTGCGTGAGACAGAGGGCACCGTAGGACAGCACCATAATAAAATATACACTCATACCAACCACGATCATCAATTAGCCCATAGGACAAAACGGATCTACTCAAACATCATACGATAGCCAAATACCATTGGTAAATAATATATGGAGTTGAGCACCATGTTTAAGTAGAGATTACAGCGCGGAAGAGAGGTGTTACACCGCTGCATAGAGGGGGAGAGAGTTGGTGTTGACGGCGGCGAAGTTGTTGGAGTAGATCGCCATCACGATGATTGCCCCGGCGGTGTTCCGGCGCAATCGGGAGAGAGGGGGAGAGAGCCCCCTCCTTCTTCTTCTTCCTTTGCCTCCCCCCTAGATGGGAGGAGAGTTCCCCCTCTGGTCCATGGCCGCCATGGCGGTGGAGGGGCAGGAGCCCCTCCGAGATTGGATTTCCCTCTCTGTTCTCTTCTGTTTCACGTTCCTATTTTCTGGCCGAAAAACGTTTCTTATATTCCCGGAGATCCATAACTCCGATTGCCTTGAGATTTTAACATGATTTTTTCCAGATATAAGCTTCCTTGCGCCCGAAGGAGAGCTCCACCTAACTTACGAGGTGAGCACAACCCACCACCCCGCGCCTGGGGCCGCGCCCTGGTGGGTTGTGGTGGCTGTGGACCTCCTTTTGCGTTGATTCCACCTCGCAAAATTCACAAATATTCCAAAATAATTCTCCATAAATTTTTATCGCGTTTGGACTTAGTTTGATATGGAATTTCTGCGAAACAAAAAACACACAAAAAACAGGAACTGGCACTGGGCACTGGATCAATATGTTATCCAATAAATCATATAAAATGTTGCCAAAAATATCTGAAAGTTGTATAATGTTGGCATGAAACAATCAAAAATTATAGATACGACGGAGACGTATCAATCGGTCTATAACATAAATATCAAGAGGCATAAGCCTAACGAGATAAATCCGACTTACATCTGGCATTGTCGACTAGGACACATTAGTCAAAAACGCATGAAGAAGCTCCATGATGATGGAATTCTGACTTCATTTGATTTTGAATCATTTGAGACATGCGTGTCCTACCTACTCGGCAAGATGACTAAGACTCCTTTTGCAAAGAGTTGTGAGAGGGCGTCTGAGCTATTGGAACTTATACATAGTGAAGTATGTGGACCAATGAGCACGACAGCTAGAGGTGGTTTCCAATACTTCGTGACTTTACCGATGACATTAGTAGATATGGATATGTCTACTTGATGAGGCAAAAGTCAAAAGCTTTTGAAAAGTTCAAGGAGTTTCAGAATGAAGTGGAAAATCAACTCGGCAAGACAATCAAGCTTCTACGATCTGATCGTGGCGGTGAGTATATGAGCCAGGAGTTTGATGATCATCTGAAGAGCTGTGGAATAGTTCCACAACTCACTCCTCCAAGTACGCGACAGAGAAATGGTGTGTCATAACGGAGGAATCGGACTCTGTTAGACATGGTCCGATCGATGATGAGTCAGTCAGATTTACCCTTGTCATTTTGGGGATACGCTCTAGAAACCGAAGCTTTCACACTAAACAGGGTACCATCAAAGTCCGTAGATAAGACACCATATGAGATATGGACAACAAAGAGTCATAGCTTGTCTTTTCGAAAGATTTGGGGTTGTGAAGCATATGTGAAGCGACTCCAGTCAGACAAGTGCATATTCGTGGGATATCCGAGGGAAACCTTGGGATATTACTTCTACAACCATGAAGAGGGCAAAGTGTTTGTCGCTCGACATGGAGTTTTCCTTGAGAAAGAGTTTCTTAATCGAAAGGCTAGCGGGAGGACGGTCCGACTCGAAGAAATTCGAGAGCCACACGGGGACGTTCCGACAGGTGATTCGATCATGCCGGAGTTAGTCAGGGAACCCGTAGTGGAATCGGCACCAGTTCCACGTAGGTCGGAAAGGTTGCGCAATATGCACGACTACAATGTGTTGTTCTTGGAGAACAACGAACCGACCACGTATGCAGAAGTGATGGTGAGCCCTGATTCCGAGTTATGGCTTGAGGCCATGAGATCCGAATTAAAGTCCATGGATGACAATCAAGTTTGGAACTTGGTTGATCCGGCAAATGGCGTTCGAGCCATTGAGTGCAAATGGATCTTCAAGAAGAAAACTAATATGGACGGAAATGTTACAGTCCATAAGGCTCGACTTGTCGCTAAAGGTTATCGACAAGTTCAAGGAGTTGACTACGGTGAGACTTATTCACCGGTAGCGATGCCTAAATCAATTCGGATCATTCTTGCTATAGCTGCATATTTCGACTATAAGATATGTCAGATGGATGTCAAAACGGCTTTCCTTAATGGAAATTTAACTGAGGACGTGTATATGACATAGCCCGAGAGTTTTGTCGATCCAAAGAATGATGGCATGGTATGCAAGCTTTAGAGATCCATTTATGGTTTGAGGCAAGCATCTCGGAATTGGAACATTCGTTTTAATGAAGCGGTCAAAGAGTTTGGCTTCATCAAGAACGACTATGATCATTGTGTATTCAAGAAGGTCAGTGGGAGGTCAGTTGCATTTCTGATCCTGTATGTGGATGACATATTGTTGATTGGAAATGATGTTCAAATGCTTGAATCTGTCAAGGACTCATTGAAAATTAGTTTTTCAATGAAAGACTTGGGAGAAGCAGCTTATATTCTGGGAATCAAGATCTATAGAGATAGATCGAGAAAGCTTATTGGATTAAGCCAAAGTACGTATATAGACAAGGTGTTGAAGAGGTTCAACATGGAAGATGCCAAGAAAGGGTTCTTGCCCATGTCACATGGCATTAGTCTTAGCAAGACTCAGAGTCCCTCGACTCCTGATGAGCGAAGACGTATGGATGGGATTCCGTATGCTTTGGCTGTCGGGTCCATCATGCATGCTATGGTATGTACTTGTCCCGATGTTAGCTTTGCTCTAAGCATAGTAGGTAGATACCAGGCTGATCTAGGTGGAGTCACTAGACAGCGGTAAAGATTATCCTCAAATACTTGAGAAGGACAAAGGATATGTTCCTGGTTTATGGAGGTGAGGATGAGCTCGTTGTAAAGAGTTACACTGATGCTAGTTTCCAAACCGATAGGTATGATAGTCGATCGCAATCTGGGTTTGTGTTCATTCCGAACGGAGGAGTAGTGAGCTGGAGGAGTGCCAAGCAAGATACGGTAGCTGATTCTACAACGGAGGCTGGGTACATTGCGGCTTCTGAAGCTGCAAAAGAAGGTGTTTGGGTGAAGAATTTTATTTCTGATCTTGGAGTGGTTCAGGACTCGTCCAATCCGTTGGACCTCTATTGTGATAATAGTGGTGCTATCGCACAAGTCAAATAACCACGGAACCATCATAAAACCCAACACATACTCAGGCGTTTTTACCTCATTCGTGACATTGTCGAGAGAGGCGATGTAAACATATGCAAGATACACACGGATGCAAATGTTGCTGATCCATTAACGAAGCCTCTCCCGCAGTTGAAGCATGAGGTGCACATGAGGTCCATGGGCATACGATGCCTAGATGATTGACTCTAGTGCAAGTGGGAGACTGTTGGAGATATGCCCTAGAGGCAATCATGTGATGATTTCAGTTCCTATGTATTCATGAGTATTTTGTATTGTCCTTGAACATCATCAGTGATATGTATCAATAAGTATGTGAGACTATATATTGTATGGTGATTGTTCTAATAGTCCCTAGTTGTTAAGCTTATGCGGACACATATCCTTTACTGGCATACGATTCAGTTGATGACTAAGTTTCACAAGTCATGTGCATAGAGATGCTAAACTGATAGTATGGACTCAGGGATTGAGATCACCGAGTCGGACAGACCCACTTTGCGATACAGCGAGATAATGTCATCAGTAAGTCTCAAGTACAATGTATATGCCATGAGGACCTGAGGTCCTCGCATGTTCTTGGGATGACGATCGACATACTTAGGGATCTATCAAACGCTACTCCATAACTGGGTAGTTATAAATGTAGCTTTCGGGTGAGTCGTGAGACATGCCGCGAGACATGGTTGACCAAGATGGGATTTGCCCTTCCGTGAGGAGAGATATTCTCTGGGCCCTCTCGTGTGATCAGATTCAGAAAGCATGGCCATGCGACATGGGTTAAGTGTTAACCCAGTTCGAGAATCTGCATCACGGTTTTGAGAAGAGATGTCGAGCTACCACAAGGGTGACAAGTACTCGCCTTGAGCTTTAGAACCTATATCATGAGGCAAAAGGAATGTTGTATATGACACATTGTTGAGGTTCGTCTAACGACTTTGCGCACACATGGGAGTTGGCACGTTCTGCTAGGAGCCGCTATCGACTATCGACTCGGGTCGTGTCCATGTGTACGTGAACCTATAGGGTCGCACACTTAAGGGATTGCAGCCCATTCAGATTGGATCCGAATGGAAAATGGGACTAGACTCGTCGTGAGCCTCAAGTGTTGAGCCCACCTCAGAGGTCTATATAAAGGGGAGTAGGCGCACCTTTCAGTGTTGATCCTTTTCTCCGTTTCGACAGCCACTGCCACTCCCACGCCATCATGTCGTGCAATCGGACCTAGCAGTTCGCCGCCCGACGCTGCCCCCGTACGTGTGGATACCTTGGAGGCATCGCATCTATGGTGCTTGGACAAACCATTCGAGGGATCCGTGACGAACCGCTCGAGGGATCTGCAAGGAGATGTTCGTGGGAGATCGGCTACAAGAGGAGGAGACGAATCGGCTGATCGACTACACGCATCACCAACTCTACTTCCGCTGCAGTGACTGCGCGTCTAGTGGTAAACCTGATCTCGTAATTTATTTCCAGCAGCATGTTCATGGCTGCGCGGTAGAAAATTTTATTTGGCGCTAGCGTAGCATACCGCGTGTTCCTACAAGCATCCCCAAGCTTAATTCTTGCTTCTCCTCGAGTAGGTAAATGATAAAAACAGAATTATTGATGCGACATGCTACCTAACATGTAATCTCTTTTAGGTATGATCTTTAAGAAACTATGAACTAATTGATATCAACATAATAATATATGTAATTGCTCCCCCTCCGACAGAGTACTGGAAAAGGCCTCCAGATGGGATCGCGGAAGAACAGAGGCTTGCGGCGGCAAAAAAATTGCTTCGGGTGGCGCTCTGTTGGTTTCCCGATTTTATAGAATTTATGGAGTGGGAATTATGTCAGACGGAGCCACGAGGGGCCCACAAGGCATCAGGGCACGCCTACCCCCCTGGGCGCGTCATGTTGCCTCGTCGCCTCCTCGCTTCTCGTCTGGTCTCCTCCCGAAGTTTCCAAGGTCTCTTTTGTCCAGAAAAAAATCGGCAAAAAGTTTTGTAGCGTTTGGACTCCGTTTGGTACTGATTTCCTGGAAAACGAAAAACAAGCAGAAATTAGCAACTAGCACTAGGCACTGTGTTAATAGGTTAGTCCCAAAAAGTGATACAAAATAACATATAATTGCATACAAAGTATCCAAGATTGATAATATAATAGAATGAAACAAGAAAAAATTATTGATATAAAATAACATATAATTGCATACAAAGTATCCAAGATTGATAATAGACACTGGTGTAGCGACATGCTATACAAACGGTTTTTAACCCCTTTCCGTGACGTAGTTCTAAACCATCGCCTTGCCTGTGTGGGCGATAGGGGTGGTCCATCCCACATGACACGACAAAATCATCGGCGATGGTGGCTAACGAATGCAAACGTTTAGCAAAACGAAGCGTATGAGATTTCCGTATCTATCACAAACGAGAGTCACCTCCCACCCGTTTGACATATGGCATCCTTCCCATACGGCCCATCCTTGCAACTCGTGTGAGATCACACTAACATCGCACGCGCAATTCTGTAGTGCACCGTTTACGATGTGTACCGAGTCGCAAATAGTTCATAATTGTAAAGCGTGTATGATAAGGAGACAATCACACACATTTTGTCCTACAGCGTCGTTTGCGATATACGAAGATTCGCAAACGCTCCAACTATCATACTCGTGTCGGATGCATACGACATAACAAATAGTTAAACATTGTAAATCGTGTATGATAAGGAGACTGTCACAAAATATTTAGGTCCGCTTAACCGTTTCTGATATTGTCTAACATCACACATGGTTTGCAGACGATTTACACGGTTTCTCTCTCTGAAACGTGTCGAATCATGAGGTATATCACACACGTTTCGCTTTAAAAACCGTGTGCGGTGTAATGACCTGCAGAGCTTATTTTTCGGCTATTTTAATCGCCACAATTTAAAATTCTATAGGATTTGAATTTGATAGTAGGCTATTGCATTTTTCATATCCATCTTATATAGACATAGGTTCAACAACCAATGCATTATTCCATTCACAGGTACATATGTTCAAGAATTACATCAAGAAATAATAATTACATTAGGACCAGATAAATAATGATGAACCACGGTTGCATACTTGTATTAAATACGGTAAAGGAAGAGGCGAAAGACACCCTGGCAGTTGTACAAGGTGAAGCGGAATGCCCATATTGTGTCCTCCTCCATGCAGAATGCACAGACGGCTCTAGGCCAGCCCCTTGTGATGGCGGACCGCCCGTCCTTCTCTGTGTTGGTGAGGACATGTATGTAGTCATCGTGTCCTGGTAGATATACTTTAACGTTTGCACATCCACCAATCATGTAGTTTGAGAGGTAATCCCGAGTAAACTGTTTTGAGAACCACTACAAACAAAATAGATCCAGACATTGTAAATTTGTAAGCTAACAACTCATTATGGACAGTAAAAAAGAAGGGTACAGATTTCGTAGTTACCATCCTGGAGTTTACTGTTGTCTTGGATAAGGTGTAAAGAAATAGTTTAATTGCCATATTTTGTCCCATTTTATTAACAACCTTTATAAGTTTCCTCACTTGATGCTGGTTCATGAATATCTCATTGCCCCATACGCAAAAAGGGTCGACACGCGGATCTTTACCAGTGACATATGTACCTACAAGCAACAAGTTAGTATTAGAAGGTAAACAGAAATTGCACAATGACGTAGTATAGTATTCCATGTCCCAGTATATAAGATCTTATTACATCCAAAATACTCACATATTTGATGTATTAACATCTTATACATTGGGGCGGATGGAGTATATATATAAGCCATGTGATGAAACTAACCTCGATGAAAAACAATAGCTGTTCCCGATATTGTCCTGGGTAAGTACACCGAAAGGCATGTTAAGTACTGACAGGCTAAACATCAACCAAATATAAGCATGGTAAACAACATGATCACAAAATGATAGCTTCAGTGTGCAGGTTTAAGCACGCTAGCTAAGCTAATAATAAGTGGAGATGCGTGTTAACTGCAATAGGCTTAGCATTTAACAACAACAAAATATAGTCATTCTAACTGGTATTGTGCACGTTTAAGCACACTAGTTATAGTTACATAAAAATGGAAAGGCTTGTGCTCACTACAACAAGCTTAACAACAACCAAATATAGTCATTCTAACTGGTATTGTGCACGTTTAAGCACAATAGTTATAGTTACATAAAAATGGAAAGGCTTGTGCTCACTACAACAAGCTTAACATCAACCAAATATAGTGATTCATAATGGTACTGTTGAAATTGCATAGAATGTAGCTCGTGTTTACACATCAAATTGTATAACTGAAATAAACAGTGGGCGTGTTAACTACACCAGGCTTAACAGGAACCACATATGGCCGTTGAAACTGGTATGATGAAATTGAACTGGAAAGTACATACTTGCAGATATAGAACTTCACAACGTGAATAACTGAAATAAACAAGACATACTATATAGCAATTGAACCAGGACATATGCCCAGTACAAACTACCAAGCTAGGAAAAACAGTTAAACAAGGCATATGCTCACTACAACAGGCTTGATAGAAACCAAAAATAGTCATTCCAACTGTACTGTTGAAATTGCATAGAACGTAGCCGGTGCTTAAACATGAAATTGTATAACTGAACATCACATGCGAAAGAACTGAAATAAATAGTGAACGTGTTAACTGCACCAGGTTTAACAGGAACCATATATGGCTCTTGAGACATTTAGCATGAGTGAAGTAATTTAACATGAGATGTGTTTCCTCACCTGTCATAGATGGGCTCATTCCCATTAGAAGACCACGGATTATGGGTGTGCTCCCTCTTGTCACAGATGGGCTCCTTCCCCTTGGAAGAGCAGGGATGCAGGGTGACCTCCCTGATGTCACGGATGGGCTCTTTCCCCTTGGAAGAGATGGATAGGGTGCCGTTGTCG
The DNA here is from genome assembly GCA_039707655.1 of Elymus sibiricus. Taxonomy (NCBI): domain Eukaryota; kingdom Viridiplantae; phylum Streptophyta; class Magnoliopsida; order Poales; family Poaceae; genus Elymus; species Elymus sibiricus. The sequence goes on along the minus strand of CM077673.1, from coordinate 246,174,467 downwards.
GCGTCGGCGTCGGCGTCGTCGATGAGGTCTGACTTGGCAGCTGATGATGCCGAGCCACCGCCATAGAACGTGTCCTTCAGAAATGACAAAAGAGGCTCCATGGAGATGAAGGAAGGCAAATTCTTGATAGCGAAGTGATGACCCACAAGTATAGGGGATCAATCGTAGTCCCTTCGATAACTAAGAGTGTCGAGCCCAACGAGGAGCAAAAGGAAATGACAAGCGGTTTTCAGCAAGGTAATTTCTACAAGCACTGAAATTGTAGGTAACAGATAGTTTGATAGCAAGGTAATTAGTAACGAGCAAGTAACGGTAACGGTAAACAAGGTGCAGCAAGGTAGCCCAATCCTTTTGAGGCAAAGGACAGGCCAGAACAATCACTAGTAATAGGCAAAGTGTTCTTGAGGGTACACGGGAATTTCATCTAGTCACTTTTATCATGTTGGTTTGATTCATGTTTGCTACTTTGATAATTTGATATGTGGGTGGACCGGTGCTAAGGTGATGTTCTTAATTGAACTAACAACCTACTTATGATTAACCCCCTCGCAAGCATCCGCAACTACGAGAAAAGTATTAAGACAAAGTCTAACCATAACATTAAACATGTGGATCCAAATCAGACCCTTACGAAGTAGCGCATAAACTAGGGTTTAAGCTTCTGTCACTCTAGCAACCCATCATCTAATAACTACTCCACAATGCATTCCCTTAGGCCCATGAATGGTGAAGTATCATGTAGTCAACGTTCACATGACACTACTAAGGGAATCACAACATACATATCATCAAAATATCGAACACATATCAAATTCACATGATTACTCGCAACATGACTTCTCCCGTGACCTCAAGAACAAAGGTAACTACTCACAAATAATAATCATGCTCAAGATCAGAGGAGTATTGAATAGCATAATGGATATGAACTTATAATCTTCCACCAAATAAACCATATAATAATCAACTACGCAAGGTAATCAACACTACTAGTCACCCACAGGTACCAATCTGAGGTTCCGGTACAAAGATTGAACACAAGAGATGAACTAGGGTTTGAGATGAGATGGTGTTGTTGAAGATGTTGATGAAGATAGTCCTCCCAAAGATGAGAGGGGTGTTGGTGATGACGATAGCTTCGATTTCCCCCTCCGGGAGGGAAGTTCCCCCGGCGAAATCGCTCCGCCGGAGGGCAAAAGTGCTCCTACCCAAGTTCTACCTCGAGGCGACGGCGCTTCGTCCCGAAAGTCCTCCTCTGATTTTTTTTCTAGGTCAAGAGTGACCTTATACCAGAAGATGGGCAATGGAGGTGGGCCTGGGTGACCAAAACCCATCAGGGCGCGCCCTGGTGGGTTGTGCCCACCCGGGAGGCCCCCTCCGGTAGTTTTTACCTCCAGTATTTTTTATTAAATGCAAAAATAATCTCCGTAAAATTTCAGCTTCATTGGAGTTGTGCAGAATAGGTATCTCTGACGTGCTTTTCTTGGGTCCAGAATTCCAGCTGCCGGTATTCTCCCTGTTTGTATAAACCTTGCATATTATGAGAGAAAAGGCATTAGAATCACTCCCCAAAGCATTATTATTCAACAAAACAAAGTAAATAACAGTAGGAAATCATGATGCAAAATGGACGTATCAACTCCCCCAAGCTTAGACCTCGCTTGTCCTCAAGCGAAAGCCGATATTGAAAAGCATGTCCACATGGTTTGAGAGAGAGGTGTCGATAAAAACAAAATACGGACATAGAAGCATCATGCTTATTAACATAGCAGCAACAAACTCTAACATAGGAACTGATTTCAATACATTTTTATCATAAAGCTTCTCATGAAAAAGTAACAATTCATCACAACATAGAAGTATGAAGCATAAACCTTATTGGGAACCAACAAACTATGTTCTTAGTCAACTTTGCAACTACAATTCATCATATTTTCAAGAAGGGTCTCATGTAGGAGCCTTTTGGCAAGTCCACATACTCAACCATCATTTAGTCTTCTATGATTGCTAACGCTCACGGCATATCCATGAACAAAAAGTTTCAACCGGACACGTAGGAAGATAGGGGCTTATAGTTTTGCCTCCCAACTCACTCACCTCAAAGGTGATGTCAACAATAATAACTCATGCCCACCCATATCCAACTGGATATATGTGCATAGATCTTTCCTCACCACATGATGCTTGCAAAAGAAAAAGTAAAAAGGAATAGGGAATAATACTTTGACTCTTGCATAAAAGTAAGTGCATAAAAGTAAAAGATAGGCCCTTCGCAGAGGGAAGCAGAGGTTGACATGCGATTATTGTTTTGTATACCCAATCCCTTAATGTAAAAGAACGTCATGCTATATTGCCCCCTATGATAGCAACCTTTATTATGCAGTCCATCGCTTTTATTACTTTGCCATCATAAGTTCGTATAACGCTCAATTTTCTCTTACACTAATTGATCAAAACACTTTTAGAAGCAATTTTTATTGCCTTGTTGCACCGATGACAACTTACTTAAAGGATCTTTCTCGATCCATAGGTAGGTATGGTGGACACTCAAAGAAAGAATTTGGGTTGGGTTTTTGGATGCACAAGTAGTATCTCTACTTAGTGTGGAATTTTTAGCTAGCAAAGATATTGGGCAAGCACCACATGTTAAAGGATCTATGACAATATAACTTCTATGTGGATATGAACAAACATAAATCTTTATGTTGTCTTCCTCGTCGAACGTCAACAATTTTGACATATAATATTTGATGGGGGCTCACAATCATAAAAGATGTCCAAGATAGTGTATTTGCATGTGAATCTTCTCTTCCCTAATTAATTCTTTCATGAATTGCATCATTGACCAATGCTATGTTTGTCAATCTCCAATAAATTTTACTACTTATACTTTTCCTTATGTGATTTCATTACTTACCATAAGATTAGCATATGATTCTTTTTATTTGTTTCATCTTTCTTTATTTTGATTGCAACAAGAAAGTAGAGAGGCAAAACTCAAACTAAACTTTATTATATAACTCTCACTCGATTAAATAGATAGATAGGCCACGGAACTAACACACGAAAATAGATCATACTAAAATTTTATTCAACTAAAGCAAGGGGAAACTAAAGATAGAACTAAAATAGTTAGAGGTGAATAAAAGTGGTGATGATACGATACCGGGGCACCTCCCCCAAGCTTGGCTCAAGCCAAGGGGAGTGCCCATACCCATGTGTTCAAGTCTCCTTTGGTGGTGGTGTTGTGATGTCACACTTTAGCTTCAAAAGATGCTCCAATTTGCGGATGACCCTACTAAGGTTATTGATGTGCTCTTGCAGCAAAATATTTTCACGGATGAGAAATTTATTCTGAACATGAACAGCTTCGAAAGCTCTAAAGGCTTCGATTTCAATAGGGGTGAGATGACTGTAATAAGGTTGAAGGATATCTTCTTCCTCTCCCTCCTTTGCTAGCATGAATTGATCTCCTTCAGGGAGGTGATCCACCACAGCCTCCTTGTCCTTCTCCTCATTGTTGGCTTCTCCCGGCTCCTCCCTCTTCAACTCTATCTTCATTAGCCAGGCATCTTCTTCCATGTTGTTAGGAGAGGGAGAAGACATGATGCCTGACTTGACAGATCTGATAGGAAAACAGCAAGAAACAAGAGCAGAGGATTTTTCTACGACGCGATCGTCAAAATAGTCAGGGGTATATAAAGAGAATTTTTATTCTTGGGGAAGAAAGTATTTGGGAGGGAAACGGAGTCGGGAAGGCATCCAAGGTGGGCACAACCCACCAGGCCATGCCCTGGTGTATCGTGCTCACCTCGATCACCTTCTGGTTTATTCTTTTATTTCCAAAATTCTAAAATATTCCAAAACTTACAAAAAATATTTTTGCGGATTTTTCGGAGTCCGTTTCCTTACCGTATCACGTACCTCCTATTTTTAAGTATTCTGGAGTGTTCCGGAAGGTTTATTTTATGTGTTCCTCCGGTGTCATGGTTTGGATAACATTGCTTTCAACGTTAATAGGCGTACCTGAGATATAATGCTTAATTCTTTGTCCATTGACCACCTTCGGTGTTATTAATCTTGATAGCTCCAGAACAATAAACCTCTTCGATAATATTTGTGTTGGGGAACGTTGCATAGGAAACAAAAAATTTCCTACGCACACGCAAGATCTATCCATGGTGATGAGCATCTACGAGAGGGGGAGTGGATCTACGTACCCTTGTAGATCACTAAGCGGGAAGCATTAAGAAACGCGGTTGATGTAGTCGAACGTCTTCGCGATCCAAATCGCAAGCCATCCCGCGATCCAATCACGATCCGTCCCGCGATCCAATCACGATTCGTCCCGCGATCCAATCACGGTCCTTCCGATCTAGCGCCGAACGGACGGCACCTCCACGTTCAGCACATGTACAGCTCGATGAGGATCTCCGCCTCCTTGATCCAGGAAGGGAGAGCGGAGAGGTAGATGAGTTCTCCGGCAACACGACGGCATGGTGGCGGTGGTGGTGGTGCTATCCCGGCAGGGCTACGCCTAGCGCTACCGAAACCGCGAATGGAGGAGAAAACGATCTAGGGAGAGAGAGGGGCGCCAAGGGCTTCGTGTGTGCTCTTGTGGCGCCCCCTCCCCTCTATATATAGGTGGAGGGGCATGAAGATCAGCCCCTCCAAGCCCTAGGGCGCAGCCAAGGGGGAGGGGTTGGACTCCTAGTCCAATTCCCTCCCTTTCCATAAACAGGTGGACTTTCCACCTCTCCCAAGCCACATGGGCCTTGAGGGACTCTTGCGCCTGGCCCAATAAGGCCAGGGCGCCTCCCCTCAGCCCATGCAAACCCTTGGGACGTGGTGGAACCCTTGGTGGACTTCCGGACTCCTCCAGAAGTTTCCGGATCATTCTAGAAGCTTCCCGGTACAATACCGGAAAAACCCGAAACTTTTCCGGTCGCCAAAATATGACTTCCCATATATAAATCTTTACCTCCGGACCATTCCGGAGCTACTCGTGATGTCCGGGATCTCATCCGGTACTACGAACAACCTTCGGTCACCAACATACATAACTCAATAATACCGAAACGTCACTGAACGTTAAGTGTGCAGACCCTGCGGGTTCGAGAACTATGTAGACATGACCGAGACACCTCTACGGCCAATAACCAATAGCGGGACCTGGATGCCCATATTGGTTCCTACATATTCTACAAAGATCTTTATCGGTTGAACCTCTATGTCAAGGATTCGGTTAATCCCGTATGCAGTTCCCTTTGTTCATCGGTATGTTACTTGCCCGAGATTCGATCGTCGGTATCTCTATACCTAATTCAATCTCGTTCCCGGCAAGTCTCTTTACTCGTTCTATAATACTAGATCCCGTGGCTAACTCTTTAGTCACTTTGCTTGCAAGTCTCATTGGGATGTCATATTACCGAGTGGGCCCTGAGATACCTCACCGTCACACGGAGTAACAAATCCCAGTCTTGATCCATGTCAAATCAACAGACACCCTCGGAGATACCTGTAGAGCACCTTTATAGTCACCCAGTTACGTTGCGATGTTTTATACACACAAGGTACTCCTCCGGTGTCAGTGATTTGCATGATCTCATGGTCATAGGAACAGATACTTTGACATGCAGAAACAATAGCAATAAACTGACACGATCATATGCTATGTTCATAGTTTGGGTCTTGTCCATCACATCATTCTCCTAATGATGTGATACCGTTATCAAATGACATCTCATGTCTATGGTTAGGAAACCTTGACCATCTTTGATCAATGAGCTAGTCTATTACAGGCATACTAGGGATACAGTGTTGTCTGTGTACCCACACATGTATTTGAGTTTCCAATCAATACAATTATAGCATGGATAATAAACGATTATCATGAACAAGGAAATATAATAATAACCATTATATTATTGCCTCTAGGGCATATTTCCAACAATATGGTCCTTCCCATTTTGAGAGAAGCTTTCCTGCAAAAAATCTTAAACGAGAGTTGAACAAAAGAACATAATCTCCTATTTTGAATTCCGGATTTTGGATTCTTTTGTCAAGCCATCTTTTTACCTTTTCTTTGAATAGCTTGGCGTTTTCATACGCTTGGATTCTCCATTCATCTAGTGAGCTAATATCAAATAGCCTCTTCTCACCGGCAAGTTTGAAATCATAGTTGAGTTCTTTAATTGCCCAAAATGCTTTGTGTTCTAGTTCTAGCGGCAAATGACAAGCTTTCCCATACACCATTTTATATGGAGACATAACCATAGGATTTTTATAAGCTGTTCTATAGGCCCAAAGTGCATCATCTAATTTCTTAGACCAATTCTTACGAGACCTATTGACAGTTTTTTGTAATATAAATTTTATTTCTCTATTGCTAAGTTCAACTTGACCACTAGATTGAGGATGATAGGGTGATGCAATTCTATGGTTAACATCATATTTAGCCAGCATGTTACGAAAAGCACCATGAATAAAATGTGAACCACCATCGGTCATTAAATATCTAGGGACTTCAAACCTCGGGAAGATAACCTCTTTAAGCATTTTAATGGAGGTGTGGTGATCAGCACTACTAGTTGGAATAGCTTCTACCCACTTAGTGACATAATCAACCGCAACTAAAATATGAGTGTACCCGTTGGAGGAAGGAAAAGGCCCCATATAATCAAAACCCCAAACGTCAAATGGTTCAACAACGAGTGAATAATTCATAGGCATTTCCTGACGCTTACCGATATTACCAATTCTTTGACATTCATCACAAGACAAGACAAAATTACGGGCATCCTTGAAGAGAGTAGGCCAATAAAAACCAGATTGCAATACCTTATGAGCAGTTCTATCTCCCGCATGATGCCCTCCATAAGCTTCGGAATGACATTTTCATAGGATTTGTTCCTGTTCATGCTCAGGTACACAACGTCTAATAATACCATCTACTCCTTCTTTACAAAGGTGTGGGTCATCCCAAAAGTAATGTCTCAAGTCATAGAATTTTTTTCTCTTTTGTTAATAAGTGAAGCTAGGTGGTTTATATTTAGCAACAATATAATTAGCATAATCAGCATACCAAGGTGTGTTTTGTGAGACACCTATTGCAGCTAGCTATTCGTCGGGGAAACTATCATCAATAGGTAGTGGGTCATCAAGAATATTTTCTAACCTAGACAAGTTGTCAGCTACGGTGTTCTCAGCTCCTTTCCTATCAACGATGTGTAAGTCGAATTCTTGGAGCAGGAGAACCCACCTAATGAGTCTAGGTTTAGCATCTTTCTTTTCCATAAGGTATTTTATAGCAGCATGATCGGTGTGAACAATAACTTTGGAGTCAACAATATAGGAACTAAATTTATCACAAGCAAACACAACTGCTAAAAATTCTTTTTCAGTAGTAGCATAGTTTCGTTGGGCACTGTCTAGAGTTTTACTAGCATAATGGATAACATTCAATTTCTTATCAACTCTTTGTCCTAGGACAGCACCAACAGCATAATCACTAGCATCACACATAATTTCAAAAGGCAAGTTCCAATCAGGTGGTTGAACGATAGGTGCAGAGGTTAAGGCTTTCTTGAGTGTTTCAAAGGCTTGCACACAATCATCATCAAAAACAAAAGGAATATCCTTTTGCAAAAGATTAGTAAGAGGCCTAGAAATTGTAGAGAAGTCTTTAATGAACCTCCTATAGAAACCAGCATGACTAACGAAACTTCGAATACCTTTAATATCTTTAGGACATGGCATTTTCTCAATTGCATCAACTTTAGCTTTATCCACATCAATACCTCGTTCAGATATTTTATGCCCCAAGAGAATGCCTTCATTAACCATAAAGTAGCACTTCTCCCAATTCAAGACGAGATTAGTTCGTTCACATCTCTACAAAACTAGATCAAGGTTGCTTAAGCAATCATGAAAAGAAGTTCCGTAAATGGAGAAATCATCCATGAAAACCTCCACAATCTTTTCACAAAAATAAGAGAATATAGCAGTCATACATCTTTGAAAGGTAGCAGGTGCATTGCATAAACCAAAAGGCATACGTCTATAAGCATAGGTTCCAAAAGGGCAAGTAAAGGTGATTTTCTCTTGATCAGATTGTGACACGGGTATTTGAGACAAACCAGAATATCCATCTAAGAAACAAAAGTGTGTGTGCTTGGATAGTCTTTCAAGCATTTGATCAATGAACGGAAGGGGGTAATGATCTTTTCTAGTAGCTTTATTTAATTTTCTATAATCAATTACCATTCTATAGCCAGTGACAATTCTTTGTGGAATGAGTTCATTCTTATCATTGGGAACAACGGTAATACCTCCTTTCTTAGGGACACAATGAACGGGACTTACCCATCTACTATCAGCTATGGGATAGATTATACCTGCTTCTAGAAGCTTTAATATTTCAGTTCTTACCACTTCTTTCATCTTAGGATTCAATCGCCGTTGGTGATCAACAACGGGTGTAGCATCAGGTTCCATATTGATCTTGTGCTGACATAGAGTGGGACTAATGCCCTTAAGATCATCAAGAGTATATCAAATAGCAGCCCAGTGCTTCCTTAGAACTTTTAATAATCTTTCTTCTTCATGTTCTGAAAGGTTTGCACTAATAATAATAGGATATATCTTTTTCTCATCAAGATAAGCATACTTCAAAGTGTTAGGCAATTGTTTCAGTTCAAACACAGGATCACCTTTAGGTCGAGGAGGACCTCCAAGAGTTTCAATAGGCAAATTGTGTTTCAAGAGAGGTTGTTGTTCGAAGAAAATTTGATATATTTCATTTCTTTCACGCAAATGCATATCATTTTCATGGTCGAGCAAATATTGTTCAAATGGATCAGTAGGAGGCACAACAATAGCAAGACCAATTATTTCGTCCTTACTAGATAATGCTTTATCACGAGGTTGTCTACTAAACTTGGAAAAATTAAACTCATTAGACACATTACCAAAACTGACACCGACAGTTTGTTTTTCACAATCTATCTTAGCATTGACGGTGCTCAAGAAAGGTCTACCAAAGATAATGGGACAAAAGTCATCTTGTGGGGAACCAAGGACTAGAAAATCAGTAGGGTATTTTACTTTCCCGCACAAGACTTCAACATCTCTAACAATCCCAAGTGGTGTGATAGTGTCTCTATTAGCAAGTTTAATAGTAATATCAATATCTTCCATTTCAGCAGGTGCTATTTCATCCATAATTTGTTGGTATAAGGTAAAAGGGATAGCACTCACACTAGCACCTAAATCACATAAACCATGATAGCAATGATCTCCTATTTTAACTGAGACAACATGCAAGTCTTCTATGGGTCTATGTTTATCTTTTTCAACAGGTTTAGCAATTCTAGCAGCTTCATCACAAAAGTAGATAACATGCCCATTAATATTTTCTACCAAGAGATCTTTAACCATAGCAACACTAGGTTCTACTTTAATTTGTACAGGGGGTTTAGGTGCTCTTATATTACTCTTACGAACCACAGTTGATACCTTAGCATGTTCTTTTATCCTAACAGGGAAGGGTGGTTTTTCAATATAAGGAGTAGGCACAACTGGATCAACATTGTAAAAGATGGTTTCTTCTTTAGCTATGACCAGTTCTTTAATTTCTTATTTAATAGGGGGGTGATATTTAAACCACTTCTCCTTAGGGAGATCAACGTGAGTAGAAAATGCTTCACAGAAAGAGGCTACTATCTCGGAGTCAAGTCCATATTTAGTACTAAACTTGTGAAAAGTATCGGTACTCATAAAAGATTTAACACAATCAAATTCAAGCTTTATACCTGACTCATTACCTTCGTCGAGTTCCCAATCTTCAGAGTTGCGTTTAATTCTTTCTAATAGATCCCACTTGAATTCAATAGTCTTCATCATATAAGAACCAGCACAAGAAGTATCGAGCATGGATAGATCATTTTGAGAAAGCCGAGCATAAAAATACTGAATGATAACTTCCCTCGGAATGTCATGATTGGGGCATGAATATAACAATGACTTAAGCCTCCCCCAAGCTAGAGTGATACTTTCTCCTTCACGAGGCCAAAAATTATATATATAATTCCGATCACGATGAACTAGATGCATGGGACAAAACTTTTGGTGAAATTCCAATTGCAAACGATTCCAGTTCCACGATCCAAGATCATCACATAACCTATACCATGTCAATGCTTTTCCCTCCAAAGATAAAGGGAAAACCTTCTTCTTAAATTCATCTCCGGGTAAACTTGCAAGCTTAAATAATCCACAAATTTTGTTCACATATAAAAGATGCATATCAGGATGTTCAGTTCCATCTCCTACATAAGGTTTAGCAACCAGTTGTTCTAACATACCCGAAGGAATTTCATAAGTAACATTTTCAGTAGGTGCTGTAGGTTGAGGGGTAACTAATTGTGGTTTCGGTCGAGGTGAAGATACCCTGAACAAACCCCTCATAGGATTGTTCTCAATAGTAGCAAGTAGCGATAAATTTCAGCACGTAGTATAAGTTTTTCCTTACCGATTTCCACCTACCAAGAGCGCTTCACTCCCCGGCAAAGGTGCCAGAAAAGAGTCTTGATGACCCACAAGTTTAGGGGATCAATAGTAGTCCTTTCGATAAGTAAGAGTGTCGAACCCAACGAGGGGAAGAAGGAAATGACAAGCGGTTTTCAGCAAGGTAATTTCTGCAAGCACTGAAATTGTAGGTAACAGATAGTTTGATAGCAAGGTAATTGGTAACGAGCAAGTAAAGGTAATAGTAAACAAGGTGCAGCAAGGTAGCCCAATCCTTTTGAGGCAAAGGACAGGCCAGAACAATCACTAGTAATAGGCAAAGTGTTCTTGAGGGTACACGGGAATTTCGTCTAGTCACTTTTATCATGTTGGTTTGATTCGTGTTCGCTACTTTGATAATTTGATATGTGGGTGGACCAGTGCTAAGGTGCTGTTCTTACTTGAACTACCAACCTACTTATGATTAACCCCCTCGCAAGCATCCGCAACTACGAGAAAAGTATTAAGATAAAGTCTAACCATAGCATTAAACATGTGCATCCAAATCAGCCCCTTACGAAGTAGCGCATAAACTAGGGTTTAAGCTTCGGTCACTCTAGCAACCCATCATCTAATAACAACTCCACAATGCATTCCCTTAGGCCCATGAATGGTGAAGTGTCATGTAGTCGACGTTCACATGACACCACTAAGGGAATCACAACATACATATCATCAAAATATCGAACACATATCAAATTCACATGATTACTCGCAACATGACTTCTCCCGTGACCTCAAGAACAAAGGTAACAACTCACAAATAATAATCATGCTCAAGATCAGAGGAGTATTGAATAGCATAATGGATCTGAATATATAATCTTCCACCAAATAAACCATATAGTAATCAACTACGCAAGGTAATCAACACTACTAGTCACCCACATGTACCAATCTGAGGTTCCGGTACAAAGATTGAACACAAGAGATGAACTAGGGTTTGAGAGGAGATGGTGATGTTCAAGATTTTGATGAAGATTGTCCTCCCAAGATGAGAGGGGTGTTGGTGATGACGATAGCTTTGATTTCCCCCTTAGGGAGGGAAGTTCCCCTGGCAGAATCGCTCCGTCGGAGGGCAAAAGTGCTCCTGCCGAAGTTCCACCTCGAGGCAGCGGCGCTTCGTCCCGAAAGTACTCCTCTGATTTTTTCTAGGTCAAGAGGGACCTTATACCAGAAGATGGCATCGGAGGTGGGCCTGGGTGACCACAACCCATCAGGGCGCGCCCAGGGGGGCCTGGTGCGCCCTGGTGGGTTGTGCGCACCTGGGAGGCCCCCTCCGGTAGTTTTCAGCTCCAGTATTTTTTATTAAATGCAAAAATAATCTTCGTAAAATTTCAGCTTCATTGGAGTTGTGCAGAATAGGTATCTCTGACGTGCTTTTCTGGGGTCCAGAATTCCAGCTGCCGGTATTCTCCCTCTTTGTGTAAACCTTGCATATTATGAGAGAAAAGCCATTAGAATCACTCCCCAAAGCATTATTATTCAACAAAACAAACTAAATAACAGTAGGAAGTAATGATGCAAAATGGACGTATCACGAAGCAGAGTAGATCAGCGGCTGGGCCTTGCATGAGGTCAACGGGGGTTGAACCCGAGGGGTCGGGGTAGGGCCACTTAACATGTGACATAGCCCGCGACAATCCGTCACTGTCGACGAGCTCGACGTCGTAGCCGACTGCACCGATATGCATCCATACGGGAACCCGCTGTCTTACAGCCTTGTATTCGTTAGATTTCCCGGCGGCCTCGGAGGCCACCTCGTCATCGTAGTCAGCTTCCCCGGCGGCCTCGGCGGCCACCTCGTCATCGTGGACAGCTTCCCCGGTGATCCTGGCGGGCACCTCATCATTGTAGACAGCTTCCCCGTCAGCCTCGGTGTCCACCTCGGCATCGTCCATTGGACAGGCCGCGATATACATCCTTTTGGCCATTCGCTCCTCGATCTCACCTGCAAGTGTAGCTGGGATTAGGCTATGATGGTCTGCAGTGGGAATCAGTGCGGATCTGTGAGGAAAGGGGGTGTTTAGCAGGCTCCATCTAAGAAATTCAAGGCGGTGAGGGTACAGAGATGGGTTCGTAAACTGGAAGGGGAGAGCAGGAGAGGTTGTCTGTGGAACGTGGAGCGGGATCGGGGGTGGTGGCGGTGACGGCGAGGTAGCTAGGGTTCGAGTGAGGGAGTTGTGTGGGGTTGGGGGTGGGAGGGGCCTAGGTGGTGTTTGAGGAAATCCCGCGGCTACTTTAAATTTTACTTGGAGGGAATGAAAAGCCGGGACAAACTGAAACTTTTATGAAGGGTTTGAAGTGGCGCCGGAGGAACAAACATCGCACACGGCCCGAACATAATACATGTGTGCAATTCAAAGAGATAAACCCGTGGAACCATCAATTTTTAAATTGATCAAGGCGGGTAACTATTTTTAAGATTTCTCTATGCGGGTTGGTGCAAGGTGGTGTGTAGTTACGTGACAACTGACAACCACGGGCCGGGCATGGCACACAGTTAGCATGAGGGAACCGTGTCTACAACTCTACTGCGTACACAATCGCACACAGTTGTCTCCTTCGACTCGTCTGCTATTTAAGTTTCAAAAAAAGACTACCCTGCCATTTATATAACAACAGTGGAAATTAAACACGATAAATCTAGGGTCATCGCACAAACAGACCTGCTTGTGGACCAAATGTATGTATGGAAAGGTTGTTGTGGTGTTCAAATATGGAATGCACAACTTTCATGTGACACACAATGTCCTGCAGAGCACACGGCAATGTTGGCTTATGCCCCCCCTGCCCCCCCCCCACACACACACACGCGCGCGCCTTCGAGTCGGCGGGGGGATGGTAGCTCAGTATATATATGAACTTACAAACTTATACTACAAGTGCAATTCACCCTACCGTAACACAAAACCAATAGAAATCCATCATAATCACCCCCTCCCCCGTGTTTTAGCTGTGAGGGTAGATTGCGCGGGCCCACTGATGGGCGCGTGTCGGAAACTTCACAAGATGGGTGAGACCGCAACCACATGTGTGTGTCTCAACTAATTACTTAAGGTGGTGTGATATTTCGTGCGTGCAAAACTTTTTGATGTGGCTCAAAAGTTGAACGGTATGTAGTACTTGACCTCATAAATAGGTTTCGTGTATACGTAGTACTATTGTGATGCCCCTCCCCCGCCCCCGCCCCGCCCCACGCACACACATGCTTCGAACAAACACCACGACCTTTATATATGTATCCGCTCAAACTTGTGTCTCGTATCTCACCACGAACTATATCGTTACAAATAATGAGAGGACTATATCTACATTGGTCAAATTAACATGTAGTATATATGGGTAGGTTTAAGTGATAGACCACATGGGTCCACAAATTTGGCATGTCGTCCATAACCACGCGATGGAGTGTGTGTAGACAACACCAACGCACATGCATGACCCCAGGCACATATGTATGAAAGCATTGTGCGATGTTTTCAAATACCAAACGCACAACTTTTGACGCCACATGTGTGTCTCTCGAACTAGAATGGCCACGTACTGAGTGAGGGAGTCCGGGATTAAGGGGTCCTCGGACTGCCGGCCTATTTCTTATGGGCTGGACTCATGGGCCGCTCGCTGAAGAGTGGACTAATCGAAGGCCCCATCGCCAGGGATGAAATCTCAGGAGCCGTGGCATGTTTTTCAAGTTTACGATAGTAGAATAGGCCTGTTTTTTTTTCCTTCGGTGGGCAACCGACTATGTGTAACCCAAGGGACCCCTGGCGTCTGTATAAGCCAGAGGGTTTTAGATTGTAGCACATAGAGACTCAACAAGGGTTTTAGCTATCCGATCTCGAGGTAGATCAACTCTGTAACCTTCCTACGCATCAATATAATTGAGCAGGACGTAGGGTTTTACCTCCATAGGAGGGCCCGAACCTGGGTAAACATCGTCTCCTTCGTCCCCTGTTACCATCGATCTTAGACTCACAGCTCAGGACCCCCTACCCGAGATCCGCCGGTTTTGACACCGACATTGGTGCTTTCATTGAGAGTTCCGCTGTGATCGCCAAAGGAATCGATGGCTTGCCTTATCATAAGCAATGAAATCTGCAGCAAGGACGTCTCCGTCCCTGGTCAGATCTCCGCAGGCGGCAATATCCTGTCGCGTGCCGATCCGACTCGCCATCTTGGCCAGATCGGAAGTTTCTTCCCCGATCAAGAAATCAGATTCGGGAACCTAGAGTTCGTCATTGGTCCTCGGGGAGAACTTGTTTTGATGAAGCCCTCAGCTCTCATGAAGGAGCCCGAAGTAGCTGCTGATGCCTCGACGCCGGGAGCATCGGGCCCCACCTCTGAGATGGCCTCTACCCTCGGGCTGTCTAGAATGCCCAACCCAGTCGATGTGCCCGGAACCGCCCCGGCCGAGCATAACTCGGATTCGCCGTCGAGCGACCCCAGAACCACGACACTGCGGATCGACCCCGTGCGCTTCGGCGACACGTACGCCACCGACGTCTCGTCCCTAAACGAGCTACTCGATCGGATTCAAACCATGGGCATGTCCGACGACTAGACCCCGGTCTACGCTCGGATCGGGCTTAAACCCGACGATAGGGAGATTTGCACGCCCTCTATCACTCACTTAGTCGCCACAGTCGAGTGTCCGGCTGGAGGCTCGTCCTCCCAACAACCGGAATTAAAGACGATTTATATCCCGGTTTCCGATCATCAAGATCTCTCCCATAACCCGGACTCCAGAGTTCGCCCCGGAAATAGTTCGGGATCGATCCCCGATCTAGCGCGCAACTCGAACCCTGCATGGAAGGGTCCCATAGACAATACGGACTCCAACTCCCCCGCGCCGAACCCCGTGATTCCGGACTCACATCGTGGCGCGGAACCAAAAAATTTCCCACCCACCACCCAAGTCGAGCATTCAAGCATCGCAGGAAAGCCCAAGTCTTCGGACTTACGGGGTGTTAAACAACTGCCAAGGGAGTCGGTTCATCATTTTTGGGCTAGACACCTCCTTCTTAGAGACAGAGTACCAGGCTATAGTGACCAGGAGATCATGGCAACCTTCAGTCGCAATTGTCACAATGAAGGGATCCTCAATGCTCTAGCCC
Source organism: Elymus sibiricus (assembly GCA_039707655.1). NCBI lineage: Eukaryota > Viridiplantae > Streptophyta > Magnoliopsida > Poales > Poaceae > Elymus > Elymus sibiricus. Next base: position 246,158,784 of record CM077673.1, on the reverse strand, counting down.
GTCCACACATTCACGACTTCACCGAGCTATCGGACCTGGTACAAAAATACTATGCCATGGAGATCACCTGGCAAGCCGAATGACTACTTTCGGAACCAGTCTTTGCCGAATACCCTAGGGGAGATCAGAAAAAGTGGATACCTCCGAAGCGGCTGGCCGAACACGAACCCGCCGAAAAAATAAATAGACCCCCCACGGGAGTCAGAACTGTCCTTGACGGACTATTGGACAAACCATGCCCTATACATTCTGTCTTGCTGAACACAAGCCCGACTCACAGCCTCAGAGCTTGCTGGGTCGTTAGGCAGGTCGCAAAAAGTGGAGAGGCCATCCTCGAGGCACTACCTCCGAACAGACGTTCAACAACGCCACCAGATTACAACGCTGAAGTCCTGACGATCTACGAAACGTTTCCCTCCAGGAACAGGAGGAAAAGAGCTCTTAGAGAACTCGAACAGGTCTACCATGTGGCGGCAACAAGTTCATGGGCAGACATACCCATCACCTTCGGAGAAACTGACCAACCAACCACCCGCCCCGGTCGAACACCGGCCGCTCTGGTCCTAAACCCCATCATCGATGGTTTTAGGTTCCAAAAGGTGCTAATGGACGGCGGCAGTGGTTTAAACCACATTTATGAGGAGACCCTGGAAAAAATGCAGTTTGACCGATCTCGCATCGAACATAGCAACACAACCTTCCGGGGGATCATCCCTGGGAAAGAGGCGCGTTGTTTCGGATGCATCACCCTGGACGTGGTGTTCGGCTCGCCCGAAAACTACCGATCCGAAGAACTTCTCTTCCATATCGTGCCCTTCCCCAGTGGCTACCACGCCCTATTGGGGCGTGACGCCTTCACAAAATTCCAGGCTATACCACATTACGGGTATATGAAGCTCAAGATGCCAGGCCCAAGTGGGGTAATCACAATCACCAGTGACCCGAATATAGCCCTTCGAGCTGAGAACAAAACAGCAGCGCTCGCCCGCGAGGCGCTAGCCGAGACCTTTGCTGAAGAGGAATTGACCGCACTCCGGTCAAGAGTGGACAAGGACGATGTGATCCTTAGTAAAAGGCCCAAACCCGCGTCCTTTAAACCTGCAGAAGAAATTGTTAAATTTCAGGTACACCCAACGAACCCCAATAAAACAGTGACCATTGGAGCTCAGCTAGACCCCATGGTGGACGAGGCACTGCGAGCATTCTTACGAGAAAACTGGGACATCTTCGCCTGGCATCCTTCTGATATGCCAGGAATCCCACGGCGGCTAGAAGAACATAGTCTGAACATAATCGCAGGCTTCAAGCCCGTCAAACAGACTCTACGCCGCTTTTCCGAGCCCAAACGACAAGCTATGGGCGAAGAACTAGCTAAACTGCTAGAGGCCGGATTCATACGGGAAATCAAGCACCCCGAATGGTTGGCAAACCTGGTGATGGTACCAAAGAAAGATAAATCCTGGCGGCTGTGCATCGACTTTAAATACCTGAATAAGGCCTGCCCCAAGGACCCTTTCCCCTTGCCACGCATAGACCAGAATATTGTTGCCACAGCCGGACACGACTCATTGTGCTTCCTCGATGCTTATTCCGGATACCATCAGATCAAAATGAAGGAATCCGACCAAGCTGCAACCGCATTCATCACCCCCTACGGACCATTCTGCTTCAACACAATGCCTTTCGGGCTAAAAAACGTAGGGGCTACATACCAGCGCATGATTCAAACATGTCTCGAGAAACAGGTCGGTAAAACAGTCGAGGCATACGTGGACGACGTGGTCATTAAAACCAAACACGTCAGCCAGTTGATTGACGACCTAAGGCAAACTTTTTCTAGCCTACGGGAGTATGATATACGACTTAATCCGGAGAAATGTGTCTTCGGAGTTCCCGCTAGTAAACTACTCGGATTCATTGTTTCCCATAGAGGAATAGAAGCCAATCCGGCTAAGATCCTCGCCCTATCGGAACTTGTGATTCCTACAGAGCTAAAGCATGTCCAAAAGTTGGCGGGTTGCGTGGCGGCATTAAGTCCCTTTATTTCCCGCCTCGGTGAAAAGGCTTTACCGCTCTGCAGGTTGCTGAAAAGGGCCAACAATTTCAAGTGGACCGATGAAGCAGCGGCTGCGTTAGAGGAAATCAAAAACACTTCTGGCAAGCAACCTCATACTCACAGCACCAGGCGCCGGTGAACCAATGTTATTGTACATATCGGCCACCAATCAAGTGGTTAGCGCAGTGCTCATCGTCGAACGAGAAGAGGAGGGTCACAAATTCTGGATACAGAAGCGGGTCTACTATGTGTCAGAAGTGCTAACGCAATGCAAGTCCAGATACCCGCATTACCAGAAGATAGCCTATACAGTGTTTATGGCATCACGGAAGCTCAGACACTCCTTTCAAGAGTGTTCGGTCACGGTGGCATCCGAAGTACCCCTGAACGATATAATCAATAACAGGGACGCCACCGGCCGCATAGCCAAATGGGCCATTGAACTCCTTCCTTTTGAAATCGCCTATAAGCCACGACGAGCTATTAAATCTTAGGTGTTGGCAGATTTCCTCGCCGAATGGACAGAGGCCGAGCTCCCCAGGGAATATAGTACATACTCCCATTGGACGATGTACTTCGACGGATCCAAAACATTGGTCGGACTGGGGGCTGGAGTTATTCTCACATCTCCTACATGTGACAACGTCCGATACGTGTTGCAAATCTTGTATGCCGATTCCAACAACGCTGCCGAATACGAAGCACTTTTGCACGGTCTTCGGATGGCAGCATCAATGGGCATACAACGGCTGGAGGTACGGGGAGACTCCAACCTGGCCATCTCTCAAATCAACAGCGAATTCGATGCCAAAAACCCGAAGATGGTGGCATATAGAAACGCCGTCCTTAAAATATCCGCACGGTTCGAGGGGCTGGAATTCCACCATGTCGCTAGAGACAACAACCAAGCCGCTGACATACTGGCCCGCATGGGGGCCAAACGCGACCCTGTCCCGAAAAACACCTTCCTTGAATGGCTCTTCAAGCCGTCGGTGGTTTGGCAGGACGACAATAAGGGCGCCGGATCCATCAGTGCGGAAGAGGTTGTTCCCCCTATAAATGAACCAGACGGCCAAATCATCGGCGGCTTTGTAATGGACGAAACGCCTTCGGCTCACGAGGTCATGGCAGTAATCGCACCATGGACCGAGACCTTCCTCGCTTACCTTCTTCGCAAAGAACTCCCCGACGATCAGATAGAGGCGAGATGCATAATTTGGCGATCCAAAGCTTATAAAGTCCACGAGGGTGAGTTATACAAGAAAAGCACCACCGGAATACTCCAGCGGTGCATATCTGAGGAAGAAGGAAGGCAGCTTTTGGCCGAAGTCCACTCAGGAATGGGCGGCCACCACGCCGCAGCAAGGGCCTTAGTAAGCAAGGCCTTTCGAGCTAGTTTCTTCTGGCCCACCGCTCGAGCGGACGCCCATACACTTGTCCAGCATTGCGTGGGATGTCAACTATTTGCAAATCAAAGCCACATGCCCCCAGAAGCTCTTCGGACTATTCTGATTACCTGGCCTTTTGCGGTCTGGGGGCTGGATATGATCAGACCACTTAAAGGGGGGACCAAGAAGCATAAATATCTACTGCTCATGGTAGACAAGTTCACCAAATGGATCGAAGCAAAACCTATTAAATCAGCCAAGTCCGGACCAGTAGTCGATTTTATATCCAGCGTGGTACACCGTTACGGTGTCCCGCACAGTATAATAACGGATAATGGATCCAATTTCACCGCCCAAGAGGTAAAGGACTGGTGTGCAAACATAGGCATCAAGCTCGATTACGCATCGGTGTATCACCCGCAGACCAATGGACAAGTCGAACGGGCCAATGGCCTCATCATGAGTGGTATTAAATCACGTCTGGTCTAGTCTCTTCATGAATTCGATTGCCATTGGGTAGAGGAGCTTGACTCCGTTTTGTGGGGTCTGCGTACCACCCCGAATCGATCAACGGGATACACACCGTTCTTTATGGTCTATGGGGCAGAAGCAGTCCTTCCCTGTGATATTATTCACGACGCACCAAGGGTGCGCATGTACGAAGAAAAGGAGGCCGAGTTAGATCGGTAGGACGACTTGGACGCCTTAGAAGGAGAGCGCGACATAGCTCCGGCTCGCTCTACTTTTTATCAACAGCAGGCCCGGCGTTACCAGAGCAGGGAGGTCAGGGCAAAGGCGTATAATGTGGGCGAACTCGTCTTACGACTCCCGGAGAAGCAGAAGCATAAACTCAATCCCAAGTGGGAGGGCCCCTTCATAATTGACGAAGTACTCACAGGAGGGGCTTATCGTCTTCGCAACCCGCCAGATAACCGCCTCGAACCAAACCCATGGAACGCAGCTCGTCTTTGGTGCTTTTACGGCTAGACCGGTGTCGTCATACTCTTTACCTTCCTTTTCCTTTTCTTCCTTTCCTTTCATATTTCTTTCCCTTCCACCTTTATTTTGCAAGTTCGGATTTCTTTTCCCACGTCTATGTTCGGCTAAACCGAGCTCGTGTTAAGTTTTTCGGCATACAACCTCAAATGTTAAACCCGAACAAAACACCTGGGGGCTTCTTCCCGAAGCCGATGATTATATATTTTAAGCATCTATTCACATTTATTGTGTATGCATGTTTCCCTTGTTGATTTTTAAACCATTATATGCATCAATTAGAACTAAGATTTTTGCCAAGCTGGGTTGCCTCGCTCCTGTGTTTACCCTCTGCGTCCCCGATTGTTCGGCTAGAGGGTAAAGGGAGCACCTCTGCGATTGTTACGACCGGATCACCTGGATACGTACCTCAGACGGGTGAAGCCAAAAGCTAGCTATCTTTAGCAGACAATTGGTCAGCTACGACGGAAGCAACAAATAAACATTATGGTTGTTATCACCATTACTTGGGCTTCTTTTCTCGAAAAAGCCATTAGTCGCATACTAGCAGTATACGGCCTTACTATCTACGATTTACGTAGCAGCCTGAAGGAAGGTACTGATAGAGATACTATTTCCTTTGGAAGATGTTTCTTACGCTAAGCAGTAATATAACATATCTCCCTGTGCATTTTCTGTCTGTTCGCACCAAATGGCCGGATTGCCTGGTTCCACGAAAGAATTCCCTCTTATTGAAGGATATTTGATAAGGAACACTCCCAAGCTCTTAGCAAGGGAGGTCGAAGCCGATGGCCGGTTAAGACAAAGTTTACAGCACAGACGGAGCAAATTTTTGATTTAAAGTACATAGTTACATAAAATCACACATCTGGCTGCTGGTCAAGATTGTCTATTAAGGCATCCAGGGTGCAATCTTGTTGCGAGAGACGAGCGGCGGGCATCACTTGGTCATACACCAAATGAAGCGGCACTTCTTGCCCATCCGGTCCTGCCGACCCAACCCGAGCCATATGCTCTGGATCAAGACCGGTATAACGGGTCTTGATCATCGCCCACGCCTCTTGTACTCCTTCCCGACAGGCCGATGTCTTCCATAACTCGAAACAACATCGGGCTCCCTTGAACCGATCTGCCAGTTGGGCCATCCCCTCCGAAGGCTTCTCGGTAGGCCATAGTGCTTTCATCATGCTCCACATAGCCTTTCGAGCCTGCTCATGTATGGCGGACAGTTCCTTCAAAAGGTTCCCTCGGTAGGATCCGATCTCTTCTTCAGGCCGCCCGGTCAGGAGACCTATACACGAGATGAAGCATGTCCATTACGCTTCATGTATTAAAGGTACCCTTCGACGTTATAATCGCACTTACCGAACATGCCCCTCTGTAATTTCTTGTTCTCTTCTTGGGTTTGAGCCAATTGAGTTTTTAAACTCTCAATTTCTTCGGCCTGCTGCCGGTTTTCCACTTGGAGACGTTTCCTCTCCTCAAGATTTCGTTGCGACGAAAGGCAGCCGGCCTCATACTGGGACTCGGCGTACCTCTGGGATTCTCGGGCTGCATCTAAATCTTTTTGCAACTGCCCTATAGACTCAGCTGCTACAAAGTACCCTTGCGTCAGCATGGGACTATATACTAAGATCGGCAAAATGGACATACTCACCATGCGCCTCCCGGGTAAAATTCTACACTTGTTCAAGTTCGGCCTTCACAGCTTGCACCTGCGTTCGGCTCACCTCCAGGTCATTGGCCAATTGCTCATTCTGCTGCCTTGAAGCTTACATCATAAATAAAACAATATGCGGATCCTTAACTCGGCCGTCCCGACCAATTCAAGGCTCGGGGGCTACTGGGTTAATATGTGTGTTCGGATTATTAAAACCGATCACTCACCTCCAGGCTGGAAGATATCAGTTTCACGGCTTCCCCAAGCCCAGCTCGGGCAGCTCCGATGTACGCATCTACCGAACATAGAGCATTAAACTCTTGTCCGGAAAAGGCCTCGTGGCGTAGGGCTTCTTGTCGCCGCCGGTGGTTCATCGCACTCTCTACCTCAGAGTTAGTGACTGATACTGCGTCCCCGGAATCTTCAGGGGCCTGATTGGCCACAGGGGCCTCCGCAGCAGGTTCAGCATGAGCAGAAGGCCTTGATTCATGAGTGTTGCCAGGCACGCCGGCAACATTCTCGGCAGAAGATGGTTGTACTCATTTCCTGAGTATTTCGACATGACATCTTCTGTAAAATCCTATCGATCATGATAACAATAGATTAAGCGGCCGAACGAGGTACCTTTTGGTTGAACAAGTGGTCGGGGTCATCCCCGCGGTTGGCTCACATGAAGTATTCCTGTTGCTGTTCGATCCGGGCATTGTTGCCGTAGTCGACGTTCATCGTGTCGACCGACGACGCTTGGGAGCAGAAACCGGCACATTCTGGTCGACGGATGTCACTTGCCTTTTATGGGAAGAATTTTTCTTTTTGCCTGTAGTAGGAGAAGGGAGTGATCCGGGGTGATCGGCTATGATAGCCACCTTTGAACCATCAAGGCTCTCTTGGTAAAAGACCCCGTCTTCGTGCTCGATCGACAGTTCTGGATCGTCGTGGAATCCTGGATCGTCATCATGAGAGTAGTTCTCTGGTTGAGGCGCCGGACAGTTGATTGTCTCGACAAAGCACCTCCAGCTCTGTTCGCACAAATTGAAAGCTTCGGTCAAAAGGGGCAAGTGAAAAACCCGAACTACAGGTCGCAAAGTCGAAGGGCTTACCCATTCGATGGGGTTATAACCCGAGTAGCCCTCCTTAACCGGTAGCCGAACAAAGTCTTCTTCTTCCCCTTTGAACAGGTCGGCAAGTACGGCCACCATCGCCGCTTGATTGGCGGGGCCTAGCCGTCGGGAATGAGTAGCGTCACTTGTTCCGTTGTAACGCCACAAAGGGTGTATCCTTTGTTGAAGGGGTTGAATGCATCGAGCGATGGCGGCAGCCATCACATCAATAATGGTCAGCTTGTTATGAGCTAGCAGCCTTACTTGGGCAGCCAGGCGTTGCACTTCGGCACCTTCCTCTTGGGATGAACTCTTCGGTCACCAGTTATACCTTTTCTTCAAAGGGGCGTCGGAGTATTCGGGCAAACCCCTCCGAGCTGGATCGAATAAGTGAACGTCCTCAATATAGAACCACTCCGAGGACCATTCTTCGGACTCCTTCTTTGGAGTCCCCACTGGATACCCCATCCCGGCTATACGACATACTTCGGCTCCTCCGACTTCCCGAATTGTCTCACCCCGAGTGCGGGGGACGAGACAGAAGTACTTCCTCCATAATCCAAAGTGGGCCTCGCAGCCCAGAAACATCTCGCAAAGAGCAACAAAGCCCGAGATGTGCAGAATAGATCCGGGAGTAATATGATGGAGCTGGATCACGTAGAATTCCAGTAATCCCCTCAAGAAGGGATGGATGGGGAACCCTAGGCCCCGCAAGATGAAAGGCACGAAGCATACCCGCTCTCCCTTGTGAGGGTTAGGGAAGTTCTCTGCGAAGGCCTCGTTGCTAAAAGAAGTTAATCCGGCGCGGGTAGCCGCCAGATCCGAGGAGGGAAGATAACCTTGGGTCTCGAGGTCGTGCAGCCGAAGAGGGATAGAGAGCAACTTGTCCAATCCCCGGGATGGGTGCCGTAAGGACGCGAGGAAGAGCCAGGGACGCTCGCCATGTTTTTTGGTGATTTCTTGTTTGATGCTTTTTCTGATGTGGAAGAAGAGGAAGGGGTGGCCCAGACCACGATTCAGCCTGCTTAAATGGGTGGTGCCTCCCTTGTGGGAGGGGCAGTCTTGTAAAAAGCTGCTGGGCCGCCCGTCTCCCCTCGGCGCACAAGGATCGAGGGGCGTCGGAGTTACTATGATGGGTCCCGCAAGTTCTCAACGATTGAGAGTTCATCGATGACGGGATGGCTGCCAAACAAGAAGGGATAGAGGGACTCGCCTCGCAAGCCGAAGACTTTGACGCGCAAGACTGTCCCGGTAAAATACCTCGGCATTGGAGGCTAGTCCGCGGGCTACTGAGGGAGTCCGAGATTAAGGGGTCCTCGGACTGCCGGCCTATGTCTTATGGGCCGGACTCATGGGCCGCTCGCTGAAGATTGGACTGGTCGAAGGCCCCGTCGCCAGGGAGGAAACCTCAGGAGCCGTGGCGTGTCTTTCAAGTTTACGATAGTAGAATAGGCCTTTTTTTCCCTTCGGTGGGCAACCGACTATGTGTAACCCAAGGGACCCTTTGCGTCTATATAAGCCAGAGGGTTTTAGATTGTAGCACACAGAGACTCATCTAGGGTTTTAGCTATCCGATCTCGAGGTAGATCAACACTGTAACCTTCATACACATCAATATAATCGAGCAGGACGTAAGGTTTTACCTCCATAGGAGGGCCTGAACCTGGGTAAACATCGTCTCCTTCGTCCCCTGTTACCATCGATCCTAGACTCACAGCTCGGGACCCCCTACCCGAGATCCGCCGGTTTTGACACCGACACTGAGGTTAACGACCCATGCATATATAGCCCCAAGCGCGCCCACAGTTTGATCCGATAGGAGGGATTCAATGTGTACGATGCATTTGATTTTTTGTTAGAATTGAAATGTCGATGTATATATATACTACGTATAATATATACACATATACCAACAAGAAGAATCCACCTTGGTCAAATAAACATCTCTACAAACACCTGTCAAAGGGACGACCCACATGGACATGGTTGTGTCGGTATGATGATGCCGATGACCACGTGAGAGAGTGTTTGACAAAACAAACGCCCACTCCATGAGGCCCACACATATATGTAATTAAGTGTTTGTTTAGTTAGTAACCAATGGAACTTTAATGTCACTTGCCTTAGAATCTATAAGTCGACTTACGAAGAGGATCAATCACAACGCACATAGGCCATGTTTGGATCCATGGGTTAGAGTTGGTTTGAGCTAGTTGGGGCTCATATAGCCCTAAAGTATTCAAACATGAGGGTTAGATTGTAGCTAGTTGCATCTAACCCACACAAAAAAACTATCCCACCCAAGAGGTGCTAATTGGAGCTAGTTCTCATGGGGCCCTTTCTATCCCACCAGCCAAGAGGTGCTAATTAGAGCTAGTTCTTGTGGGGCTCACTGAAAAATCAATTTTCTCTCTCCATCAAGTGCATCTATTGTCAATCTAACCCTATCATCCAAACACCTCTTTCGCTAGAGTTAGTTTAGGGTTAGTCATGAGCTAGAAACTAACTCCAACCTCTAGCTAAGTTAGAGTATCCAAAACAGGGCCACACGCATGCATAACGAAAAGGATCCACATTGGTCAAAACAATATACAATATAGGTGCCACACATGGGCCCCATAGATGGACGCGTCACCGATTACCATGTGAGAGAGCCACACTTAGGACCACCATAGATTATATGTGACACAAGCATATGCATGGGTATGTTTTTTTGATTCAAAATGCCAACTGCACGACTTTGAAACAGTGCGTGCTTCACAAATTGGGAAGTCCCCACGCTAAAGAAAAATGCGTGCAATATGTATGTCTCCTCCCACGCACCCTCTCAACTTTGAACGGTAGGAGGTACTCATGAGTACGTCACATCAATCTTTGGTGTGGAATCTCACCATGATCTACCGCAACACAGAGCAGATTAACTTAACCCACCTTGGTCAAACCCCTACCGATGCGGCTCAAAAGTGATAGACCACATGCATGGACCCACGAATGTGGGGATCACTAGTAACGCATGAAGGATTATTGTCCGAGGGACCACCACCATCGTGTGCATGTGTCCTAAACACAGGCATGACGTGCCTTGTTTTAAACATTTCGATGCACAATTTTGATAATTTGGGGTGGCACTGCCTCACAAAACGGACAATCCCACACACACATGCTAGTGCAAACAAGTGAAACGGAAAGAGCCCCCCACCCCCCGCGCGCGGCCACCACTGGAAACACCACTTCGAGGCGTGTCAAACTATTTTTATGCAGAAAACATGTGACACATCAGTCCGTGTTATAATTATAAAATGTCCATATATCATTCGAAAAATATGCAATAATTAAGTTTCCAGGAATTCATTGGGGGAAATCATATGTCCCCTTGGGTTCATGTGTTTAGTCACCATGCAATAAATGGTAAGGAACCTCAAACATCGAAAAATAATTTTAAATTGAAGTGAATCCAAAAATCAACTGAAAATCATGAAACTTTGGATTCCGTTTCATGATATATATATATCATATATATATATATATATAGTGTGCTAATTTCTAGCCTAATTAGAGACAAATTTTTGATACACTTTTCTTACAAACGGGAGCTTATTAAAGGTTGGTGCTTGGTACACAGACTTGTCACGTTACCATCGGGAACAATTACTGTACTGAGCCATGTGCGTTGGTCCCAACAAAATATTACGTACCACCACGAGCCCCATGTGCCGTCCGAGCGGATGTGAGTCGACGGGATGCATGATGCGAGCAGTCCGCGGCTCAGTCTAACTGTGAGGCATGCGAGCAGGTGTATAAATTGACCAGACGCATGCGAGTAGGCCGCTCTGGCTCACCAGGAGACCTGCGAGCAGGTGTGTGAATTGACGGGACGCGTGCGAGCAGTCCTCTCCCCAGGCTAACCGGGAGACGTGCGAGCAGTCCTCTGCGCGGGCTAGACGGGAGACGTGTGAGCAGGGGTGAGGCATGCGAGAAGACCGCTGTGCAGGCTCACCGGGAGGCGGGCCATTTACCCGCCTCCCGCCTAGCTCCAAACCACTCTATATTAATCGCGCATGTGCCGGTGGTTATAGCAGGCGGCCGGACTCCCCTCTCTCCACACACCGCGCCTGCATCCTCGCTGCCGTTCCCAGTCATAAACACTCTCGGAAGTGTATCAGATGGCGACCAAGTGCACCATCAAAGGGAGTGGTGACACCGGGGTCGAAGCCGGGGCCGGCGAAGCAACTAAGCATCTCTTGATGCTGGGCGACGAGGTTGCCCTCCCGGCCGATGAGGTCTCGCACGGACAGAAGCACGACAATAACGTCGTAAGCCCCGTCGTGCCTCCCCAGCAGGAGGCGGTGCTGCACAAAGACTACTACGACCTCTCTGATGACCACTCCACCGACGACAACTCCGACGACGAGGGAGAACAGGTTAGACCCCCCCTATTTTGGTAACTATATCATAGGGTATCTCTGATTAGTTCTGTTTTCTGCCTTTTTTGTAATTCGTCCGGGGTTCATGTTATTTCAATCCATGTAATCAGCGTAAGATTCGATAGATCCGTGTTAGTGTGTACGTATTAATTGTTTGGTAGGTAAATGATAAGTGACTTGGATAAGTGACAACCGTACATACGATTATGCTAGTATTATGTCTAAGGTTTTACAGTGATTTAATGGTTGACCTCTACAAATGATCATTTTGCTAATAATCTGTCTACATAGATGATTGTACATGTACCCATTTGTAAATAAGCACTGTATAAGAGCATGTAGATCACTACTTTAGTGATAATGTGGAGTAGTACTTACTTCAAAGTTCCTTGTTTGTTTGAAAATAATCGGTTCATTCATTTAAAGTCATTAGTTAATAATTTTGTTGCACTAAGTTGTTTGTGATATCATTTTATGCATTTTATTCATCAATGTCATGATTTTTTATTATATGTATAGGTGCTATCTGACGACGTTGGCAGTGATAAGTACGACCAGAGAAGGTACAAGAAGCAAAAGCTCAAGGAGCTCTACGAGGGAACGCATAATCGTCGTATCAGGACCCGGAATGGGGGCTTCGGATGCCCGTTCTGCGCCCAAAGGCTTAACCCCGTGTTTGCAAGTGTTCTGGCTCATGCTAGAGGACGAGCCGTTGGCTCTTTCAAGCAGAAGTATTCTCGGAGGGTGGCGCACGCCGCGTACGCGGAGTACCTGGAGAAAGTTTACGTTGTTGGTGGGTACGATTAGGATTGAGTTATATATACATGTCCTGATGCCAGCACTACCCTAGCTATCTATAGTTTGTGTGTCTTATATCTCTGCTTGAGTATGTTTATTATGTGTTGATCTAGATGTCAGTGAGACTCTGTTTTCTGAACAAATACGTAGAGCCATGTAATTGCAGTCTTGAGCTGCAATCAGTTTGGTTGATGGAATATTTATGCTTATCTTAGAGTCCCCACACAAAATCGGTGCAACAAACATTTCCATCCCGGTGCCACCGATTCTCAACCTCAGACAGACTCAGCCAAACCCTAGCCACTTCGGTGCAACCGATTCAATCCCGGTGCCACCGAGTTTAGGTTGCCAACTTTCTGTTACGCAAATTCACAATATCGGTACCACCGAGATTGTTGGATCGGCGTCACCGAGATTGTCAATCTGACCGTTGGTCACCTTATCGGTGCAACCGAGTTTCCTATATCGGTCTCACCGAGATTCAAAAGTTGCCACCTTTTGGTCACTTTGGTACCACCGAGATTAACACATCGGTGTCACCGAGTTGGTCATTTTGTGTGTAACGGTTGGATTTTTGGGGATGCCTATATATACCCCTCCACCACCACCTACTCGAAAGAGAAGCACTCAGAACTATTCCATACTTGCCCCATCCAATTTTCTGAGAGAGAACCACCTACCCTTGTGTTGAGGTCAAGATCTTCCACTCCAACCATATGGATCTTGATTTCTAGCCTCCCCAAGTTGCTTTCCACCAATCCCATCTCTTCCACCAAGCGAAATCTATGAGAGAGTGATTGTGTGTTGAGGAGTCTATCATCTTGAAGCACAAGAGCAAGGAGTTCATCGACATTACCGAGCCTATTACCTTTTGGAGGGTGGTGCCTCCTAGATTGGTTAGGTGTCACTTGGGATCCTCCTACTTCGTATTGTGGAGTTGAACCAAGAAGTTTGTATGGGCAAGGAGATCGCCTACTTCGTGAAGATCTACCCATAGTGAGGCTAGTCCTTCATGGACGGAAGCCGTTATGGAATAGTCAAGGTTGCTACTTCGTGGACCCTTATGGTTGGAGCCCTTCGTGGACTCTCGCGACCGTTACCCTCCGTGGGTTGAAGACTCCATAAACGTGGATGTACGATAGCACCACCTATCGGAACCACGGGAAAAACTCATCGTGTCTACAATTGCGTTTGATCTTCCTACCCTATCCTTTACTACTCATGCATGTTGTTACTTTCCGCTGCTATACTCTTAGACATGCATGTGTAGGGTGTACTTGACTTGCCATGAAATGCTAAAATTGCCAACTCTAAAATTTGGGAAAAGGCAAAACTTTTATTTGGTCAAGTAGTCTAATCACCCCCCCTCTAGACATACTTTCGGTCCTACAAGTGGTATCAGAGCTTTGGTCTCCATTGCATTGGTCTAACAACCTAGGAGAGTATGGCGTCTAGTGAGGATAATTATCACCGTAGAGGTCTGTACTTTGATGGCACTAATTTTGCTAGTTGGAAGCACAAAATGAAAATGCATATTCTTGGTCATAACCCCGCCGTTTGGGCTGTTGTTCGTGTTGGCTTGCAAGGTGAATTCTTTGGAGATGGAAAGGAACCAGATCGTGAAGCGACCGCGGAAGAATTGAAGATGTTGCAATACAACGCTCAAGCATGCGACATTCTATTCAACTGCCTATGCCCAGAAGAATTCAACAAAATCAGCCGTCTTGAGAATGCAAAAGAGATTTGGGATACTTTGGTTGATATGCACAAAGGAACCGAGTCCGTGAGAGAATCCAAGTTGGATGTTCTTCAAGGTCAGCTTGACAAGTTCAAGATGAAGGATGGTGAAGGAGTCGCAGAAATGTACTCTAGGCTAGCTCTCATCACCAATGAGATTGTCGGCTTAGGAAGCGAAGAAATGACCGACAAATTCATCATCAAGAAGATACTTAGAGCTTTGGTTGAGAGATACGACACCGTGTGCACATTGATCCAAATGATGCCCAACTACAAAGATCTCAAGCCTACGGAAGTCATTGGAAGGATTGTTGCTCATGAGATGGCACTCAAAGACAAGGAAGAGCTTCATCACAAGTCTAGCGGTGCTTACAAAGCCACAAGTGATGCTCCCGCAACCTCAAGCAACAACCTTGTCACCAATGAAGAGATAAGCCTCATGGTAAAGAAATTCAACAAGTTCTACAAGAATAGAGGCAAAGAAAGAAGCTCCAACTCAAGATATGATGAGAAGCGTTCGTCAAGTCATGACCGCAATTGCTACAATTGTGGGAAGCCCGGACACTACTCCAATGAGTGCACGACTCCCTACAAACGAAGAGAAGAGTCACCAAGAAGACGAAGCTCAAGGAATGAATCACCTCAAAGAGAGAGAAGGAGTAGAGATGATCGTTATGAACGAAGACACTCAAGGAGAAGTAGGGATTTGGAGAAGAAGGACAAGTACACCAAGAGCTACACAAGAAGGAAACATCAAGCTCATGTTGGTGAATGGGTTTCCGGCTCCGACTCCGACGACAACTCCGAGAGAAGCTATCACTCCGACTCCGACTATAGTCAAGATGATGGTGTTGCCTGAATTGCTCTAGTGACTACCAACTCCCATGATCTATTTGACTCACCAAACGAAGGGAGTGGAAGTTTCTTCATGGCTAAAGGCCCCAAGGTATCACACCCCGAGTATCTTAATTTCGATAGTGATGAAGATGATTTGCTTTGTGATGATGACTTGCTCTTTGATAAAACTAGTGATGTTAGTCAAAATGAGCTTGATATTCTCATGCTAGTCAAGATAAGTCAATTGATGATGATAAGATGAAAATATAAGAACTAACTAAAGAACTAAACACTCTTAAGTTAGCTCATTAATCTACTCTTGAAGATCATAGAGAGCTTGTAAGAACTCATGAGAAGCTACGCTTCGAGAAGCTCAACTTGGAGCAAGAGCATGAGTTTCTTAAAGCTATCAATGACGATCTCCGAAAGAAGACTTCATCTTATCTAGCCAAACGACTACTCTTGTCTACTTTCATGCCACAAGTTAAATCTAAACAAACTAGTAACAAAGGCAAGAAAGGTTCTTCATCTAGTAGCAACAATAAAAATGCTAAACCCAATGATGTTGCTTCTAGTAGTTCTATTGATTCCACTAATGATGTTTCTCTTAGCCAAGTTACACTTGAGCAAGAAAATGCTTTATTGAAAGGAATTATAGAAAAAGGTATCTACACGAGTCTTGCCGGGTGTAAGCAATTTGAGGAAATTGTACGCAAGCACGGAGGATACTGGAAGAATCGTGGTGTTGGCTACTTCAACGCAAATGGAGTTGAATGGGAAGAAGGTCAATATCCCGAGCCCAAGTTTGTTCCTCAAAAGGATAAGTATGAAAATACTCTTCCCAAGGGGACAAGCACTCAAGATGATCTTCCACCACAAGACCACAAGCTCAAGGGCAAGAACAAGCTTCAAGAGGACATTGACTCATATGAAGATGGATCCCTAGCTATGGTGGAGTGGGTTCCCAAGGCTACTTCAAGCTCAACTTCTACAAAGGCTACTGCAACACCAAGGATCCCTATCAACTTGATGTGGGTCCCCAAGAAGAAGAACTAGAGAGTTCTTGAGGGGTGACTCCGCCAATAAATTCACTCACATTCATTATTGGCAAGAAATATTTGCAATCAACATCAACTCTATGCAATAGTTCAAGGAGTCACACATTCCCTCAAAGGTAAGCAAGGGACAAGGTAATCAACAAATCAATGGACATCATTACACATGCTTTGCACTCCATGTCCATAGATATCCTTGTATTTGTCTCGTGTGTGTTGGGACTAACCCATGTAGGTGAGAAGAGTAAGGAAACAACAAGGATGCTCCCAACTCTTGGTGATCTTCATCAACCTTGAGCATGCACCACTACCTCACCAACATGAAGTCTTCTTCGACAGAACCCAAGGTTAGTCTATCCCTCTTATGGGGGGATGTCACATCAAAGGGGAGCTTTACTCTAAGACTTGAATCAAAGCATCTCTTAGTATGTGACAACATTAAATGCTTTATGTAAAAGTGGTAACCCCACTTGTGCTTAAACGATGAGTATGACCTATGATCAAGTATTCTTACTTGGCTCCTAAGTCAAATACTCATATATAGATGACTTCATCATCGCCCTAGTGCTTGTTAGATGCTAGTGTGTATGTGCATGTTTGTCATGATTTCATTTGACATCTTATTGTGTGAGCATGTTGGTCTGCATTTATTTTCTCATTTGAGGACATCCAATTGTTGCTATTTGGCTTTTGCTTTATCTTTTGCCAATTGGATGGACAAGAATGCCTAGGACCACTCTTTAGCTATCTATGCTTTCTCACCTCATATTCTATTCATGCTGCATCACGAAATTTGAACAAGTACTTTTCGATCCCTCTGTGTGTGGAGCACTCGGAGTTCCGTATCGACAATGACTGACCATTAAAACCTCCCAAGTGCATCTCGGTGGAACCAACCCCAAAATCTCGGTCTCACCGAATGCCTAGGGTTGATCTGGTTTTCAATCTCGGTACTACCGATTTCATATTCTCGGTTACACCGAGTTTCCCTGTCAGCTGACAGTTGTGGAACTCGGTGACACCGACAATTTAAAATCGGTATCACCGAAAGTGAAGGGTATATAGTCTGTGTTCCCGACGGTTCGAAATTTCAATCTTCAAATCGTCGCGCCTCAAACCCTAAACTGTCGCAGAAGGACCCCCTGGTCATCGCCTTGCCTTCCCGAGCCTCTCCGCCGCTGGGAATCCTTGCCGCCGATGGGCATCTTCGCCGCCGTCGCCGCCGTAGCGGATCCGTCACCGAGCTAGGGTACGGATTCGATCTTTCTTGCGCTCACATCTGATTCTTGCGCAATAAAGTTGTTTTTCTCTATAAGCCACAGTTTGCTCATCGTTCTATCCACGAGAAAACTTCGTAGATTAGCGAACCATCGATTTTCTAGGGTTTGCCTTCCGCCTGATGGAACTCGGTAGAACCAAAGTGAACAAATCGGTCTCACCGATTTGTCTGTCCGTGTTGCTGAGAACTGTCTCGGTGAAACCGAGTACTTCTTTTCAGTCCCAACGAAAAGAGTGCCAAGTTTCTGTTAATGAGATAGTCAGTCTCGGTGGCACCGACAATTTTACTTCGGCTGTACCGATTTGCATGTGACAAAATGCAAAACTTTGAAAATCTTTTGTTCAATCTTTCAAAAACCAGCCACATTTTGTGATGACTTATCCTTTTCTGCTCCTCTATACTCTATTCACAGGATTAGTATGTCAAGTGCTGAGGACAGTGAGAACAACTTCAGAGAGAAGAGTGTTGAATTGGATTCTGGCACTAGTCCTGAATCTAGTTCATCTTCAGATCCAGGCACCCCCAGCTCTCATGGGTTGCCCAAGGCTGCTACAAGGGCAAGGAAGAAGCTGAATTCAGATGAGGAGGATTCAGACTTCGTTCCAAAAGAGATTCTTGCTAAGAAGCAAGAAAAGGCTGTCAAGAAAGCTGCAAATGAAGCTACCTCTTCAAGGAGAGCTGTCAGGAAAGAGTATGCTAGCTCTGAGGCTATGAGAGCACCTGAAGGTGCTAGGACAAAGATGGCTCTTCACCTTGAGTCAGCCCCTAAGAAGTCTATACCTAAGAAGGCAGGGGAGAAGAAGGGTGCTAGGAAGAGGATAGTCTATGTCACTGGCAGGCAGACCACCATATTTGAGAACCCTGAGGAGGCTGCTGCTGCTGAGGAGGAGGAAGAACATGTTGAGAAAGCCCCTCCCAAGAATAAAAAGAAGCTTATGGCTGATGCTATGCCAAAGAATGGCACATCCAAGAGCACTAAATCTGCACCCAAGAAGCTTGCTGCTGAGAAGCCCAAGAGATTGTCCAGGCAAATTCCAGCATCTGAGAAGAACAAAGGGACTGCCTCCAGAGTTGAGGATGAAGATGCTATGTCTGCCCTAATGAAGCTTAGGCCACACCTTCCAGTACATAATGCCAGCTACCCACTTGCTGAGGATATGAAGAAGAGGAAGGACTCTGGCTTTAAGGCATGGAGAGCTGCTGATCCATATGCCCAAAGGAAGAAGACAGCTGTGGACTACAGATTTTTCACCAGAGAGCAACAGGATTTCTATGAAACTGTGCTGTTTGACAAGAGTCCAGCTGTGAGCGATATGCGGTATGTGGACTGGAAATTCATCAAGGAGAATGAGGACTATTTTCCAAATGTCCAAGATAATTTCCACTGCATTGGTTTGGATGAGTTTGTTGGCAAAGAGTTCATTGCTTGGAATGATGAGATGATCATGCAATTCTACTCCACTGCACATTTCTATGGAGATGGTAGGATTGTATGGATGACTGAAGGTGCAAGGTATGAGTCTACTGTTGAGGAGTGGGCTGAAATCTTAGGAGTCCCAGAGGTACAGGATGGTGACCTGGATGTCTACTCAGAATCCAAGGCAAACCACAATGCTATGGCCAACATGTACAATGAGATTCCTGCTGCTAATGTGAAGTCTCACAGGCTAGGATCTATCTACTTTCTTCAGGCTGGCCTCCGCACCATGAACACCATTCTGAGGCATACCTTGATGCCCAAGTCAGGAGATGACAAGATGATCCGAGGCTAATCCATTAACATGTTGATCCACCTCGACATACACACCAGGATCAGAGTCATGGACTTGATTGTTGAGACAATCAAGAGGGTTGCTGCCGATCAGAAGCGCTGTTGCTGTTATGCACCCTACATCCAGATGCTCGTCAACTCAAAGTTGGAGAAGCACATATTTGCTCTAGATCGTCCCCACTTGCCCCTACAGCCAGATCTCGAGGACAACGTTGTGGTGATGAACCCAGATCATCCCACTTTAGCTGCAGCTCAGGCAGAGGCAGAGGCAGCTAGAGCCACTAGTGCTCAGGTTCCCAGATCCAAGAATGAGCAAATGGATCTTTTGATCTTATCAGTTCAGGACATGAAGAAGGACATTAAGGGGATTCTGGACAGCCAGAACAGTCTTGTGAGGATCTTCGAGAACAGGATCAAGAAACTTAATGATAAGATGGATGGGCTGACTAAAACAGTAAATGAGCTCAAGAAGGAAGTTGACTCAGTGCCTCTTCCTCAGACTTCTTCTTCTGATGATGATGATGAGGATGGTTCTCCACTCAGGCCAGGCACACAGTTTACCACTCAGGCCAGATCAGCCACTGTGCCAGCTCCAGACTTGAGGCCCTCTTCATCAGCTCCTGCTACTGTCACCTCAGCTCCTGCTCCATCAGCTCTAGTTCCTCCAGTTGCCACACCAACTCCATCCACGACATCTGCAGAGATCTTCACCGACGCTGTTCTCTCGACTCCTTCATCAACAACCGGAGGAGATCAGTCCGAATGCTTAGATATATGCCTTTGAACTTTTTGGTAACTTGTTGCCAAAGGGGGAGAAGTGTATATAGATCTTTAGGCTTCGAGTGAGAGAGCGTTTGGTGTTTATTGCTTTTTCAAAACATTTGATCTTTTGGTTGCTTGTGATACATGTTTGTGGTGTTTGATCATACGCATTATGTGTGATGCTACTATTTCCTATCATCTTAATGCTTATGAGATGATCATTCACCTTTGCTTGATTGTGTTGTGCTATGATATTCATTCTAATTACTCTCGCACACCACCAAGATGTATGTGACATGGAAGAAGTGCCCCATGTACCTAATCGATTGTGCATTTGCATTCAAACGCAAATTTAAAATAATGCACAAATTTAGGGGGAGCTCTTTCTTATCATATACTTCTCAAAGCGACGATTATATTCATTGATTATATCATATGTCGAAGCTTTGATCTATATGTTGTCATCAATTACCAAAAAGGGGGAGATTGAAAGCACATTTGCTCCCTTGGTGGTTTTGGTAATTAATAACAACATATAAGTCATTGAACTAATGTTTCCACTAAGTATATTTCAGGAAATGTTCAATGATAGGATTGGCAAAAGGATTGTGGAGACTGTGGAATACCCCAAGATGCAAGGAAATAGGTTGGCAAAGCTTCAAGGAAGAGGACTCTACATTTTACATTTGTGAGAAATCACTTTGAGTCCATAGGAAAGCCAATACTATTAAAAGGGGGTAAGGTTTTGTTGGTGAACAAAATGCTCATACGTGCACAAGTGATAGTCACCAAAAACACCCACAAGCTCTCCCACCAAAGTCTGTCCAAAGCCAAATACTCAAAATCGGTGCAACCAACATTTCCATCCCGGTGCCACCGATTCTCAACCTCAGACAGACTCAGCCAAACCCTAGCCACTTCGGTGCAACCGATTCAATCCCGGTGCCACCGAGTTTAGGTTGCCAACTTTCTGTTACGCAAATTCACAATATCGGTACCACAGAGATTGTTGGATCGGCGTCACCGAGATTGTCAATCTGACCGTTGGTCACCTTATCGATGCAACCGAGTTTCCTATATCGGTCTCACCGAGATTCAAAAGTTGCCACCTTTTGGTCACTTCGGTACCACCGAGATTAACACATCGGTGTCACCGAGTTGGTCATTTTGTGTGTAACGGTTGGATTTTTGGGGATGCCTATATATACCCCTCCACCACCACCTACTCAAAAGAGAAGCACTCAGAACTATTCCATACTTGCCCCATCCAGTTTTCTGAGAGAGAACCACCTACCCTTGTGTTGAGGTCAAGATCTTCCACTCCAACCATATGGATCTTGATTTCTAGCCTCCCCAAGTTGCTTTCCACCAATCCCATCTCTTCCACCAAGCCAAATCTGTGAGAGAGTGATTGTGTGTTGAGGAGTCTATCATCTTGAAGCACAAGAGCAAGGAGTTCATCGACATTACCGAGCCTATTACCTTTTGGAGGGTGGTGCCTCCTAGATTGGTTAGGTGTCGCTTGGGAGCCTCCTACTTCGTGTTGTGGAGTTGAACCAAGAAGTTTGTAAGGGCAAGGAGATCGCCTACTTCGTGAAGATCTACCCATAGTGAGGCTAGTCCTTCGTGGACGGAAGCCGTTATGGAATAGTCAAGGTTGCTACTTCGTGGACCCTTTTGGGTGCAGCCCTCTGTGGACTCTCGCGACCGTTACCCTCCGTGGGTTGAAGACTCCATAAACGTGGATGTACGATAGCACCACCTATCGAAACCACGGGAAAAAATCATCGTGTCTACAATTGCGTTTGATCTTCCTGCCCTATCCTTTACTACTCATGCTTGTTGTTACTTTCCGCTGCTATACTCTTAGACATGCATGTGTAGGGTGTACTTGACTTGCCATGAAATACTAAAACTGCCAACTCTAAAATTTGGGAAAAGGCAAAACTTTTATTTGGTCAAGTAGTCTAATCACCCCCCTCTAGACATACTTTCGGTCCTACACGCTGTAATCCCCTACTTGAACATGGTGCTTTATGCCACATATTATGATCCAATGATGTGTTGCCATCCTATGATGTTTTGAGTAGATTACTTTTGTCCTTTGGGTTGATTGATGATCTAGATTGGTCTGAGTTGTATGTTTTACTTTGGTACTGTCCTATGGTGCCTTCCGTGCCACGCACACGTGAAGGATTCCCGCTATAGGGTGTTGCAATACGTTCATGATTCGCTTATAGTGGGTTGCTTGAGTGACAGAAGCATAAACCCGAGTTGGTGTGTTGTTGCGTATGGGATAAATGGGACTTGATGCTTTAATGCTATGGTTGGGTTTTACCTTAATGATCTTTAGTAGTTGCGGATGCTTGCTAGAGTTCCAGTCATAAGTGCATATAATCCAAGTAGAGAAAGTATGTTAGCTTATGCCTCTCCCTCATATAAAATTGCAATAAGGATTACCGATCTTGTTAACGATTGCCTAGGACAATTCCGCACGCCGACCCATCATTATTCCACACTCGCTGTTTGTAATATATTGTAATATATTCTAACTTTATGATAACAGCACCTATTTTTATATCTTAGTTCTCCGATATCATGCAAAGCTACTCTCTTCATACCCACAACGTAGTTTTATTTCTCGTTTCTAGTTGGAAGCAAACGTTCGGCGTACGTAGAGTCGTATCAGTGGCAGATAGGACTTGAGAGAATATTGATCTTACCTTTAGCTCCTTGTGGGTTCGACACTCCATACTTATCACTTCCACCTTTGGAAATTGCTACGATGATTCCTTGCACTTGGGGATTATCAAGCTCTTTTCTGGCGCCGTTGCCGGGGAGCAATAGCGTGGGGTTGATATTCTCGTGTGTGCTTGTTTGCTTTCTTCACTAAGTAGATTTTGTTTTCCCTTTTTGCTTTCTTTAGTTGTGGGTGAAACAAACAAAAAATTAAATAATGAAAAATACAAAAAGAATTACTTGTCTCTTGTCTAAGAAGTTTTTCAAAAAGAGAAGTGATTGGAAAGTTGTGCATTGGAGAAGTGAGGGTCGACCTTGAACACTTGTGTTCATGCTCATGGAAACAATGTAGAATTTTTCATGGAAGCTTCTCAAAAATAATTATCCCCTTGTATATATCCATTGTATTATAAAAATAATGTGCCAAGATTTGCTTTTAGGATGATTAGATTGCTTGTTTGCTTTGTGCGGTGCCAAAACAGAAACTTTGACTGTAGTGCATGAATTTACATTTCTGACTGGAACGTCAACAGTTTCTGAAATTTTTACACAGTACTGATATACAAATTTTTTAATTTGTCCTAAATTTTCAGAATTTTTTGAGTTACAGAAGTATACGAAGTTTCCAGATTGATACAGACTGTCCTGTTTTAGACATATTCTGTTTTCTATGTGTTGTTCTCTTATTTTGATGAATCTATGGGTAGTATCGGGGGGTACGAACCATGGTGAAGTTGTAATACAGTATATATAATGCTAATATGAATTTGGAATGAGTTCACAACAGTACTTAAAGTAGTATTTTGCTTTATTATACTAACGGATCTCACGAGGGTTTTGTTAAGTTTTGTGTGAATGAAGTGTTCGAAGATCGAGGAGGTATCGATATAAGAAGAATACGGAGAGACAAGAGTTCAAGCTTGGGGATGCCCAAGGCACCCCAAGTAAATATTTCTAGGAGACTCAAGCATCTAAGCTTGGGGATGCCCCGGAAGGCATCCCATCTTTATTCTTCAACAATTATCGGTATACCTCGGTTTTTGTTTTGTTCACATGATATGCGTCTTTAGTGTTTTTCTTTTCCTTTTATGCACCCTTCTAGTATGAGATAGTCCTTCATTGATTTGTAGAATGCTTCATGCGCTTCAATTAAATCTTTTGAGTATGGCTTTGTAGAATGCTCTTTGTGCTTCACTTAAATCTTTTGAGTATGGCTTTATAGAATGCTTCGTGTGCTTCACTTATATATTTTGAGCTTGGATATTGGTTAATCTATATTAATTATAGAATGCTCTAGGAACTTCACTTATATCTTTTAGAGTATGAATAAAATTATCATCGGAATTAGGCGTGGAAGAGTATCATTGAAATCATCATGCCTAGCTAAAAGGCATTAAAGAAAAGCGCTTGTTGGGAGAAAACCCAACACTTTTACTTTCTGTTTTTGTGTGTCCACATGATTAATCTACTGTATAATCATGTTTAATAGCTTTTGTTTCAATAAAGTGCCAAGTAAAGCCTTTGGGATAGTGTGGATGATAGTTGACTTGATTCTGTGCAAAAACAGAAACTTTTGCTCTCAGTCCAGGAATTTTGTAAATTCACTGGAACGTGCTTTTGATCTGAAATTTTTACACAGTCTTGATATGCAAATTATCTAGATTGTCCTAATGTTTCAGAATTTTTATAGACAGGGAAGGATGGCTACACTACAGATCTTCACAGACTCTTCTGTTTTTGACAGATTCTGTTTTGCATGCATAGTTTGCTTGTTTTAGTGTTTTCATAGCTTATATTTAGTGATATAAATTATGGGAATGATAGAATACAGTAGGTTTCATGTGGGAACAATTATGAATCTTGTCTTGACAGTACCTAAGTGAATGATCTATCTTTATTACACTAACCCTTCTCACGAAGTTCCGTTAAGTTTTGTGTGATTGAAGTTTTCAAGTTTTGGGTGAGACACCGATATGAGGAGAATAAGGAGTGAAAAGAGCCTAAGCTTGGGAATTCCCAAGGCACCCCAAGGTAATATTCAAGGAAGATACAAGCAACTAAGCTTGGGGATGCCCCGGAAGGCACCCCCTCTTTCGTCTTCAACATTATCGGTAACCTCACCTGGAGCTATATTTTTATTCACCACATAATATGTGCTTTGCTTGGATCGTCAATATATTTTGTTACTTTCTGTTAGGAGTTATTTATAATCTTGTTTTTCAATAAAAAAGTTCCAAGAATTGCCTTAGGATGCTTGCATTGCATGGTTGATGTGTGCTGTGTAAAAAACAGAAACTTTCGCTGCAGTGTTTGAATTTTCATATTTTACTGGAACGTGGAAAGTTTCTGAAATTTTTACACAGTATTTTCATATAAATTACTTAGCATGTCCTAAATTTTCATAATTGTTTGAGTTACATAAGTACACTGTTTTCATAAATTGCTACAGATTGTTCTGTTTGGACAGATTGCTGTCATAGTTTTGTTATCTACTTATCCTTTAGTTTCCATAGCCTATATTGGTAGATATAAATTGTGGAAACAATAGTAAACAGTAGATGATGTTTGAAAACTATTGTGAAACTTGTCTTGGCAGTAAATAAAGTGTTGATTTATTCTTATGTGTACTAACCTATCTCACGAGTTCTTTTCGAGTTATTGTGTGGATGAAGTTTTTGAGAATAGGTGAAACCATGACATGAGAGGATTAAACGAGATACAAGGCACCCCAAGTAAATATTTCAAGAAGTCTCAAGCATCTAAGCTTGGGGATGCTACGCATCCCACCTCTCTTCATCAACAATTATCGGTTAGCCTATGTTGAGCCTAAATTTTTTTATTCGTTCACATGATGCGTGCTGTTCTTGGAGTGCTATTTTTCTTTTGCTTGCTATTTGAATAAAATCATTGGATCTGAAATTTTGAATGAGAGAGAGTCCTCACATGGTTATTTAACAACTTGACTACGCATTGATCTTCACTTATATCTTTCTGAAGTAGTTTTGTCATTTACTCTCGTGCTTCACTTATATCCTATGAGTAAATGGTTGAATGAATTGAATTTCATAAATCGGAAATTAAATATGCTTCATATACTTATCCCATGGGGAGTAATGACTTCACACATAATAAGTATAGCTGGTAAAATTTATTGAAAGTTAGCAAACACCGCATTGGTCACTTGAACAATTCATGAAAGAATATTGAAGGAAGAGAGATTCCACATATAAATATACTATCTTGGACATCTTCTATGACTATGAGCTCATTAATTATTTTCAAACTTGAGCAAATTAGTTAAAAATTGGACAAGGAAGACAACTTAATGAGTTATGATTGGGTATATTTGTATAGAAGTTATATTGTTATGGATCCTCCAACATGTGGTGCTTGCTTCCACCTCATACTAGCCAAAACTTCCGCACCAAGTAGAAATACTACTTGTGCATCCAAACACCCTTAAACCAGTTTTGCCATGAGAGTCCACTATACCTACCTATGGATTGAGTAAGATCCTTCAAGTAAGTTGTCATCGGTGCAAAAAGCAATAAAAATTGGTCCTAAATTTGTATGATCTTTTATTATAAGGGAAAATAAGCGTTGTACGAACTTGTGATGGTAAAGAAATAAAAGCGACGGACTGCATAATAAAGGTTACTATCACAAGGGGCAATACAATGTGACGTTCCTTTGCATTAAGGGTTTGCACATCCAAAAACAAAAAGCGCATGACAACCTCTGCTTCCCTCTGCGAAGGGCCTATCTTTTAGTACTTACCTTTATGCAAGAGTCATGGTGATCTTCACCACTTCCTATATTTTGCCTTTTTCTCTTGGCAAGCATCATGTGTTGGGGAATGATCTAGACATATATATCCACACAAATATATTTGATCATGAATTATTATTGTTGACAATTATCTATATGATAAATAAGTTGGGAGGCGAAACATTAAGCCCCTATCTTTCTCTGTGTTCGATGGATGCTATTTGTTCTAAAAATATTCTTTGAGTGTCAATAATCATGGAAGACTATATGATAGTTGAGTATGTGGAATTTGCTAAATCAAAGCTCTTACATAGACCCTTCCTGAAAATAAGATGAATTGCAATTGTTCGATGACTAGGAATATGGTTTGTTAGTTTTCAAGAAACTTTCTGGTCTATACTTTAACATGTGAATAGCTTGTTACTTGATCATGAGAAGTTTTATGAGACGAGCTACTGTTTATGGATTATATTGATTCTAGAAAAAGTGATTGGAATTATCATTGATCAAACTTGTGCACATGCTAGCATTCACACTTCATAAATTAGTTCTTTTATCATTTACCTACTCGAGGACGAGCAGGAATTAAGCTTGGGGATGCTGATATGTCCCCAACGTATCTATAATTTATGAAGTATTCATGCCATGTTTACAATAATTCTATATGATTTTGGTATGATTTTATTAGAACTAACCCGGACTGACGCTGTTTTCAGCAGAACTACCGTGGTGTTGTTTTTGTGTAGAAATAAAAGTTCTCGGAATGAGCTGAAAATTTGCGGAGAATATTTTTGGAAAATATAAAAAATACTGGAGCGAAAAGCCACCGGAGAGGAAGGCCGAGGAAGCCACAAGGGTGGGGGCGCGCCCCCCCCAGGGCGTGCCCCCTTGGCTTGTGACTTCCTCGGGAACCTTCCGGACGTGGGACCAATGCCAAAAACTCTTATAAATATATAAATCTCCGAAAAGAAACCTGGATCGGAAGTTCCGCCGCCGCAAGTCTCCAGAGCCACGAAAGATCAATCTTGGCCCTCTCCGGCACCCTGCCGGAGGGGGTCACCATCACCGGAGACCATGGAGGAGGAAGACGGAGGGGCCATCATCGCCATGGAGGCCAAGGACCAGAGGGAGAACCTCTCCCCACTCAGGGGGGAGGCCATGGAGGAGGAAGCACAAGGGGGAGACCCTCTCCCTCTCTCTCCCGGTGGTGTCGGAGTGCCACCGGGGGAACCATCGCCACGGTGATCGCCTTCATCAACATCACCTTTTTCATCACCATCCTCATCTCCTTTCAGCGGTCCACTCTCCCGCACCCCACTGTAATCCCCTACTTGAACATGGTGCTTTATGCCACATATTATGATCCAATCATGTGTTGCCATCCTATGATGTTTTGAGTAGATTACTTTTGTCCTTTGGGTTGATTGATGATCTAGATTGGTCTGAGTTGTATGTTTTACTTTGGTGCTGTCCTATGGTGCCTTCCATGCCGCACACACGTGAAGGATTCCCGCTGTATGGTGTTGCAATACGTTCATGATTCGCTTATAGTGGGTTGCTTGAGTGGCAGAAGCATAAACCCGAGTAGGTGTGTTGTTGCGTATGGGATAAAGGGGACTTGATGCTTTAATGCTATGGTTGGGTTTTACCTTAATGATCTTTAGTAGTTGCGGATGCTTGCTAGAGTTCCAATCATAAGTGCATATAATCCAAGTAGAGAAAGTATGTTAGCTTATGCCTCTCCCTCATATAAAATTGCAATAAGGATTACCGATCTTGTTAACGATTGCCTAGGACAATTCCGCACGCCGAACCATCATTATTCCACACTCGCTGTTTGTAATATATTCTAACTTTATGATAACAGCACCTATTTTTATATCTTAGTTCTCCGATGTCATGCAAAGCTACTCTCTTCATACCCACAACGTAGTTTTATTTCTCGTTTCTAGTTGGAAGCAAACGTTCGGCGTCCGTAGAGTCGTATCAGTGGCAGATAGGACTTGAGAGAATATTGATCTTACCTTTAGCTCCTTGTGGGTTCGACACTCCATACTTATCACTTCCACCTTTGGAAATTGCTACGATGATTCCTTGCACTTGGGGATTATCAAGCTCTTTTCTGGCGCCGTTGCCGGGGAGCAACAGCGTGGGGTTGATATTCTCGTGTGTGCTTGTTTGCTTTCTTCACTAAGTAGATTTTGTTTTCCCTTTTTGCTTTCTTTAGTTGTGGGTGAAACAAACAAAAAAATTAAATAATGAAAAATACAAAAAGAATTACTTATCTCTTGCCTAAGAAGTTTTTCAAAAAGAGAAGTGATTGGAAAGTTGTGCATTGGAGAAGTGAGGGTCAACCTTGAGCACTTGTGTTCATGCTCATGGAAACAATGTAGAATTTTTCATGGAAGCTTCTCAAAAATAATTATCCCCTTGTATATATCCATTGTATTATAAAAATAATGTGCCAAGATTTGCTTTTAGGATGATTAGATTGCATGTTTGCTTTGTGCGGTGTAAAAACAGAAACTTTGACTGTAGTGCATGAATTTACATTTCTTACTGAAACTTTGACTGGTATGTGCCAAGCCGAAGGGGAGGGGCCTAAGGAAGATGTAGTCTCAGTTGGGACCGTGGTATGCGCCCGGTCGACGTGAGAGTTCTTCCGGGGTTGTGCTACGTGTGTGCGTGTGTACCTCCATGTATGTGTGTTCGACGGAGTTGTTGTGAGAAATAAAGCCAAGATACAGGCGTTGGAGCACCGCAGCATTCGTCGCCGGAAAAATCATGGTGTCTCCTTCGTCTACCTTCGTCTGGCATTTGTGTCACCGGTGGGTTTGTCCCAACATTTGGTATCAGAGCTTGGTTGGCTTGGGCGTGGTTCGCCGTGCCGGAGGCGTGCCGGCGATGGCGGCATTCGTCGGCGGCTGCGGGAAGCTCCGGGCCGTGTGTCAGCCTATGGAGGTGCGCGGTGCTATGGCTGTCATGGCAGACGCGAAGGCGGCGCGCGGTGAGTCCGCGACGAGAACGGCGGACATTGAGGTCGAGGCGGCGCGGCTGCGGCGCATGGCGACGAAGACGGGCGGCGAGTCCGCAGTGGTGGTGACCGGCGTCAGCGCGCCAGGTCGTGTCCATGGCGGTGGTGACCAGCTTTAGTGCGCTAGGTCAAGTCCGCGTCCGTGACGATGACAAGGATGAGCTATGTCAAGATTAGGGAGGAAATTGTTAGCCATAATCTTAACTTAGCGCGTGCGTTAGCTGGGACGTACGGAGTTGGCCGTTCGTGGTTGAATGGTTCGGACGGAAGACTCACAAGGGCTGGACGTGGCCGTGATTCTAGTTAGTGGTTAGCATCATGCATGGAGTTAGTTGGATCGTGCGTGGTGGTAGTGGCCAGACTAGCTGGCCGGGTGAGTGCATGCATGCGTGCCTGGTGGCCACGACGTGGTTGCTAGTCTGGGTATAAAAGGATCCTCCCATGTACTAATTGATCGCCGGTGTGTGTAGCCGTGCGCCGGTCTGTTGCCGCGCCACAGTGACAGTATGTGCTGAGCCGAAGGGGAGGGGCCTAAGGAAGATGTAGTCTCCATCGGGACCGTGGTATGCGCCCGATCGATGTGAGAGTTCTTCCGGGGTTTTGCTACGTGTGTGCGTGTGTACCTCCATGTATGTGTGTTCGATAGAGTTGTTGTGAGAAATAAAGCCAAGATACAGGCGTTGGTGCGCCGCGGCGTTCGTCACCAGAAAAATCATGGTGTCTCCTTCGTCTACCTTCATTCGGCGTTTGTGTCGCCGGTGGGTTTGTCCCAACAGTCTCTATGACCGGAGCACCGAGGACACGAGATTGACATGGATGGCACGACTCGCAAACGATGCTAAAAACGATTCGGATGGGTGGCATGGAAGAAGGAGTATACCTACCCTACCTAGGACATGGAGAGATGGTGCGGGGCACGATGGGGCGACGGCGAGGAGTCGACGAACGCGGTTGTGCTCCTGGTTCGGGAAGCAGAGGAGGAAGACCAATTGTTGGGCGAGATCCGGGGTCCTTGGCGATGCAGGCAAGGTCGAGGAAGAAGAGGACGCAGCGGGGGAAGCTTCCCGCAGCACCAGAGCGTTGGTCTCGCGTCGTGGTGGTCACCCCGAGCTCGAGCGCGCGCTCGCTCGGAGCATGGCGGCAGGGTGACGGCGTGCGCTTGGGAGGAGGATACCTGCGGCGGCGGGGCAAAGAGAGGGGCAGAATGGATCGAGAGAGGCTCCGAGGGCACGAGCGCTCTCCGGCCGTCAAATCAACCCGGAGGTCGACGCGGCACCCGTGGATGCTCAGCCATACACGAGAACGACGACGTTCGCGCGAGGGGCTCGGTTGGCCTGCTGCTAGGCCAGGGGGAAGGAAGGAGGCCCAGGAGAGGCTGAACCCTCTCTCTCTCCCGAAAAGAAGCCTTTTCTTTTTAATAAAAACCACATCTTGCAAAATTCACAGAGAAAATAGAGAGATGTTGGGGCATGAAATAAAAATACAGTTAATCTCACAAAAATGTGCTCTATTTAATAAAAATAGTTTTGGTATTTTTAGAGCAAAAAATTTAAATCACAAACAATTATTATTTGAACCTGCTACGAGGGTTCCCACCGCTAATCCAGCCCCAGCCAATTCTGGTGACGCTATATCCGTTACCAAATCCGAGGTTGGAAGCGCTATGCATCATCGGCGGTGACGAGAAGCCTTGCGTCACCCAGCCTTCTCCGAACAATAGTTTAGTGCTCTGCGCACGGCGGACGCGCACATTGGAGCAGCCCGAGCTGGGTTCGGGGAGGCCATGAAATTAATATCGTCTAGCCTGCAGGTGAGTAATCGGTTGTTTAGAGTCCGAACACTCGTGTAAACCCAGCAGCCCCTGAGCCTTGAATTGGTCGGCACGACCGAATTAAGGATCCTTGTATTTTTTTACTGCTAATGCAGGCTTCAAAGCAACAGAACGAGCGACTGGCCAAGGAACTGGAAGCCAGCTGAACACAGGTGGAATCTGTAAAGGCCGAATTGGAGCAAGTGAAGAGCTTTACTCGGGAGGCACATGGTGAGTATATCTGTTCTGCTAATCTTAGTATATTCCCAAGCTGATGCGAGGGTACTATGTAGCAGCTGAATCAATAGGGCAATTACAAAGAGATCTGGATGTAGCCCGAGAATCTCAGCGATATGCCGAGTCCCAGCAGGAGGCTGGCTGGCGTGTTTTGCAACGACACCTTGAAGAGAAGAACTGCCTGAAGGAGGAGAACAAACAGCAGGCCGAAGAAATTGAGAGCTTAAAGACTCAATTGGCCCAGGCCCAAGGAGAGAACCAGAAATTACAGAGGGGCATGTTCGGTAAGTGTGATTCTAACATCAGAAGGTATTTCGTATGAATGAAGCATAATACACATGTCGTGACTCATGTACAGGTCTCCTGACTGGGCGACCCGAAGAAGAGATCGGATCCTACCCGGGAAGCCTTCTAAAAGAGTTGTCCGCCCTCCATGAGCGGGCTCGGAAGGCCATGAAGAGCATGGTGAAAGCATTATGGCCCGCCGAGCAGCCTTCGGAGGGGATGACCGAACTAGTCGATCGCTTCAAGGGAGCCCGAAGTAGGTTTGAGCTGTGGAAGACATCGGCTTGTCGAGAGGGAGCACGAGAGGCGTGGGCGATGATCAAGACCCGCTATACCGGTCTTAACCCCGAGCGTATGGCTCAGGTTGGGCCAGTTGGGTCAGATGGACAAGAAGTGTCGCTCCACCTGGTATACGATCAGGTGATGCCTGCCGCTCGTCTCTCACAAGAAGATTGATCCCTGGACACCATAATCGACAATCTCGATCGGCAGCCAGATGTATGATTATATGGAACTATGTACTAATAATCGAGGAATTGCTCCGTCTGTGTTGTAAACTTTGTCTTAACCGGCCATCGGCTTCGGCCTCCCACGCTAAGAGCTTGGGAGTGTTCCTTGCCAATTATCACCCTAGGGGAGTAAATTATGTTCGGGGAACCAGGCAATCCGGCCATGTGGTGCGAACAGACAGAAAGCACACAGGGAGATATGTTATATTACTGCTTAGCGTAAGAAACATCTTCCGAAGAAAATAGTACCTCTATCGATACCTTTCTTCAGGGTGCTACGTAAATCGTAGGTAGAAGGCCGTATACTATTAGTATACGACTAAGGGCTTTTGTAAGAGAACAAGCCCGAGTAATGGTCGTGACGACCATAGTATTATTAGTTGATTCCGTCGTAGCCGATCAATTGTCTGCTGAAGATAGCTAGCTTTTGGCTTCACCCGTCTGAGGTACGTATCCGGATGACCAGGTCGTAACAATCGCAGAGGTGCTCCATTTACCCTCTAGCCGAACAATCGGGAATGTAGAGGGTAACCACAGGAGCGAGGCAACCCAGCTTGGCAAAGTCTTAGTTCGAATTGATGCATATGATGGCTTAAAAACGACAAGGGAAACATGCGCACACAATAAATGTGAATAAGTGCTTATAATATAAAAACATTGGCTTCGGAAAAGAAGCCCCCAGGTGCTATGTTCGGATTTAACACTTAAGGGTGTAGGCCAAAAATCTTTAGTACAAGATTGGTTAAGCCGAACATAGAGTCGGGAAGAAAAGGAAAGAATTCAAACCTGCCAAAAATCAAGGTGGGAGGGAGAAGAAACAACAAAGAAAAGAAAGAAAAAAGGAGGGTAAAGAGTATGACGACACCAGTCTAGCCGTAGAAGCGCCGAAGACGAGCTGCGTTCCATGGGTTTGGTTCAAGGCGGTTGTCCGGTGGGTTCTGAAGACGGTAAGCCCCTCCTGCGAGTACTTCGTCAATTATGAATGGGCCTTCCCATTTGGGCTTGAGTTTATGCTTCTACTTCTCCGGGAGCCGTAGGATGAGTTCGCCCACGTTGTATGCTTGTGCCCTGACCTCCCTGCTCTGGTAACGTCGGGCCTGCCGTTGATAAAAGGTAGAACGGGCCCGAGCTATGTCGCGCTCCTCTTCCAAGGCGTCCAAGTCGTCTTGCTGATCTAACTCGGCCTCTTTTTCTTCGTACATGCACACCCTTGGTGCGTCGTGGATAATATCACAAGGAAGGACCGCTTCTGCCCCATAGACCATGAAAAACGGTGTGTATCCCGTTGATCTATTCGGGGTGGTGCGCAGGCCCCATAGAACGGAGTCGAGCTCCTCAACCCAATGATAGTCGGACTCTTGAAGAGACTGGACTAAACGAGGCTTAATGCCGCTCATAATGAGGCCGTTTGCTCGTTTGACTTGTCCATTGGTCTGCGGGTGATAGACCGATGCGTAATCGAGCTTGATGCGCATCTTTGCGCACCAGTCTTTGACCTCTTGGGCTGTGAAATTGGATCCGTTGTCAGTTATTATATTGTGTGGAACACCGTAACGGTGTACCACGCCGGATATAAAGTCGATTACTGGTCCGGACTTGGCTGATTTGAAAGGCTTTGCCTCTATTCATTTGGTGAACTTGTCAACCATGACCAGTAGGTATTTATTCTTCTTGGTCCCCCCCTTTAAGTGGTCCGACCATATCCAGCCCCCAGACCGCAAAGGGCCAGGTAATCAGAATAGTCTGAAGAGCTGTTGGGGCCATGTGACTTTGATTTGCAAAAAGTTGACACCCCACGCAATATTTGACAAGTGACTGGGCGTCCGCCCGAGCTGTGGGCCAGAAAAAACCAGCCCGGAAGGCCTTGCTTACTAAGGCTCTTGCTGCGGCGTGATGACCACCCATCCCTGCGTGGACTTTGGCTAAAAGCTGCCACCCTTCTTCCTCAGATATGCACCGCTGTAATATTCCGGTGGTGCTCTTCTTGTATAACTCACCCTCGTGTACCTTGTAGGCTTTGGAGCGCCGAACTATGCGTCGCGCCTCCGTCTGATCGTCGGGGAGTTCTTTGCGAAGAAGGTAGGCGAGGAAGAGCTCGGTCCATGGTGCGATTACTGCCATGACCTCGTGAGCCGAGGGCGTTTCGTCCATTACGGAGCCGCCAATGATTTGATCATCTGGTTCATTTATAGGGGGAACAAACTTGTCTGCATTGGTTAGATCGGCGCCCTTATTATCGTCCTGCCAAACCATGGATGGGTTAAAGAGCCGTTCCAGGAAAGTGTTTTGTGGGACAGGGTCGCGTTTGGCCCCCATACGAGCCAGTATGTCGGCAGCTTGGTTGTCGTCTCTAGCGACGTGGTGAAATTCCAGCCCCTCGAACCGTGCAGATATCTTGAGGACGGCGTTTCTGTATGCCGCCATCTTTGGGTTTTTGGCGTCAAATTCGCCGTTGATTTGGGAGATGGCCAGGTTGGAGTCTCCCCGTACCTCCAGTCGGCGTATGCCCATTGATGCTGCCATCCGAAGACCATGCAAAAGGGCTTCGTATTCGGCTGCATTGTTGGAGTCGGCATACATGATCTGCAACACGTATTGAACGTTGTCGCCTATGGGGGATGTGAGAACAACTCCAGCCCTCAGTCCGGCCAAAGTTTTGGATCCATCGAAATACATCGTCCAATGGGATTATGTACTATATTCCCTAGGGAGCTCAGCCTCTGTCCATTCGGCGAGAAAATCTGCCAGCCCCTGAGACTTAATAGCTCGTCATGGTTTGTAGATAGTTTCAAAAGGATGGAGCTCAATGGCCCATTTAGCTATGCGGCCGGTGGCATCCCTGTTGTTGATTATATCGTTCAAGGGTACTTCGGATGCCACCGTGACCGTACACTCTTGGAAGTAGTGTCTTAGTTTCCGTGATGCCATGAATACTGTATAGGCTATCTTCTGGTAGTGCGGGTATCTGGACTTGCATTGCGTTAGTACTTCTGACACGTAATATACCGGCTTCTGTATCCAGAATTTGTGTCCCTCCTCCACTCGTTCGACGACGAGCACTGCGCTAACGACTTGGTTGGTGGCCGATATGTATAATAACATGGGCTCACCCGCGCCAGGTGCTGTGAGTATGGGGTTACTTGCCAGGAGTGTCTTAATTTCTTCTAACGCAGCCTTTGCTTCATCGGTCCATTCAAAATTCTTGGTCCGTTTCAGCAATTTGTAGAGCGGTAAAGCCTTTTCACCGAGGCGGGAGATAAAGCGACTTAACGCCGCCACGCAACCAGCCAACCTTTGGACATGCTTTAGCTCTGTGGGAACTGCAAGTTCTGATAAGGCATGGATCTTGGCTGGATTCGCTTCTATTCCTCTATGGGAAACGATGAATCCGAGCAGTTTACCAGCGGGAACTCCGAATACACACTTCTCCGGATTGAGTCGTATATCATACTCGCGTAGGCTGGCAAAGGTTTACCTTAGGTCGTCGATCAGATGGCTGACGTGTTTGGTTTTGATTACCACATCGTCCACGTATGCCTCGACTATTTTGCCGACTTGTTTTGAGAGACAAGTCTGGATCATGCGCTGGTACGTAGCTCCAGCATTTTTTAGCCCGAAGGCATCGTGTTGAAGCAGAATGGCCCGTAAAGGGTGATGAATGCGGTTGCCACTTGATCGGATTCCTTCATTTTAATCTGATGGTATCCAGAATAAGCATCGAGGAAACACAGCGAGTCGTGTCCGGCTGTGGCGTCAATAATCTGGTCTATGCGTGGTAGGGGGAAAGGGTCCTTAGGGTAGGCCTTGTTGAGGTCTTTAAAGTCGACGCACAGCCGCCAGGATTTATCTTTCTTTGGTACCATAACCAGGTTTGCCAACCATTCGGGGTGCTTAATTTCCCGAATGAATCCGGCCTCTAGCAATTTAGCTAATTCTTCACCCATAGCTTGTCGTTTGGGCTCGGAAAAGCGGCGCAGAGTCTGCTTGACGGGCTTAAAGCCTGCGATGATGTTCAGACTATATTCTGCCAGCCGCCGTGGGATGCCGGGCATATCAGAAGGATGCCAGGCGAAGATGTCCCAGTTTTCTCGTAAGAATGTTCGCAGCACTTTGTCCACTACGGGATCGAGCTGAGCTCCGATGGACGCTGTCTTGTTGGGGTCCATCGGGTGCACCTGAAATTTAACGATTTCCTTTGTCGGTTTAAAGGACGTGGGTTTGGGCCTCTTGCTGAGGATCACATCATCCTTGTCTACTGTTGACCGAAGTGCGGTCAGCTCTTCTGCAGCAAAGGTCTCAGCTAGAGCCTCGAGGGCAAGCGTTGTTGTTTTGTTTTCGGCCCGGAGGGCTATATTCGGATCACTGGCTGTTGTGATCACTCCGTTTGGTCCTGGCATCTTAAGTTTCATATACCCGTAATGTGGTATAGCCTGGAATTTTGTGAAGGCATCACGTCCCAACAGGGCATGGTAGCCGCTGGGGAAGGGCACTATGTGGAAGAGGAGTTCTTCGGATCGGTAGTTGTCGGGCGTGCCGAACACTACATCCAGGACGATACGTCCTGAACAGCGCGCCTCTTTCCCCGGGATGATTCCCAGAAAAGTTGTGTTGCTATGTTCGATGCGAGATCGGTCGAACTACATTTTTTCTAGGGTGTCTTCGTAGATCAGGTTCAAACCACTGCCGCCGTCCATTAGCACCGTGTGTAACCTGAAGCCATCAATGATGGGGTTCAGGACTAGTGCGGCAGGTGAATGACCGGGAAGAATGGATGGTCGGTCAGTATCTCCGAAGGTAATGGGTACGTCTGCCCATGCACTTGTTGCTGCCACATGATATACCTGCTCGAGTTCTTTAAGAGTTCTTTTCCTCCTGTTCCCCGAGGGGAACGTTTCGTAGATCGTCAGGACTTCGGCATTGTATTCTGGTGGCGATGTAGAGCGCCTGTTCGGCGGTGGTGCCTCAAGAATGGCTTCACCGCTTTTTGCAATCTGCCTGACGACCCAACAAGCTCTAAGGCTGTGAGTCGGAGTTGTGTTCAGCAATACAGAGTGTATAGGGCAAGGTTTATCCAGTAGTCCATCCAGGACAGTATTGTCCCCTGAAAGGGGCCTGTTTCTCTTTTTGGCGGGCGCATGTTTGGCTGGCCGCTTCAGAGGTATCCTCTTTTTCCGATCTCCTCTAGGGTATTCGGTAAAGGTTGGTTCTAAGAACAGCCGATCGGTTTGCCAAGCGCTTTCCATGGCACAATACTTTTCTACCAAAGCTGACAGCTCGGCGAAGTCACGGATGTGTTGACGCGCCAGGGCATTGAGAATCCCTTCGTCATGGCAGTTGCGATTGAAGGTTGCCATTATATCCTGATCACTGAGGCCCCGTACTTTATTTCTGGCGAGGAGGAGTCTAGCCCAGTAATGATGAACCGACTCTCCTAGTAGCTGCTTAATGTCCTGTAAGTCCGAAGACTTGGGCTCTGCTGCGGTGCTTGAGTGATCGGCTTGGGAGGTGGGTGGGAAAAGATTTGACTCCACACCACGGGGGGAGTTCGGAATCATGCGCTCCGAACTATGTGTTAGATCAGGGACCGATACCGGTCTGTTTTTGGAGCAAACTCCAGAGTCTGGGTTGCCGGCGAGCTCTTGCAATCGGAGACTGGAGTATAAACCATTTTTAATTCCGGTCGCTGGGAGGACGAGCCCCCAGCCGGACACTCGACGGTGGCGACGAGGTGGGTGACCGTGGGGATGTGAATCTCCCTATCGTCGAGTTTAAGCCCGAGCCGGTCATAGACCGGGATCTGGTCATCAGCCGTACGCATGATCTCGATTCGATCAAATAGCTCGTTTAGAAACGATGCGATGGTAGGATGCGTGTCGCCAAAGCGAGTGGGGTCAGTATGCGGCGTCGCAG
Source organism: Elymus sibiricus (assembly GCA_039707655.1). NCBI lineage: Eukaryota > Viridiplantae > Streptophyta > Magnoliopsida > Poales > Poaceae > Elymus > Elymus sibiricus. The sequence continues at coordinate 246,120,629 of CM077673.1, read as the reverse complement.
TTCCGGAGTTGCGCGAAAGCGGATCCGGGTCCTGTTTAACCATGGAAGATCCGGTCATAACGACCGAACTGGGCGGTCCAGACGGCCCGGGGATAACGACTTCGTCATCAGAGGCGGGGCCCGATGTCTTCGGCGTCAAGGCGTCGGGATCTGCGGGCTTCTCCGCAGGAGTCGAGGGTTCTATCAAGACGAGTTCTCCCCGTGAATCAGCGACGAACTCTAGGGTTCCGAGCCTGATTCCTTGATCGGGGGAAAAGTTTCCAATCTGGCCTGGACCGCCGATCGGGTAAGCGTGTGACGAGATGTCGCCGCTTGCGGGGATCTGATCCGGGGCGAAAGTCCCCTGGGTGCAGATCTCGTTGCTTGTGACAAAGCGAGCCATCGATTCCTTTGACGATCACAGCGGAACTCTCAATGAAAGCACCAATGTCGGTGTCAAAACCGGCAGATCTCGGGTAGGGGGTCCCGAGCTGTGAGACTAGAATCAATGGTAACAGGAGAACCTATGGAGGTAATACCCTACATCCTGCTTGATTATATTGATGGTATAAGGGTTACAAAGTTGATCTACCACGAGATCGTATGACTAAAACCCTAGATGAGTTATGTTGCCCTACAACCTAAAACCCTCTGGCTTATATAGACGCCGAGGGTACCTAGGGCTTATACATAGTCGGTTGCACATTAGAGGGAAAAACATGCCTATCTATTGTCGACATCTTGGAGGACACGCCATGGCTCCTTGAAACTTCCGCCTTAGAGACGGGGCCCCTGATCACCTAATGCTCATCCAGTGACCCACATAGCCCGGCCCATGAGAAATAGGTCAGCTATCCGAGGGCCCCTTAAACCAGGACTCCCTCACCCACTACATGAGGATCTCGTCCCGAGATCTAGGAACGGAAGAATTTGGGAAATTCGGAATGGAGATGGTCCTCTCGTTCCCAAGTGGCTTCTTTGTCGGAGTGATGTGACCACTTCACCTTAAGAAACGTGATTGATTTGTTGCGAGTCTTATGCTCAGTTTCTTCAAGGATAGCAACTAGATGCTCATGATAGGATAGGTCTGCTTGAAGATCAATTTCTTGGAGAGCAACGGTGCGCTCGGGAGTCTTGAAACACTTACGGAGCTGAGAGACGTGAATCACATCATGCACATTTGAGAAATTGGGATGAAGCTCGAGTTGGTAGGCAAGGTCACCCCTCTTGCCCACAATCTTGAAAGGGCCCACAAAGCATGGAGCAAGCTTTCCTTTGATGCCAAAGCATTGAGTACCCTTCATGGGAGACACTCTGAGATAGACAAAAGCATCGATTTGAAAGGTCATGTCACGATGCTTGCTATCATAATAACTCTTCTGACGGGATTGAGCTGCTTTGAGATTTTCATGAATGACACGGCACATTTCTTCTGCTTCAGTGATCATGTCATTCCCAAGGATTTGACGCTCACCGGTTTCAGACCAATTGAGCGGGGTGCGACACTTTCTGCCATATAGAATCTCAAAAGGAGCTTTGCCGAAACTTGCTTGGAAGCTATTGTTGTATGAGAACTCAGCAAACGGGAGACAATCTTCCCACTTCATGCCAAAAGAAATCACACAAGCTCTGAGCATATCTTCAAGGATTTGATTGACTCTCTCAACTTGACCACTAGTCTGAGGATGGAAAGCTGTGCTGAAACGAAGATTGGTCCCCATTGCAGTCTGGAAGGAATCCCAAAACTTGGAAGTGAAGATGCTTCCATGATCTGAGGATATGAGCTTAGGAACACCATGCAAAGAAACTATCCTTGACGTGTACAGCTCTGCTAGCTGAGCTGCCGAGATAGATTCTTTGACTGGAAGGAAGTGGGCAACTTTGGTGAGCTTGTCGATGACCACGAAGATGGCATCGTTTCCTCTCTTGGACTTAGGAAACCCAGTGACGAAATCCATTTCAACATGATCGAATTTCCACTCTGGGATGGGCAAAGGCTGAAGGAGGCTTGCTGGACATTGATGTTCCGCCTTCACTCTGCGACAAACATCACACTCGTTCACAAACTGAGAAATCTCACGTTTCATACGAGTCCACCAGAAGGTTTGCTTGAGGTCCTGATACATTTTGGAACTTCCTAGATGAATTGAGAGGAGGGAATTATGTGCTTCATCCATGATAACCTTCCTGAGTTGACCTTTCGGGACCACCAGACGGTCTTCGAAGAACAAGGTATCTTTGTCATCAACACGGAATCACTTATACTTTGGAATGCTCTGGGCCACACCTTTCTTCACTTTCTTCACCATAGCATCAAGAAGCTGAGCTTGGTGAATCTGATCTTCTAGAGTCGGAGAGACTTGGAGATTGGCAAGAAATCCTTTAGGAAAAACTTGGAGATTAAGCTTGCGGGAGGCTTCACAAACCTCGAGTTGAAGAGGCTTGAGAATGAGACTGTTGCAGTAAGCCTTCCTGCTCAGCGCGTCTGCAATGACATTTGCTTTTCCAGGAGTATACTCAATGCTTGGATTGTACTCCTCGATCATTTCCACCCAATGTGTTTGCCGAAGATTGAGATTGGGTTGAGTGAAAATGTACTTCAAGCTCATGTGGTCGGTGAACACCTCAACTGGTCTTCCCAACAATATATGTCTCCACGTCATCAGAGCATGAACAACTGCCGCCAACTCAAGATCATGAGTGGGGTAGTTCTTCTCGCCAGGCTTGAGCTGATGCGAGGTATAAGCCACAACCTTCTTATCTTGCATAAGAACACCACCAAGACCTTGAAGGGAAGCATCAAAGAACACATGGAAAGGCTTGGATTCATCTGGAGGAGTGAGAACTGGAGCTGAAGTCAGCTTTTCCTTGAGTGTATTGAATGCCACATCACACTCAGGAGTCCACACATACTTGACACTCTTCTGAAGGAGGTTAGATAGAGGCTTAGCAATTTGCGAGAAGTTCTCCACGAATCTTCTGCAATAACTTGCAAGCCAGAGGAAGCTTCGAAGCTGCTTGACATTCTGAGGAGGCTCCCACTTCACAATTGCCTCAACTTTCTCAGGGAGCACTTTAATGCCCTCGGTAGAGATGACATGCCCAAGGTACACCACTTCATTGAGCCAAAACTCACACTTGGAGAACTTAGCATAAAACCGATGCTATCTTAACTTGTCCAGCACAAGTCGAAGATGCTCTGCATGCTCTTCTTCGGTCTCCGAGAAAACAAGAATGTCATCCAAATATACCAAGACGAACTCATTCTTGAAAGGAGAGAATATGAAGTTCATCATTCTGGAGAAGGTCGGAGGCGCATTTGCTAGACCAAAGGACATGACGGTGTACTCATAAGAGCCAAAACTCGTCCTGAAAGCAGTCTTTGGAATATCTTCTTCACGAATACGGATTTGATGATAGCCCATACGGAGATCTAACTTCGAGAAAACCTTGGCACCTTTCAATTGCTCAAACAACTCATTGATGTTGGGAAGTGGATACTTGTTCCTGATTGTCTTCTTATTCAATGGACAGTAATCGACACATAGTCGGCCAGTGCCATCCTTCTTCTTGAGAAACAGAACACCACAACCCCAAGGTGAAGAACTTGGTCTGATCAGACCCAAACGCTCTTGCTCATCTAGCTGCTTCTTCAATTCTTTCAGCTCTTCGGAGCCAAGCTTATAAGGACGCTTGCACACCAGTTCCATTCCAGGCTCGAGTTCAATCACAAACTCAACTGGCCTATGAGGAGGCATTCCTGGCAACTCTTCTGGAAAGACATCTTCATACTCAGAAACGACAGGGATTTGAGAAATGGCAGAAATTTCACCCTTCTCATTGAGAGAAAATAGATGAATCGTGTCATCGCGAGCAGCGAAAATGATCACATCTTCAGAAGGATGAGTCAATTGGACTTCTTTAGCTTTGCAATCAACATAAGCCTTTTTCATCGGCAGAAAATCCATGCCAAGAATAAGATCAATATCGGAATTGTCGAGCACAATTGGAGAGGCTAGAAAGGAATAGCTTCCCATCTTGATAGAAACATTCGAAACAATCAACCGCGAATTCATCATCTTTCCCGGAGAAGTGATTGTCAAAGGCTTAGGCAATTCGTCCGTGAACAATTCATGCTTAGCAATGAAAGGTCTTGATATGAATGAATGCGATGCACCAGTGTCAAACAAAACTTTTGCAGGAATAGAATTAACCGAGAGATTACCCATTATCACTTGAGAAGAATCCTCCGCTTCACCTGCATTGTGCATGTTCACTCTTGCTGTCTTGGGACTGTGCCTCACCATAGCACTGCCTGGGGGCCTGATAGGAGGAGGAGGCGGAAGACGCCGCTGGTTGGTGCACTTGTTGGAGTAATGGCCCTTCTGACCACACTTGTGACACGTAACCTCTGAGAGCGGACGGAAGTTGCCTGGAGGAGGAGCATTTGCTGACTTGGGTGCCTGAGGCCTCTGCTGAAAACCTGGGTTGGGTGGGTGGGAAGGTCCAGGACCACCATGTTGCTTCTGCTGCTGAGGAGGACGAAACAGAGGAGGAGGAACCCAATACTTCTGCTGCTTGGGAACAATCTGAGAGCTGGACGAAGAAGGGTTGGAGTCTTTGAACCTCTTCTTGGAATTCTCAAGCTTGAGCTGAACTGCCTCGAACTTTAGAGCCAAGTTGTAGAACTGATCAAACACAAGAGGCTCGTGAAGGATGAGAGCGATTTGAAGATCTTCTCTTAGGCCACCTCTAAACTGATAAATCTTTGACTTCTCATCAGGAACATCTTGCTTAGCATAGCGGGCCAGATTCTGAAACTCAGAGTTGTACTGATAGATAGACATACTCCCCTGCTTCAGATTCCTGAACTTCTCACGCATACCCTCGACAAAGCTCGTCGGGATTTGATAAGCTCTGAAGTCATGGCAGAAATCATCCCAAGAGACTGCACGACCACCTCTGGAATCCTTGTACTGCTGCCACCAATCTCCTGCCTGACCCTTAAGCTGGAAAGTTGCAAACTTGACATAGTCATCTAGCCTAACATTGCTGCACTCAAAATGCTTGTTCATGTCACCGAGCCAATCGTCTGCATCGAGAGGCTGCTCACAACAGGTGAAGGACTTGGGTTGATTTTCGAGGAACTGGTTCAGAGTTGTAAACTGCGGCTGATTATGAAAATTCCCTTGATGACCTTGCTGTCCCTGCTCTCTTTCCTGTAGCAACCTGAGCAAAATCTGAGTGTTGGCATTGGTTGCGGCCATCACAGCTTGCCAAGCTTCTAGAGGTGGAGGTTGGGGTGGTGGAGGATCAGACTGCTCTCCATCACGACCCTGATTCCCACGAGTTGCTGGCGCCATCCTGAAGATGGACAAGAATATCAGCACACCATTGACAAGATGATTGAAATAACCTAAATCAAATGGCTTGAAAGAATTTGCAACGGAATATCATCAATTGCATTCAAACTGCAAATAGTAAGAACACTTTCTGCAGGATCGTGATAACATCATTAGATCATGAAGCCACTTGAAATAACACAACAAGTATTGAGCTAAGGCTGCTCGGAACAAATGTATAAACCACCATACATCTGTCGGAAGATGATCCTAGGAAACTACTGGAATTCCCACCTAGGAACTTCCGAAATCTTGGTTATGCAATCGGGTACACGGATACACGGAGTTTTTATCCATCACTCAACTCCTAGCAGTAATACTACTCTCCAGTGTATCACATCCCTCAACACACAACCGAAGGTCTCGGAAACTCATCTACCTCAGACCCTCGTAATCACAACGATACTAAAGATGGCAGTACATGTGATCCCGCTCCCCAGTAGTGGGTGCCGCCACACTCTTCGCACCACGAATAGTATTGAAGTAATTTCGAACATCCGCGTTCTTAAGTACTAAGGAAACTGAACGATAATGATGTGTCAAGAATCCCCGGGAGCTCTACTCCCCAGATCCAATCCATACGTACGGGAGGCACCAAGAACAGAATTCCCATCACATCGGTATCATAGAGGTTCCAAAATACTCGCGTGATCCTAAAAAAAAATTCAGTGAGAAGAGGAGTAGAATTAAAATTCCTAAGTCGTGATTCCTCACCAGAGTATAGAAGAGGAGTAAAAGAATCCTACTCTCCGATATAACTAGACTCAAAATAGTTTTTCACTAGACTCGACTCGGCCAAGTTCGATCAAGCAAGGGGCTCCTATGGTCGGCATGGCTCTGATTACCAACTTGTAACGCCCAAGATGCGGTCCTATCCCTATTAAGGCACGAGGGCCTCGACGGGGATAGAAGCGCATCTAGTCGTTTTGCAAGTACAGTAAACATTGCATACATGTAGGAAGAGATGAGTATATGAGTTGGCTTACACTCGCCACAAGCTATCTTACAAGTTCACACGAATTATTCATACATCATCCAGAAGACAGGGTCCGGCTACGGACGAAATCAAACGACAAAAGAGCAATGATAAACTGTCTTGCTATCCCAGGATCACCACCATGAAGCTCCCTACTCATCTGGATACGTAACATACATACGCCTACGTTCTTCATCATACTCCCACTGGAGCTGTGACAAGTCATCTGGCACGTACTCGTCAACACCTGTACCTGTATTGTTGTAATATGTGAGCCACAGGGACTCGGCAATCTCATAACCCGGGTACTGAAACTATGTAAGCCATTGGGGGAGGAAAGGTTAAGGGGTGAGGCTGCAGCAAGCACCTAAGCATGTATTTGGTGGCTAGATTACGAGAACATGAATGTAAATATGGTGGCCTACGTAAGACGGACGAGCACTAGCATGATCACTAAGTGATCCTGAACACCTACTTACGTCAATCATAACCCCACCGTGTTCTTTCTCGGTTCATGTTCACGAGCAGAGACAGTCACGGTTACTCACACAGTAGGTGTATTTTATTCGAGTTTACTTCAGGTTAACTATCACCGGGTGTTAAACAAATTTCGAAGTTGCCACATAACCACGGGCACGACTTTCTGAAAGATTTAACCCTGCAGGGGTGCTCCAACTCATCCATCACAAACTAACCACACGCCGCGGGTATAACCTCGACCACGAATCCCGTAATTCCCTAGGCAATTCCACTGGAAAACCGCAACCTCGAGATAGCCCGAAGAAAAATCGGAATTCCTCGCGCAAGACATTCGAGAAAGGTAAAAACAAGTCCAACAACAACCGCCCAACGTGTCGACGAACCCGATAGGAGCCGCATATCTCGTTCTCAGGACACGATGGATTGGCTAAGTTTCCGGCTGGCACACCCGTTGGTGGCCCCGGCTACTGCCATTTTGGACCCACACTCATGAGGAGCACTGGCCCGGGTTGTTGATTAATCCTCGGTGTAGCTAAGCCCTATGCATATTTATTAAGTTGTTTAGCAAATGTAGTACCAAAGTTGGGTCTTGCCAGACAAGTTTTAATCTAAAACGAATGGTCAAGGGGGTCCCCATAACAACTCCGAGCATGTTAGGAACGCAAAATATGGAACATAACACCGGTACTCAGAACTAGTGCGGCAAAAGCGGAACAAAACACCGGGAAAAAGGCCAAGCCTTCCACCGTTGCCAGATATATATGTGCATTAATTCAAATAACGATAAATAGAGTGATATAACCAAAATCCATGTTGACACATGGAAATCTTACACCTGCAACTAGCAACGCTATAAGATAAGGGCTGAGCAACGGTAACATAGCTAATCAATGTTTGCTAGGTAGTGGAGAGGTTAGAGGCTTTCATGGCAATTTAGGAGGCTGACAGTTTAAGTGGTAGGTAACGAAAACATAACGGTAGAAGTGAGACATCTAGCATAGCAAAAATAGTGCCGGGATCCGGGTATGATCATCTTGCCTGTTGGGTCTTCAGAGGGACAAAGAGCTGGGTCCTCGTAGTTGTACTCTCCTGTATCCTCGTACTCAGGTTCGACACTCACGTCTACCCAAAGAGAAACAGCACAAATAAACATACAAACAAGTTGCAATGCACAAACAAGATGATGCATGACCAAGTTGAAGTATTTAACATGGCAACCAAAACTAGTCATGTTTCTCATGCAATTATTAAGTTCTTTGGTATTCTGGACAGAACCTCAAGTTTAGTTATTTGAACATGCATGATCATGGCAAATATGAATGCTTCATGCAAAATCGATGCAAATGCATATGTAGAACGTTGCAAACGGAGTAACGTAGCTCACGGTACACTCACGGCAAGGTACGAACGTTAGCGGAGACAAAACATAAGATGAGGGAGGCCATGGGCTATTCCTTGGTATTCCAAGGATGCCACTGGATAGGAAATGAAAATCTAGCAAGAATAGAGATAAATATCAAGCAAAACAATGGAGTATAGCTCCCACAAGTCACAAAACAATCCTACACACAATCTGTCCACAAACAGCAACATGTCATCTTGCAACACACTTAACTAGAGCTACAACAGGTTTCAATTCACAACCAAGGCATGGGCATGAAGTATACAGCATGCACAACAATTCATCTATCTACAGCAACATGAAAGGAAGCATGGATCAATGACAATGAAGCTCACAAGATGGCATGTTGAATCAGTTTTTAGGGACTTAGTGAAAATTCCAATTTTACAGAATCTGAGTTAACATGATAGCATCTTGACAGCAATGTTTATATATGCTACAGGAACTTTCATGGCATGAAAATTAACAGGTTGATAGAGGGCAACATATACTTCAATTGATTACTTTATGGCAACATCAAAATATGCATGTACCAATGGCTACCATCCTCTCAAGTTGACATATTGAAGATAGCAGATTCACAGACTTAGTAAAATTTAGCAAGGGGCAAATAGGGCACTTGTTAATAGGATGGCATGTTGACAGCAAGTTTTGTATAAGATGCAATTGCCTAATACACAAGATCTTGGCACACATCTACATAGGATGACAAGTACAACAATTCATGTCATGGTGCCAACTCCAAAGGAACAATATATGCATGGGAACCATCTAGATATCATGGCAACAAAATAACAGATTTCCAACACTTAGAATATTTTGGGCATGTGAAAACAGATTTTTAGTGGCATGTTAACATCAAGAATGTCACCCATATGATGATCTATCATGGCATGCAAAAATACCAGGGGCTAGCACATACACAAATGAGCATATTTCACGTTGACAAGTATTTCCATAAAGTGCAAGAATTAATTCATGTGAAAAAGACAAAATGGCACAATATCACAAAATGTCATTTTTGCAAACATGTCCAAATGACAAAACAAACCACGCCATTCGATTCACTGGATTTTTCGACCCCAAAATCATGTATCATAAGCATATGTTGCAGTAGGAAATCATGTCAAAATCAATGCACAAGAAATACCACCTAGTTTATAACATAGGACATGCCAGATTTGGCATATTCCGAAAATAGTAAAAAAATCACCAATACCAGATGAGCTAGGTAACCCAGGGGATGTCTAGACACTGCCACTGGCAGGTGGGCCTGGTGCCACACGTACACGCAAGAGGGTGACAAGTGAGGCCCAGACGTCAGGGACACACATAGATAAACTAACAATTGTGCCCCAGGGGATTCGAACCCTGCACCTCACGGAGGTGGGCAAGGGCGCTGACCAGCTAAGCTAGGACTGCTTGCTTGGCAGGAAGGGGGCGCGAGCCTACTTGGACTATAACCAGCCGGTGCTGGCTTCTTCTTCCTAGCGTCAGAGAAAACGACGGCGCCCCGGCGATCACCGGAGGAGAGAAGCCCCGGTGGGGGTGCGGAATCGACGGGGTGTCCGATTCGTGGCCGCAAAGCGGCTTCATGGGCGCGGAGGCAAGGGAGAGCAGAGGCGCTCGAGCGCTTACTCGGCTCTGGCAACGGCGATAACGCGCGTGGCAGGGAGGTGAGAGTGGCGAGGTGCTGGGGGGAGAAGGCTAACTGCCTACACGCATGGGACAAAGACACGGCGCGCGGGGAGCAAGAACATGCACGCAAATAATAGTACGCTTACACTGTCTCTATGACCGAAGCACCGAGGACAAGAGCTTGACATGGATGGCACGACTCGCAAACGAAGCTAAAAACGATTCGGATGGGCGGCATGGAAGAAGGGGTATACCTACCCTACCTAGGACATGGAGAGATGGTGCGAGGCACGATGGGGCGACGGCGAGGAGTTGACGAACGCGGCTGTGCTCCTGTTTCGGGAAGCAGAGGAGGAAGACCAATTGTTAGGGGAGATCCGGGGTCCTTGGCGATGCAGACGAGGTCGAGGAAGAAGAGGACGCAGCGGGGGAAGCTTCCCGCGGCACCAGAGCGTCGGTCGCGCATCTTGGAGGTCACCCCGAGCTCGAGCGCGAGCTCGCTCGGAGCATGGCGACAGGGCGACGGTGTGCGCTTGGGAGGAGGATACCTGCGGCAGCGGGGCAAAGAGAGGGGCAGAATGGATCGAGGGAGGCTCCTTGGGCACCGGAGACGCGATATATAGAAGGCACGAGCGCTCTCCGACCGTCAAATCAACCCGGAGGTCGACGTGGCACCCCTGGATGCTCAGCCGTACAGGAGAACGACGACGTTCGCGTGAGGGGCTCGGTTGGGCTGTTGCTGGGCCAGGGGGAAGGAAGGAGGACCAGGAGAGGCTGAACCCTCTCTCTCTCTCTCCCGAAAAGAAGCCTTTTCTTTTTAATAAAACCCACATCTTGCAAAATTCACAGAGAAAATAGAGAGATGTTGGGGCATGAAATAAAAATACAGTTAAACTCACAAAAATGTGCTCTATTTAATAAAAATAGTTTTGGTATTTTTAGAGCAAACAATTTAAATCACAAACAATTATTATTGGAACCTGTTTTGCAAAGATTAGAACATGACAATGCATAAAAACATGATTGAGAGTAGACTAACAAATCTTAACAGAATATTTAAAAGAAGTTCAACATTATTAATGAGATGAACGGCAAGCAAAAATATTCACATAACTAGAATAGCAATTAGAGGGTTTTTTTGGCATAGTTGATAAAGAATTTGAGGAAGGATTTTCATACAACCACAACCCCACTAGCAAGCACACCTCTCCACACCTACACTCACATCACAACAGCACACAACTTATGATGCCACATTAATTTATGTGATGATGCCATGATGCCATGATGCTTGAGGAATGACATGAAGCAAAAATATTATTACTCAACCACAAGGTGGCATACAAAGAAGGTTCACACATGACAAATTACAAATATGGCAAGGGATGCACTTGGGCTATTACACCCCTTTAAGGCAGGCCGTTTTAAAGTGCACTTGCTCATGACTGGTTTCATGGATGGCTATACTTAGTGGATAAGTGAAGATGATGACGTCGATGGAGCAGCCAATGAGTACATTGGACCTGACGAAGAGATGACCGATAATGGCGGCGGAGAAGAGGCCGGACATGGCGGTGAAGAAGAGGCCCGACATGTCGGCGGAGGAGAGGCCGGACATGGCGGCGATGGACATGGCGGCGGAGAAGAGGCCGGACATGATCCCGCGGACACGCCGCAACATTCTTCGCTACTAAGTTCAATCCTGCAAGACCATCATGTTCGAGACCTGCTTCGCAAGAAGACGACTAGCGACAGCACTGCTTCTAGATCTAGAGAGGAGTCCAAACTGGAGCAACTAGAGGTAGATTCGAAGACTCCATTGTATGGTGGTTGCGATCCAGAGGTGACCCGCTTGAGTTTCACGCTCGAACTTCTAAAGACGAAGGCTAAGAACAAATGGACCGATAGAAGCCTCGATGGGCTTCTCAAGTATCTAAAGAAGGTTCTCCCCGCAGGGAACCCGTGTCCTACTAGTGTCGATGAGGCCAAGAAAATCGTGTGCCCTCTTGATCTGCCGCACATTAGATACCACACATGCATCAACGAGTGCATCATTTATCGATAGGAGCACGCGGAAAAACCCAGCTGTCATGTGTGCCATGCTTCTCGATACAAGAAGGCCGGAAGGAAATGTCCTCAGAAAGTTGTATGGTACTTACCGATCACTCCCCGTCTGCAACGTTATTTCGTAGGTCCTAAGGAAGCAAAGCTAATGCGTTGGCACGCGGAGAGGGTGCAGACCGACGATGGAGATGACTTGAAGCTGAGACATCTCACGGATGCAAGCCAGTGGAGAGTGTTCACGCCGAATATCCGTATTCCGTAGCAGATCCAAGGAACATCGTGCTTGGCATGAGTACCGATGGCATGAATCCATTTGGCAACCAGAACAACAACCATAGCACATGGCCCGTGTTTGTATGTATGTACAACCTCCCCCTGGTTGTGCATGAAGTCAAAGTACATACACATGAGCATGCTAATTCAAGGACCGAAACAACTAGGAAGTAATATTAATCTTTATCTGGGGCTACTGAAAGAGGAGTTAGATACTTTATGGAAAACACCGGTCAAGACATGGGATGCCAGCAAAGGAGAGTATTTCTATATGAGAGCCGCTCTGATGACGACGGTGCACGACTATCTCGGTTACGGATATGTCGCAGGACAGGTGTGCCACGGATATTGTGGATGCACCCGTTGCATGGATGATACAACGTCTCAGCAGTTAACGTCAACGAAAGATGGCGCATCTGGGAAAATCATGTACATGGGGCATCGAAGATGGCTCGAGAAGGATGACCCACGGAGATCTATTCAAGGGTGAGGCTGAGCATTGAATACCTCCACGTAAGAGGAGCGGCGCCGAAATCTATGAGTTGTTGAAAAACTGGGAAGAGTGCCCCACGCCGGAAAAGATGATCAAAAAAGCACCGGAGCCGCTACTGAAGGTATGGAAAACAAGGCCAGTTTTCTGGGACTTGGAGTACTGGCCCAAACTCGACACGCCTCATTCCCTTGATCAAATGCATATCACGAAGAATCTCGTCGAGAGTTTGCTTGCGACACTGATGAACATGCCGGACAAGACCGGGGATGGGCGAAGGCAAGAAAAGACTTGGAAAATTTTGAAATCAGGGTAGATCTACACATGCCCCGTAAAAAGTCATCGGAGGACACGGAGACGGAGACGGAGGTGGGGGTCAGGGGCAAAAAAGTCAATAAGAAGGAAGAGAAATATTGCCCCCCTTCTTGCTTCACCTTAAGTCCGAAGGAGCTAGATCAATTCTTCAAGTTCCTTACTGGAATCAAAGTTAGTTCCAGTTACTGTGGGAAGATAAGTAGATTTTTAGACATGAAGAAGAAAAGGTTCAGCGGGATGAAGTCTCATGACTGTCACGTGATGATGACGCAGATACTACATGTTGCCATTAGAGGGATAATGGACCAGCACGTCCGTGACACGCTTACTGGTCTCTGCAACTTTTTCGATGTTATCTCTCAAAAGTCGATAAGTGTGAAGCAACTCCGAAGGTTGTAGGAAGAGATCGTTGTCATACTAAATGAGCTTGAGATATACTCCCCGCCAGCATTCTTGGATGTCATGGTGCATCTGTGTGTCCACATTGTGGACGTCATCATTGACCTCAGGCCGATATTCCTGCACAGCATGATGCCGTTCGAGACGATGAATGGGGTCATCAAAGGATTCATTCGTAACATGTCCCATCCGGATGGAAGCATCGTCCAGGGCTTTCTGACCGAAGAGTGCATCTCCTTCTGCGAGAATTATCTAGGCGTCACCGGAGACCCTGTTGTGGGTTTGCCCGTCAACAAGCACCTTGGGAGGTGAAGGAGGTGAAGGTCACACCAACGGCCGGAGGGAAATGCATGTGGACCATTCGGGTCAACGCAAAGACTTTGACATAGCAAACTTAGTAGTGTTACAACACCTAAACGTGGTAGATCCTTTCGTGACACTGCACAATGAAACCATCGCAAAGAAATACCGTGACCGGGGGCTGCGCAAGACGGACACCGAAGTTATTAGAGAGCACAACCTCACTTTCTTGCCTTGGTTCAAGCAACATGTTCTTGCTAATCCCCCGGAAGAGGGCTCTACTGACGGATTGCTCATATACGCCTTAGCACATGGCCCCATGCCCAACCTCGCGACCTATCAGGCATAAGATATCAATGGGTACACGTTCTACATGGAGGCTAACGATTTAAGGAGTGAGTACCATAACTCAGCGATGACAATGGAATGCATGACTGGCAACAATGGCGCAACTGAAAGATTCTATGGAAGAGTCAAAGAGATCTAAGAGCTTGACTACTCTGGACTGCATTGTGCGACAATGTTTCGTGTCAGATGGGCTAAGTCCGTCCAGAGAGAAAACCGTTTTTCACTACCATGACCATACCCGACGCCAACAGCGCTACCGTGAACGTCACCGGTCGCCAAAAATGAGCCATGGGTACACGCTAAGCACATGACACAATGCATCTTCCTAACCGACCCGACAAATCAGAGCCGTGTTGTCGTGAGGAGAGGCAAAAGGAGTATCATCGGAATGGATGGAGTCACCAACATGGAAGACTATGACCAGTATGACAACCCAATGTGGGAAGATGACCATGATGATGAGGCATGCGTCAAAAGAAGAATGAAGACTACATTAAAGAAGAAAAATCGTACTCCATGGAAAAGAAAAAGTCACAATGAAGGGCTCAATTATTTGACACCGAACAAGAAAGGAAACAAGCTCACTCAGAAACGAAAACATCAACGCTGAGAAACTATCATTTATATATATTTTTTTTTGTATACGCACTTAACCTTTATCGGTCAAATGATGTAATATATATCGCCTTATTTATATATATACATTAATGTATCCCCTTCTATTCTTCCCACCATGCACATGCTTCCGGCTCGGGCGTCATCTTTCAGAAAAGAAAAGAAAAGAAAATGAAAAGAAAAGAAAATGAAAAGAAAAAGAAAAAGGAGAAAGGAAAAAAGGAAATGAAAAAAACAATAATAGCAGAAAATGAAAAGACAAAGAAAAAGGAGAAAGGAAAAAAGAAAATGAAAATAGAAAATAATAGCAGAAAATGAAAAGAGAAAGAAAAGGAAAAAAATGTAAAGAGAAACGAATATCAGTAGCACGTTTTATCAACACGTGCTACTGCTATCGAGTTAGCTATGGTGTGTTTTATCAAAACACGCTACTGCTATCGAGTTAGCTATAGCACGTTATATGAAAACGCGCTTCTATTATTACTAACTTAATGCACCCGTTGTCGTCGAGCGCCCTCTCCATTCCCCTTTCTCTCCCTCTCTCTCGAGCGTCCTCTCCCTCTCCCTCTCGTCGCCGTCGTCATCGTCGTCGTAGCCCCTCCCGCCGAAGCCCTCTTCCCCGAGCCCTCCCCACCGGATCCCTCTTCCCCGAGCCCCTCCGCGTCGGAGGCCTCTTCCCCGAATCCCTCCTTGCCGCCGGAGCACGGTCCGCCGCCACCCGGGGCCGCCCCTCCTCATCGTCGCCGCATCCCCCTTCGGTGAGCATCCTCTCTCTACCCTCCCCCTATCTTCTCTGATTCTAGTGTTCTAGGGTTCAAATGGCAGAATTAGTGTTTAGGTTAATTAGTGTTTAGGTTAATTAGGGTTCAAATTGCAGAATTGGTGTTTAGGTTAATTAGGGTTCAAATGGCAGAATTACTATTTAGGTTAATTAAGGTTCAAATGGCAGAATTAGGGTTTAGGTTAATTATTGAATTAAGTTTTAGGTTAATTGGGGTTAACATAATTAGTGTTTAATTTAATTAGGGTTAACAAAATTAGGGTTTTGGGTAATCATTAGTAGTTAACAGAATTAGGGTTTTGGGTAATCATTAGTAGTTAACAGAATTAGGGTTTCATTAGTAGTTAACTGAATTTAGTTATCTATCCTAGCTTATATATTTATTGAAATTCTAAGAATATGGAGGCCGGTGAGAGCTTGATCATTTTCTGGAATTTGTCAAAGCTATATCTTGGCTTATATTGTTTCCACGGATCTGAGTGGCCTATGTTTTTCTGGAATGTTGATTCATTTCCGTTCCGGCGAATTTCACGCACTCGATATGTCAACATTTTAGCAAAGGGAATTTCCCGTTAATTTTCGGCATTACTTGTGCTAGAAAGTAGGACATATCGAGTGCCCGTGAATTGCCGGGACGGGAATAAACAGCATTCCGACAAACCATAGGCCTTTTTTATGTCATTAATTATTTATTTTATTATAGTCTGAGAGTTAAACGAGCAACCTAAACCATACATAGGAAACATGTCGAACAATGACGAACCCGGAGCTTCCGATCATCATGAGGTTGACAATCCCTTACAGGACGAACACGACTACCTCAACTTCTTGTGTAGTTAGGGCCGTCATGTCACAGTGGACGGTGACACCGCCGTCACTGATACCACCACCGGCACCGACACCGGCGCCGACACCAGTGCCAAGACCGAGGTCGAAGCACCGGGGCCGAAGCAGAAGAGTACGAGGACACGAAAACCTAACAAGCTCGGCACCGGTGCCTGGTGGTCATAGCAATCCATCCCGGCAAATTTGAGCCAATAGAGCTGGAGGAAGCTTGCAAGAACTATGGCAACCAACTCGGATGCATCCTACGGGAAGTCGCTAGCATCAACGCCACGGACTTAAGGGCTAAACCAAAAAATTGGAGCACCTCCTCCTAACGAAGTTGCACCAGAGATACTTTTTCCCCGGCCAGGATGAAAAGGAACTTCCGTGGGAAGATCCTGCCATGAAGAAGATAAATAACGCCGCCATGGGGAAGTTCAGCGGTGCATTGTCCACCTGAAAAACTCAGGTGAAACGATCGATTGATAGGAAAGAACCCTACTCCAAGATTTTTGAGGAAAATCCCACACTTTTGGAAGAGGACTACAAAAAAATAAAGGAAACTAGCGCTACTAAAGATGCCAAGTGTATGTCCGAGAAATTCAAGGTGCTTCAGCAAAGGAACACTGGGAACCACCGCCTCGAAAGCCATGGTTACCTTGGCAAGAAACCCATATGGGATAAGGAGGACGCACAAAGTGAAGCCCACGGGATCTCTGGCGGAGTACACCGACCAGCTGGAACATGACTTCATCAGGGCTCGGTACAAGTGGGACAAAGAAAAAAGTGTTCTACACGGACAAGCACACGAGGAAGTTGATGAGAATACTAGTAGTTACCACCTTATTATATTAGCTTCTGATCAATTCGACTACACATTGTAGTAACATTTGTAAATGGTCAACATTCCTTTTGCAGAAAGAGCAACACAAGCATGCGGCCGAAAGCGACTCCTCGTCTAAGTCTTCGGCGAGGCCCATGTGGGACACCCCTCTCAACCGGTCCTTGAACATACTGAAGGGACTCGATCCGGGCAAGCGGCCCTCGTATGGACGTGTGCATGCCGTCGGAGACGAGGCCTCATGGAAGTACTACTATCACAAGGACGCGGAGGCCAGAAGGCAAAGAAGGAAGTTCAGTCAGGTCACCATCGATGAGAGGGTGGCGCTTGCGGTCGACAAAAGATCAGCTGAGACCGAAGAAGTCCTGAAATGTGAGGTCGTCAAAGCGGCAGTCGAGGCAGCAGTAGCTGCCTGCAAAGTGGAATTGGTATCTTCGGTTGGAGCCTTGGTTCCAGCTGTTTTCGAGTTTTTGAGAAACCACCCAAACGCATGGCCAGAGGACTTTCCCATGCCCAGCTTCATCGGGAGCAACTCGATGAACATCGCACCAGCAGCACCTGCTGCCGCTAACGCACAAGGTCCCGCACGCGCTCATAGTAGCTCGTCCTTCGTCTCTGGCATGCGAGGCCGGGCTTCAACTTTGGCTGAGCTCGACGCCCTCCCAGTAATTATGCGTCGCACCAACATATCTATAATCTTCTGCTTCCGTTGTCTTTCCGTTGTCTGACGCCACAAACATGTCTTTGCAGGCCGATGAAACCACTTGCACCATAATGTACATGATCAACGACCACAAGGTGGACGTGTGAACCGCGACGATACTAAAGCCCAAGGAATGCTTGTTCCACGTCCGGCCAATCCCCGATGGAACCTTCAAGGTTTCCTTGGCGATTGTCAAAGCGGGCCACGAGGGTTTGCCTCCTCCATTACGGGGGGTGGGACAGGAAGACGAGACCCCGATGCAGCTTGGACAATGCAAGCGTTGGATGTTGCTGTGGCCAAAGAATCTTCTTCGTGTGGAGGTGACTGAGAGCACACCAATGACATCACATCACCACGGTATGAACACCACCCCGCCTACGCAATTACCAGCGCCTCATATCGTGTCGGGTGAGAGAGGAAGACGACGCGAGGATGGGGGTCCAATACTGATATAGTCGCCCCCGTGGAACAACAAATGGATGATGAGATGGAGGAGGATCCGGAGGACCCTTTTCGGTTCCTCAATACCGGTGCCTATGACAACGAAAAAATGATGAGTCAGCAATATAACTCGGGCTATGAGCATGCGGATGGAAAGATGGATGATGTGCCCGAGCAGAACGTCCTAGCAGGGTTGATTGCAAGAAGTATCTCTTCATGCAATCCTCACAGGACACGCCTCCAGATGCCGCCTCAATGCAGGGTCAACTAGCCGAGGGTTGTATAGTGCTTAGCCCGACAACACTGGTGGCGGGGGTAAGGAAGGTCCTGGAACGTGAACCCAAGAAAAAGGAGAGGAAGAGATCGCTGAAGAGAGGCTCTGCTGCCGCCAAAGCAGCTGCCAAAGCTTCTAGTAGCAAGTTGGCTCCGCCGACCGATTTTGAAGACCGTGTACCGGTCAAAGGTGCGGCGTTAATCCATGTCGCGGGTCAGCCGATCCTACTAGATAAACCGCTAGAGGGCATATCATGGGATCTCAAGAGACTGCAGGACTATGTCTTGTCGACTGAGAAAAGCCTTCTCACCTCGGATGATCCAGGATACCCGCTTTACGCGGTTCGTGTGCCTCGGAGCAAGTGCTACGTCCACAGACCCCCCTGCAGATGTGTTCTTCCTACGGATTGATCACATCTTTGAGATGTTTCTCACGAGACGGCTCGATTTTACGATCGTCCGCCTTTTTGCGCTATATATGAGTTTCGTCATGAGGAGAGACCAAGTCACGCATATCTCAGTGGCGGATCCATACTACATGCATGAGTCCTTCTTGAGTCTCAGCGAGTATGAACGCACTGTTGCTAGGACTTACATCGAAGAGTTCATGATAATGAATAAGGAAAAGGAAATGGTGCTTCTGCCTTATCATCCTAGGTAAGTCATTTCCCGATAGCTGTTTTGTACATTTCAATCATTCCTTCGCTCATATGAAGGCTAATTTATATTGCGCAGCAACGACAGCGCCGTCCTTATCGTTCTTTTCCTACGAGCCTCCCATGCTGTGTATTTTGACTCGTCCAGAAACTTCAAGAAGAAGGACTACACCGACATAATGGCAATTCTGTACAGTGCTCTCCATGGCTTCTGCCTGAGGGGTGGCCAGATCAAGATCAGGAAAACAAGGAAGGGCGCGCCGGGTTTCGGACATTAAACTAAATTCTGGTGCGTCCATCAACCAATAGGAAGTAAGAGCTCTGAATTCTACGTCATCTACCTCATGATGGAGTTGAGAAGGGATTACCAACAACTTCACATGACAAGCAAAAACGATGACCATATCCACAAATGGACGGAAGCATTAGGAGCCGATGCGGATTATAAACTTAGAGATGACTTCTTTCGCATCCAGAGGGACATTGCAGCGATCATCATGAAATATGTCGTCGAGGAGAACAGGATGTTCCACCACGGCTCTATATCAATTGCTGATGTTTGAACTCGCATAGACATGCAACATCTGGATATGACACAGTTCATGAAGCTGGGTTGCGTCCTCCCGGATCTGGATGGATGGAACATGCAGTGATTGACGATGCCGATGATGATGGGTGGATTGAATTTGTACTTTCTGTATCGATGAAACTATGTGATGTAAACGGTCCTGCAGAACTTGCGTAACGCTAGCTAGTTTGGCAGTTTGGGTACGATGACCATGCGTACATCTAGTTAACTAGTTTGGGTACGATGAACCTGCATTGATTAATTATGTTTACCATATGTTGCATCTATTTGCTAACTCATTCTTCTCGTGTTGCTCAAGTATATTATGTTGCATATTATTGTTGAATTCACTTGATGAAGATGCATCTCTAACAAGTACATAGGTCCTCGATGGTGAAGAAGCAGTGCTATGCGTGTACATAGGGAGGGTTCCGGGAGTGTACGACGAGTGGCTAGAGTGTCAGGCCCAAGTGTATCGCTTCTCGGGCGGTAGCCAGAAAGGGTTTGACAGCAGAAGAGAGGCGGAAGCTAGTTACTTGAGGTGGACGCTAGCGAGAGAGACGAATCGGAACCGGTGCCTCATGTACTGCATAATTCCACTCTTACTCATAGTGATAGCTCTTCTCTTCTATATCATCGTTGAGATGGATGACGATGTAGTTGCATGTATTCGAGACATGTCACAACTTGTATCGCTATTTCGAGATGATGATGAGAGACATCATTTGTGTTGGATGATCATTATGATGATGACATGATTTGATGAGACTATTTGTATGTGTATGGAGACTATTGTGTGTATGATGTTTGATAGAGACTATAGTATAAAACCTGTACACATACAGAGGAAACGTCATGTAAAAAAATCAGAAAATAATAGTAGTAGCGCTGGTTTGGAATCTAACAGCAGCGAGGAGTTGGCAGTAGCGAGCTTAGGATAAACGCACTGCAGATGTTAGTAGCAGCGTGGTATGGTAAAACACGCTACTGCTACCTATGGATAGCAGTAGCGCAAGACAAAACTCGCTACTGCTAATAGTTAGCTATAGAGCCGTTGCAGTAGCGAAGGCACCCACGCTACTGATATAGGTACAACCCACGCTACTGCTAGGCTTTTCCCTAGTAGTGTGATATACTTCATGGTCATAATGCACAAATGCTGAGGGGGGGCCTTCACAACATTCACGAAGTCATTAAACTAAGCATTCAACAGGGAATCTCATATCCAAAATAATGTTTCAAATCCTACACATGCCAAGATTCATCCATGTCCCTGAGAACTAGGGTTCTATTCACACATGGGGAAGACAAACCTCATAACTACAATGATGGATTACATGGATGAAAGATTCATATAACACACAATACAATCCACTAGGGTTCTTGATGTTACAATGATAAGGATGTGGATGATGATGACGATGGTGATGATGATGACGTTGCTGATGACGTTGAAGGCCCCGTGCACGCGGTGAGGAACATGGTATTCTTATCCTTGTGAACCCCACCTCCGGATGGGCTCTAGAGGCTAGGGTTCTACCTTCTGGACGAGTTTGTGGTGTCTCTGCGCATCTGATTCACGATCCGATTTCACGGGGGCGAAGTAGTCGACCAGACGGTGGTGGTGGCACTCCATATGACAGCCCATACGAGCGAGCGCGGTCATATGGAACACCGTCTTTTGTTCTGACGCTGATAACGCACAAATGTAGGGGATCATTTGTAGCCTTTTTCGATAAATAAGAGTGTCAAATCCAACGAGAGCTAAAGGTAGAACAAATATTCCCTCAAGTTCTATCGACCACCGATACAACTCTAAGCACACTTTAACGTTTGCTTTACCTAGAACAAGTATGAAACTATTTTGTAGGTGATAGGATAGTTTGCATGAATAAAACTAGAAGTACTTAGCAGGAATAAAACTACGAGTAAATTGCAACATAATAAAAGTTAGTTGTTTAGTAGAAAGCTTTTGTCAAACAAGAAGGTTATTTGTCCCTAGGCAATTGGTAACTAGACCGGTAATCATTCTTGCAATTTTATATGAGGGAGAGGCATGAGCTAACATACTTTCCGTACTTGGATCATATACACTTATGATTGGAACTCTAGCAAGCATCCGGAACTACCAAAGATCATTAAGGTAAAACCCAACCATAGCATTAAGTATCAAGTCCTCTTTACTCCCATATGCAACAACCCACCTACTCGGGTCCGTGTATTCTGTCACTCACGCCACCCACCATAGGCAAATCATGAACACATTGCAACACCCTACAGTGGGGATACCCCACGTTTGCGTGAGACGGAGGGCGCCGTAGGACACGACCATAATAAAATATACACTCATACCAACCACGATCATCAATTAGCCCATAAGACAAAACGGATCTACTCAAACATCATAGGATAGCCAAATATCATTGGGAAATAATATATGGAGTTGACCACCATGTTTAAGTAGAGATTACAGCGGGGAAAAGAGGTATTACACCGCAGCATAGAGGGGGAGAGATTTGGTGTTGATGACGACGAAGTTGTTGGTGTAGATCGCCGTCACGATGATTGCCCCGACGGCGTTCCTGCGCCACCGGGAGAGAGGGGGAGAGAGCCCCCCTCCTTCTTATTCTTCCTTGGCCTCCCCCTAGATGGGAGGAGAGTTCCCCTCTGGTCCATGGCCGCCATGGCGGCGGAGGGGCAGGAGCCCCTCCTAGATTGGATCTCCCTCTCTGTTCTCTTCTGTTTCACGTTCCTGTTTTCTGGCCGAAAATCGTTTCTTATATTCCCGGAGATCCGTAACTCCGATTGCGCTGAGATTTTAACACAATTTCTTTCGGATATAAGATTCCTAGCGCCCGAAGTAGAGCTCCAACTGACTTACGAGGAGGGCACAACCCACCACCGCGCGCCTGGGCCCTGGGCACGCCCTGGTGTCTTGTGGTGGCTGTGGGCCCCCTTTTGCGTTGATTGACACTCCCAAAAATCACATATATTCCAAAATAATTCTCCGTAAATTTTTATCGATTTTGGACTTTGTTTGATATGGATATTCTGCGAAACAAAAAACATGCAACAAACAGGAACTGGCACTGGGCACTGCACTACTGGAATTCAGTTATTTGCCGTCTGCCATAGCGGACGGCAAAGGGCAGGACCACCGACGGCAAAGCCTTTGCCATCGGGCAGCAGACGGCGAAATTTCCGGCACTGAGAACTCCGGTAAAGGAGTGCTTTGTCGTCTACCTTTATACAGTGGATGGCAAAGTGTTTTTGCCGTCAAGCAGCAGACGGCAAAGCGACTGGACGGCGAAAAGTTGAGTTAGCCCCGTTAGTGGCTAACGGAGCCTTTGCCGTCTGCCACTCCCCCTTTGCCATCCGCACCCTATGCCGTCTGCCTCCCCTCCTTTGCCGACGGTCACTCCTTTGCTGACGGCCACGGTCGGCATACCTTCATTGCCCCCCCTCCCCCGCCACCCTCCTTTGCCGACGGTCAATGCTATGCCGACGGTGGCCGTTGGCATATCTTCTTTACCGTACCCCCCCCCCGCCACATTCCTTTGCTGTAGTGCCACTGCTATGCCGATGGTGGCCATCGGCATAGCTTCTTTGCCGTCCGCCCCCGGACGGCAAATGTACCAAATGGCATCAGGCGCACTCCCAAGATGCACAGGTGGGTGCCACGTGTCGCCTTTGCCGTCGGTGCCGGACGGCAAAGAAACTATGCCGACGGTGGCCGTCGGCAAAGTGGCAATATTGCCCCAGTTTTTTCTATTTTTTCTAATATCCAATTTTCACAGGCAAAATATGCTATATTTCACAATAACCCTAGTGATGATCATCCAACAACAAGCACAAGCACAAGTATCCAACAAACATACCAAAACAAATGTCACATTGTTCACCATATTACAATAGTAACAAGTTTCACATATGTAGCAAGTTTAACACTGTTCATCGATACAAAATCACAAGCACTCCATCAATGCAAGCTTCCGTGAAGTGACTCTAATCTGCAAAATGGGAAATGCGAAAGTTAGATGAAGTAGACTAGAATAAGAAGAAGATGATGAAGAAGCGGTTTTCTTCTCTCTATCTTTCTCCTCTTGTTTTCTTCTTCTTATTTCTTATTTGTGTCATTCGGGCGAAAGTTAGATGAAGACTAGAATAAGAAGAAGATGAAGAACACTAATATTTTGGAAGGAGCTAAGTTTGTCTAAGTGCTAAGTTTGTCTAAGTGCTAAGTTTGTCTAAGTGCTAAGTTTGTCTAAGTGCTAAGTTTGTCTAAGTGCTAAGAAGATGAAAAACGAGCTAAGTTTGGGGCTTACCGTCCTCGTCATCACGGAGGAGAGGCACCGCGGTTGCTCGGACCAGTTTCACCTGGAGAAGGCTGCCCTGGAGAAGGGTCGTGCGATGCGATTCCGGAGTTAAGCTGGACCAAAGATGATTTGCAATGTCTCGTTAGCATGATGACACTGAAAAGATCATTGCATTGAAATGAAACTCACCGTTGCAGCCGTGGTAATGACTGGCATCGACGGAGCGGCCTGGCCGGTCTTCTCGCACATAGTCTGCACATTTGTTTTTTCAAAAGTCAATGATATTCATTATTAATGAAAGGAACATTATATGCAAGATTTGACAAATATGAAGAAGAATATTACCACGAAGAGCTCGTAGATGGCCCGGTAAGACGCATCGGACCGTGCCCTCTCCTCCTCCAACAACCTTGCCGTCCTCTCCTCTATCTCCTTCTCCTTCGCCGACATAAGCGCCTGTGTAGCCTCTCTCTCTTTCAGAATAGCAGCCTGCAACACAACTCACTACTAGGAAAATGGCTATCCCTAATATCACTATTAGTGGCGCACTAGAGAGATGGTGCGCCACTGCTATATAGCAGTGGCGCACCAGTTCCAGGTGCTCCACTAATATCTGAGTTACCAGTGGCGCACCAAGGATGGGGTGCGCCACTGCTATTTTTTTTGGCTGGGACCAGCCCTCCCCAGGCTTACCAGTGGCGCACCAGAGCCAGGTGCGCCACTGGTAAGCTTGGGGACGGACTGGACCCAGCAAAAAAATATTAGCAATGGCGCATCATAGGTGGTGCGCCACTAATATGTGATCCCCCAAAAATTAGCAATGGCGCATCATAGGTGGTGCGCCATTGGTATGAATAGGTGTGGCGCACCCTACGTAGTGCGCCATTGCTATATAGTTCCATCGGCTTAGTCATCACTAGTACACGCGAAATTTCCTTTTCCTCACGACCCGTCTCTCTCGCGAGCGTCCCTCTCCCCACGACTCCTCGCCGCCGCCGCCACCCACGCCGGCGAATTCCGGCGAGTCCCGGCGGCGCGCAACACGCCCCCACGCTCCCCTCCCTCAGCGCCTTCTTCCTCTCCGGCCAGAATCGCCGCTCGCGGCCTCCACCCTCGCCCGCGGCTAGGGTTTCGGCTCCTGCCCTTTTGCTGCAACCGCCCATGGCGCGGACGAGCCGAGCGCCGGCGACGAGGGCGCCGAATCCGGGAGCAGTGCCCTTCTTCTCTAGCTGCAGCCTCCGGCCTTGTCCTGCTCGAGGAGCAGGAGAGCTGGAGGGGCGCACCCAGCCACCAAGGTCAAGGTCGCCGCCGTCAAGCGCTTCTTCAACCTGGACCTCGACCTCCTCGGCACCGTCGTCCAGCCACCCAAGGGCAAGGTGCTCCCCTCCCTCCCCCTCTATTTGATTCGATCCGGCAGCCGATGGAGATGCACTACACTGACTGCTGCTATGTGTTAACTGAATTTGACAGCATGTCAACTGAATTTTTTTGTTTCTTCGATTTCGATTTTGAGCAGCAGGAAACCTCCATCTCCTATCCCTAGCTCCCTCTCTTGTGCTCCTATGTAGGGATGTAAACCTGGATAGGACGATGGATAGCGTCCGCCCATGGGACGCACGCACGTCGGGACGGTGGTCTGCCATGGATCGGCCGTAGGTGTAGGTTTGCATCGGCGTGGCCGTGACACTCTGATATATAGGAGCTTTACTACTAGTATATACGTACGTACGTAGTCATCTAAACTCACAAGATTGAAAGCAACGAATCTAGTAGCTAGCTCTAGAAATCAATCAAACTGCTTGCTTGCTTGGGCCTAGGTTAGCTTCTTGCACTTACGTCTCACTGAATTGATGTAACATAGTCTCACTCTCTCGCCTCTGTATGTTTTCTTTGGACTCACATACATGCTGTGTTTCAGACAGATTGTTTGCTTCAGAGTTTCAGAGAAAAACAGGGGAGACAGACAGAGATAGAGACGAGCAAATTTCAGTTAGCCTTTTCTGTATTTAGTTCTGGGCAACACATGCCCTTTTCTTCCTCAATTTTCAGTTAGCCTTTTCTGTACAACAAAGTCCTGAACATTTATACAATATCCAGTTGCCAACAAAACCTAACTTACACACTTAACCGATGCACCGAGCCGGTTCAACTCATCAGGATAGAAAAATATATCAACACATCCGCACATGTGTAAGTTGGCTCCAGCTGCAGGCAAACTTAAACACTATGAATTTATATGTTTACTGTCTTACTTGCTGCAGCCTCTAAGATATTAATTCCTTTTATCAGTAAAAAGTGAATGATTACTTATGTATTGTTATATTTTTTATAGATCGTCTCAACAAGATATTGGGGAAAAGATCAACATCTGCAAGAACAAGTGCAAGTGCAGTTCAGAGTATGGTTGTATCACCCCCAGCTGAAATTCAAGATGAGCAGTCGCTGAATATTGGCAGTGGTAATGAATCTGCAAATGAAGTGATTGATTTGGAGGGCAAAAATCAGGATGTGGGAGTAGATGAGCCTGTAGGGAAGAAACAAAAGAAGACCACATCAGAATGTTGGGACCATTTTGATAAGTTTTTCAAGACGGTGGTCGTAGACAGGCCTTTGATAGGTTGCATGAGATTGACAAAAAAAAGTTTGACAAATTTGCTCCAACAGCTGCTGATTGGGAGAAGGCGGTTACTCTTTGTAGATGCTTGAAGAAGTTTGATGATCTCACTACTCTACTATCAGGTAATCAATATCCAACAGCAAATTTATTCTATAAAGGCTTCTGTGAAATCAAGGCTTTAATTTCTGGTTGGCGTAAAAGTAGTGACACTACTATTAGAAAGATGGCAGCTTCTATGCAAACATCATAATTTTTGCTACAATTGGATAATTTACTTGATAGCCTTGGGAAGCACATGATTTTTGACATACAACATCATAATTTTGTGCCACGGACCTGGAGCATAATTTACCCCATAGGGCATTAGAGTATCTTACTGTCTATGTCTTTCCACGGATAGAAAGTATCGAGTCATAAACATTCATATGATCCAACAATAGAAAATAAATATTGTGCTCCAGGACCATGTGACATCAATCAATTAACATGTTTTTGCGTTTCCTAAAAAATAATAACTGTGCCTATGTGATGCTGTTAATTGCTTAGTATCAAAGATAAATTGTGTCTACAACATGATCCGCATTCAAGTACGTGGTCTGTCCTGTTCCTCACTTATATTTGGATGCATGGATATTATTTGATTCTTGCTAATTTTGAAAACTGTTGGAGAACAACATACTTATGTGCTATGATCCGTCTTTCTGTTAATTTTGAAAACTGTGGGAGAACTGCCGCATGCTTGCACTGCATGATCATACACTTGTTTTCTGGACTGTGTTCTAACACAGCCAATGAAGCATTGATCCTTCCAAAATAGAGTTGTGGTTGACTATGTACATGGTTTACTTCACTATCTGTTTGACACAACGTGTCAATATTGGGCATACTAAATATATTATATTTTTCTTCTCCATTTTTAGAATTCAGGTATTGGAGATGATCAAGTGGTGATAAAAAGAGTGCAGTGAAGATAGTGGTGCTGGTGATGTGAATGAAGTGGTGCTGCTGGCTGTGGTGATAGTGTAGTGTAGAATAGGCTAGATAGGTTTTAGGATTTTCTATTTCTTTCCTTAGTTTGTAACTAGGTCAGATTACTACTTTTGTAATTCTGGAATGTTCTATCATGTAAATGACTTTGTAATGATTTTATCTTGATCAAGGATTTTATTCTGAGAATTTGGATACTAAGCTTGTATTTTTAAGATTTTTTGCAAACTGTATATACTATACTGTATTCAAACTGTATACATGTATAAATACGAGGACAACGCGTAAAAAAGTAAATTTTCAAAATTATACCAGTGGCGCACCTAATTCACTACCAGTGGCGCACCAAACAAAAATACTAGTGGCGCACCTGATTTTTTACCAGTGGCGCACCTCACATAATTACCAGTGGCGCACCAAATTCACTACCAGTGGCGCACCAAGCAAAATAGCGGTGGCGCACCTAGTTTTCTACCAGTGGCGCACCCCGCAGAGATACCAGTGGCGCACCTGGCAACTAGTAGTGGCGCACCACATAGTGCGCCACTAGTATCTGCCTTACCAGTGGCGCACCAGAGGTGCGCCATTACTAACCATTACTAATGGCGTGTTAATAGTGGCGCACCCATAGTGCGCCACTAATAGCAATATGTGGTGCGCCACTAATAGCCTTTTTTCTAGTAGTGACTCCTCGTTAGCATTGTAATCATCTTTCTTCACACACACAACGTAATGAGGAAAGATATCTGAGTCCGTATAACTAACCTCGATGGCGAGCTCGACAGGCCATGGACGAGGCCTTATCTCAGGACAGGAGCTTGTTTGGCGCGCCTTGATCTCCTAGAGGTTGCTAGGACAACGTATAAGGCCATCTCCAATGGCAATCGAGCCATGGGGCCTCCCACCGCCAGCTATCATCACCAGCTCTGGATCAATTGGCTCCTGGCTCGGGTTAAAGTCCTCCCCTTTCCTTGCCTTCCCCTCATCTCTGTACCTCACGAGCTTGTTGTGGGAGGAGATGTTGCTGAACTTCAAGGGATCATCGTGGTCAGACTTAGAAAATGCCTTGACCTTCTTGTACGAGGCAGTATGGGCCATCGCATAGAGGTCGTACATCTGTGGCACCTCCGTTTTATTGTGATGTGCCTAAAAGAGAGAGAGAGGAACAAAGTATTAGTAAAGGGCTCAAGCTAGAATCAAGAATGAATTGCATGAATCATGAAGCTAACCACATACCCAGTTCAGACCAAACTGATTTAAGTTGGCGCTCCCTTGATGGTGTGGCACACCAACCATTTTGTTACGCCGGTCCTTGGCATTGTTGTGGACGGATAGCCATTGTTCTGAGCACCACTCATCCACCAACGCCTCCCAACAATCCATCATATCCGCACACCATCTTGGGGGCACCTAAGTTAATAAAGAGATATTTGAGCGCTACGCGTAGGAATCAAATGAAGGAAACTAAGTACAAGGCCTTAAGAATATGTAATTACCTTCATGTAATGCTCCTTCTCCATCTTCTTTCCGCGGCACGTCGACTTCTCCTTCCTAATACGCCGCGAGGCGTAGTAGTCTCGAACAGCCTGCACCCGAGCCTCGTGCCGAAAGTTTTGCAGTAGGCGCCTGCATTGCTGATCGATAACCTTTGTCGCGGCCTCCTCGTATCCCTCCTGACACTTGTAGAAGGTCTGCAATCAAACGACACAACACTTATTAGTACAATAACTAGCTATTGTTGATTTTTAATTGTGTAAAGTAGAAATTACCAAAAAATGTCTGATCACCATCTCCGCCCTCGTGTACCATATCCAGGAATAAGAGCAGTTCTAAGGAATTACAAGTTGCGAAACAATAATGTACCGACAACTTACTCGATGTACGGCCGCACTTCTGTTAGGTTGTTGAAGATATACAACGAAATGGTCCGCCATTCATCGACATCCAACGCTTTTGCTTTAGAAGCACCGGCTGGTGCGAGCTTCCCTTTGAATAGGCTGAGGTTGGATCGACTTTTTTTTGGGTCGCCATCATTGTACCGAGGCTTCGGATTATGCAAATGACGATTTTTGGCTTCGTAGTGTGCTGTCACGAAGTTTGCCGCCTCCTCAGTAATGAATGCCTCGGCCATCGATGCTTCAATTCTATGTTTATTTTTACATTTTCCTCGAAGCGTCTTCTGCATCCTCTCAGTTGCGAAACGCCAACGGTTTTGCACGCCCCCCCCCCCCCAATCTTGCCTCGGTCGGGAGATGCAAAATCAAATGCTGCATTGGATTAAAGAAGCCCGGTGGAAAGATCTTCTCTAACTTGCATATCAACTCCGACGCCAACTCTTCCATTTCATCTAGCATGCCAGGTGATAGTTCTTTCGCACAAAGAGAACGGAAGAAATAGCTCAGCTCTGCCAATACTAGCCATTCATCCTCAGGGATAAAGCCATGCAGCATCACCGGCATTACCCGCTCAAGCCATATGTGCCAATCATGACTCTTGAGACCAAATATCTTCAGTTTGTCAAGACTCGCTCCCCTCTTTAGATTCTCTGCATAACCATCGGGGAACATCAACTGCATTTTCACCCACAAAATCATTTCTCTCATAGCCGGCCTTCCAAGATTGAACCATGCCTTTGGCTTTGTCCAGTTCTGCTTTCCTTTCGCTTGTCACATGTTTTGTAACGGTCTGTCACATAGAGCCTCCTGATCGATTCTAGCCTTAGGATTATCCTTTAACTTCCCCTCTATGCCGAACAATGTACCAAAAATGGCCTCGGCGATATTCTTTTCAGTGTGCATCACGTCGATGTTGTGTGGGCAAAGGAGGTCTTTGAAGTAAGGCAGATCCCATAAGCATGACTTGTGAGTCCATGCGTGTTCCGTATTATACCCTTTGAAATACCCAGGACGATTTCGATCCGGCTCGAGAGCGTTTAACTGATCCAACATCTGTTGGCCTGTCAACGCGGGTGATGCAGAGTTTTTGACAACTCTACCTTTGATGAAATTCTTCTTGTCTTTTCTGAACTTATGGCGAGGATCCAGGAACTGTCTATGCATGTCGAAGCAAGAATACTTGCGACCCGCCTGCAGCCAACAGAACTCAAGAGCTGCCTTGCATGTGGGGCACGGGAACCTTCCATGCACACACCAGCCAACGAATAGGGCATACGCCGGCAAGTCATGCGTCGAGTACATGTACCACACATGCATTTTGAAGGTTTTTTTGGTAGCGGCGTCGTATGTCTTGATCCCATTATCCCAAGCTTGTTGCAATTCATCCTTAAGCGGCTGCATGTACACATTCATATTCTTCCCCGGATAGTTGGGCCCTGGAATTATCAACGTCAGGAAAATGTTCTTTCTTTTCATAATCTCTCCGGGGGGGAGATTGAGTGGAATGACAAATACAGGCCAACAACTGTATTGGGTTGCCGTCATACCAAACACATTGAATCCATCCATGCTGATGGCGACTCGAGGATGCCTTGGATCTGCCGCTTTATCGTTATGTAATGCATCGAAGTGCTTCCACGCAAAAGCGTCTGAAGTGTGTACCAACATCTGTTTCCCATCTGCATCTAGTTCGGTTCTTTTGCCCAATTTATGCCATGTCATCTGTCTGGCCGTCTCTTCGACCATGAAAAGACGTTGAAGTCTTGGTAGGATTGGCATATAGCGAAGAACGTTAACAGGAATTTTTGTCTGCATCTTCTCACCCATACCGTTGTCTACGACAACATACCTGGAAGACATGCAAATGGGACAATAGTTCAAGTCCGCATACTCAAGCCTAAATAAGGCACATCCACTCTCACAGGCATCTATCTTCTCATAGGGCATCTTAAGTACACGGAGAATTTTGTCCGACTGGTACAAGTTTGGAGGCAGTACATGGCCTTTGGGTAGAAAGCGTCCAAATATTGTCATCATCGCGTCGTAGCATTCTCTGCCCAGGTTGAATTGAGCCTTCAGAGCCATTACTTGCGCGATGGCATCCAGCTGACAAAGCTCAGTGTGCTCGTGGAGAGGACGTTTTGAAGACTCCAACATTTCATAGAATGCCTTTGCAGATTCCTCCATCTCATCGTCCGAATCCCGAGCATCATCAAAGTCTTGCACCATGTCTTCGATCCCGGTACCATGCTCGTCGGTGCGATGACGAACCACCTCAGCTCTGGCACGTTGGGCAGACTCACCATGAAAAGTCCACACCGTATAATTAGGCCTGAAACCCCACTTCTGCAGGTGTTTAACCATTTCACCCTCTGTCTGCCTTTTAAAGTTGTCGCACCGGGGACAGGGACACCATGTTTTTCCTGGCCATTTGCAAATGCGGCTCTCACAAACCCCTTGGTATTTGTAAACCATTCTTTGGTCATGTCGTTCTAACTGGTGTGACCGGTGTACATCCACGCACGATCAGTCATCTTGCCTAGCCACTGGACACACAAGAAATATATATATATAATTCAGCATATATATTCATCAGTTAATCAAGTTTGTCAGTTTTATTACGTCCATGCAACCTACACGCTAATAGGTAAAGATAGGTCCTAATCCCACCCCAGTATGTGTAGATTGGGTTCTTTTCCCATGCTCTGCTCCGGATCCGACGCAGAATTTCGGCAGCACCTCCCCGTTGTTCTCCTGATACACGTCTCGGCAATAAGCAGAGAGGATGTGTACCCGGAGAACAACAGGGAGGCACTGACGAAATTCCGCATCGGATCCGGAGCAGAGCATATGGGAAAATGAACCCAATCTACACATACTCGGGCTGTCCATGGATAACGTTGGACAATTCGAAAGGATGGCGGTTATAAATATGCAAAGACATGCATATTTATAGATGCTGCCCTTTCGAACGGGAGATGCATACTGGTCACACATACTGATGATTGAAGACACCTATAGCTAGCAAGTTTCATCGGCGCGAAGACCGGAACAGAGCAAATTAAGGGGGGAAGAGGAGAAGTCATTTGTGCTCACCCACGAACGCAGGGGCGGAGCTCGTCCAACGCACGGGGAGGTCGTCGAACAACTGCACATTGAAATCCACCCGATCAACACAAATATGATATTTTTTATAACAAAATCGGAAAATATGTGACCTAACTCTTAATTTACAAAACTATGACCCCGTCGGCCTCTGGAAGGCCGAAAAGCACCTTCCCGGTCAACAGGAGGCAGAAGAGGTGACGGGGGGGTCGGGAGTCAGTGTCGTCGAGGGTCAGTGGCGTCGGGGGTCAGTGGCGTCGTGGGTCGGTGGCGTCGGGGGTCGGGGGTCGGTGGCGTCGGGGGTCGGGGATCAGTGACGTCGGGGGTCGGGGGTCAGTGGCGTCATGTCGGGGTGTCGGGGTGTCATGTCTGGGCGTCATGTCGGGGTGTCGGGGCATCGTGTCGGGGTGTTGGGGCGTCGTGTCGGGGTGTCGGTGCGTCTTGTCGGGGTGTCGTGTCGGGGTGTCAGGGTGTCGTGTCGGGGCGTCATGTCGGGGTGTCGGGTTGGGGCTTCGTGTCGGGGTGTCGGGGCGTCGCGTCGGGGTTTTTTTCTTCTAGGTTTTTTCTTTTCTAATAAATCCAACTAACCTAAACCTAAACTAACCTAATAAACCAACCTAAACCTAAACCTAAACTAACCTAAAACTAAACCTAAACTAACCTAAAAAAACAAAAAAAACAAAAAAACCACCTTGGAGGGGCCGGTGGAGGAGGGGGGTGGTGGAGGAGGGTGCCGGTGGAGGACGAGGCCGGTGGAGGACGGCCGCCGTAGGGAGGACGCCGGCACGGCGGTGCTGGAGAAGGTCCGCGGGGAGGGGGCGCCGCGGGGAGGGGGAGGCGGTGCGGCGTCGCGGGGAGAGGGAGGCGGTGCGGCATTCGCGGGGAGGGGGCGGTGCGGCGCGCGGGCACAGGGTCCGGGGGCGGGGCGGTAGCAGGGGCCGGCGGCGGTGCTGGGCGTAGGGGCCGGAGGTGGGTCTCGGCGGCGTCGGGCGGGGCTGGGGAGGCGGTGCGGCGTAGTGGGGAGCGGGCGGCGGGGAGGGGGCGGCGGGGAGGGAGCGGGAGGGAGCGGCTGTGCGGCGTCGCGGTCACAGGGGCCGGCGGCGGTGCTGGATCGACGGCAGGGCTGGGGCGGCGGGTAGGGCGTGGGTGAGTTGGTGGGGGAGAGAGAGATCGAGGGTGAGAGAGAGGGGGAAATGGTTACTTAGGGCCGTTGGGGACGGCCGTTAGTTGGCCAGCTCTTTGCCATCCGCTAGCGGACGGCAAAGAGTGCGCAAGCAGACGGCAAAGTAGCAGCGGACGGCATCCAGGCCGCCCACCTGACCTAGCCCGCTCAAGGGTCCAGTGGGGCCCATCTGGGCTCTTTGCCGTCTGCCTTTAGGCCCTTTGTCGTCGGTTGGCGGACGGCAAAGACTCGGCTGATGGCAAACTATTTATTTGCCGTCCGCCACTCCTGTGCCGTCTGCTTTTTCTAAGCTGACGGCAAAGACCTTCTTTGCCGTCAGTCAGTTGACGGCAAAGAAACGGCAGATGGCAAATGTCCTGATTCCAGTAGTGCGGGATCAATATGTTAGTACAATAAATCATACAAAATGTTGCCAAAAATATGTGAAAGTTGTGTAATATTGACATGAAACAATCAAAAATTATAGAAATGACGGAGACGTATCAGCATCCCCAAGCTTAATTCCTGCTCGACCTCGAGTAGGTAAATGATAAAAAAAAGATAATTTTTGATGTGGAATGCTACCTAGCATAATCTTGATCATATATCTAATCATGGCATGAATATTAATACATGAGTGATTCAAAGCAATAGTCTATAATTTGACATAAAGACATTAATACTCAGGCATCCCAACAAAAAATCCTGTCTTTCAAAATATCAAGGCTAAAGGACGCTATCCCTACAAAATCATATAGCCTTGTCATGCTCTGTCTTCTTAACACAAAGTATAAATCATGTACTACCCTGGTGTCAGCCAAGCAATTGGTTCATACTTTTTAATGCGCTTCAGCATTTTCAACTCTCACGCAATACATGAGCGCAAGCCATGGATATAGCACTATGGGTGGAATAGAATGCGGTGGTAGACATTAATATAGAGAAGACAAAAAGGAAGATAGTCTCACATCGAAGCGGCTAATCAACGGGCTATGTAGATGCCCATCAATTTATATCAATGTGAGGAGTAGGGATTGCCATGCAACGGATGCACTAAGAGCTATAAGTGTATGAAAGCTCAAACTGAAACCAAGTGGGTGTGCATCTAACTCTATAATGAGAAATTTCCAATAGTATATGAAAGTGACAACATAGGAGACTATCTATATGAAAAACATGATGCTACTTTGAAGCACAAGTGTGGAATTAGCATGCCCCTTCTCTCTTTGTCTCTCTTTTTCTTTTTTCTTTTTTTTCATCTCTTTTTTTCTCTTTTTTTTCTTTTTATTTTGTTCGGAGCCTCATCCCGACTTGTGGGGGAATCATAGTTTCCATCATCCTTTCCTCACTAGGACATGCTCTAATAATGAATAATGATGGTTATCACACTTCTATTTACTTACAACTCAATATTACAACTCAATAGTAGAACAAAGTATGACTCTATATGAATGCCTCTGGCAGTATACCAGGATGTGCAATGATCTAGCGTAGCAAAGATATCAAAAAACGGACAAGCCGTGGAAACATAATGCTAGCTATCTTACGATCATGTAAAGCAATATGACAATGAATGCTCAAGTCATCAAAACGGAAGCGGTGGAAGTTGCATGGCAATATATCTCGGAATGGCTATGGAAATGCCATAATAGGTAGGTATGGTGGCTGTTCTGAGGAAGATATAATAAGGCTTATGTGTGATAGAGTGTATCATATCACGGGGTTTGGATGCACCGGCGAAGTTTGCACCGACTCTCGAGGTGAGAAAGGGCAATGCACGGTACCGTAGAGGCTAGCAAATTGCGGAAAGGTAAGAGTGCATATAATCCATGGACTCACATTAGTCATAAAGAACTCACATACTTATGGCAAAAGTTTATTAGCCCTCGAAGCAAAGTATTGCTACGCATGCTCCTAGGGGGGAGGTTGCTAGGAGTTAACCATCACGCGCCCCCAACCTTCACACAAAGATAGACAATCAAGGATAAATTATGCTCCAACTTCCTGGCATAACAGGAGACTATACATGCATGCTTCGGGAATCACAAACCTTAATACCAATATCTTACTAAACACGATCATCCACTAGTACCTCCCACATATTATCATCTCTATATCGCAAAACTATTACAAGCAATCAAACATATCATATTCAGTGATCCATAAGTTTTATGTAGGATTTTATGACTAACCATGTGAATGGCCAATTCCATTTGACTCTCTTAATAGATATAAGTGAAGAAAGAGAGTTTAATTCTTTCTACAAAAGACCATGCTCTAATAAATATAAGTGAAGCAAAAGAGCATTCTACAAATAATGGTTTTCTATGTGAAGAGAAACAGGCAATCCAAACTTCAAATGATATAAGTGAAGTGCAATGAGCATTCTATAAATATACCATGGAATATCTCATACCAGCATGGTGCATAAAACGAAAGTGAAAACTAAACACAAAAGACTCTCCAAGATTTACACATATCACATGAACGAAACGAAAACGAAAACATATCGATACTTGTTGAAGAAAGATGGGATGCCTTCCGGGGCATCCCCAAGATTAGACGCTTGAGTCTCCTTGGATATTCACTTGAGGTGCCTTGGGAATCCCCAATCTTGAACTCTTGCCTCTCCTCCTTCTCCTCATATCGAGACCTCCTCGATCTTTGAACACTTCATCCACACAAAACTTAACAGAAAACTAGTGAGATCCATTAGTATAATAAAGCAAATTACTACTTTAAGTATTGTTGCAAACCCATTCATATTTTATATTTTCATTATCCCTATTGTATTGTAACTTCTCCATGGCTTATACCACCTATAAAATCGATAGTTTCATCAAAACAAGCAAAACAATGCATCAAAAACAGAATCTGTCTTAAACAGGACAGTCTGTAGTAAACTAAACTTTAACCATACTTCTGTGACTCTCAAAATTCTGAAAGATTATGAAGAAATGAAAATTTTGTATAGAAATACTGTGTAAAAATTTCAGAAACTTTTGACGTTCCCGTAAAAAATGTAAATTCACGCACTACAGCCAAAGTTTCTGTTTTTACACCGCACATACCAACAAGCAATCTAATCATCCTAAAGGCAAATCTTGGTACATTATTTTTATAATACAATGGATTTGTACAAGGGGATAATTATTTTTGTTGAGAAGTTTCTGTGATTAAAGATTCACAAAGTTTCCATGGGCATGAACAAAGTTCAAGGCTAGCCCCCACTTCAACGATGCTCATCATCTCTCTCACTTTCACCTTTATTTTTGTGAAATTTTAGGTTCCCCTCTATATTTTTTGTTTTTAAACTTTATAAAAGCACTCAACAGAATAAAATGACTCTCTAAAACTTCCGGGTTGTCTCCCCGGCAGCGCTTTCTTTAAAGCCATTAAGCTAGGCATAAAGTGCTCAAGTAATGGATCCACCTCGATCCCAAGGTATATCAAAGCCAATTTTAATTAACAATGATTTGTAATTTAGTAGTGAGCACAAAGCAACATATCATGCAATGACGAAGTCTAACTCTCTTCTGATGCATCGGCATGTCATAAAAGAACAATTCAGGCACATCAAGTAAAGGCCAATGCATAGTATAAACAGTTTCTTGCAAATTTATCGTATTGGAAACATAAAGAGGTGGAGATGTAGTTCCTCTCTCATAATAATTGCAAGTAGGAGCAGCAAGCACATGCATATTATATTCATCAAAATCATCATGTGTAGTAGCAAAACGCAACCCATCAATATAATCCTTAATAAGAGCAAACTTCTTCGATATAGTGTAGTTGGGAGAATTCAAAAAGATAATAGGACTATCATGTGTTGGTGCAATAGCAACAATTTCATTCTTAACATAAGAAACTATAGCAAGTTCATCTCCATAAGCATAATTCATATTGGCATATTGGCCACAGGCATAGCAAGCATCAAGTTCATCAAAAAGGGATATTTCGAAAGAATCCACGGTATCATAGCATTCATCCTTCGGCAAGCACGAAGGGAAATTAAATAATGTATGAGTTGAAGAGTTACTCTCATTAGAAGGTGGGAATGGGTAGCTAATCCTCTCTTCCTCCTTTTTTTCTTCGCTCTCCTCCTCATCTTTTTCATCTAATGAGCTCACAATTTCAGCAACTTCCTCTTCCATAGATTCCTGCAAAATTTTAGTCTCTTCCAAGGCAGCGGACATTCTTTCAATAAATTCAATAATATCATAATTATCATAGCAATATTGAAGTATGGATAAATTTTCAGATTTGTAAGGAACATCGTCATACTTTTCAAGCAAAGAAGCAATTTCATAAGCACCTTCAAAAGCAACAATTCTTCTATTCGTTCCACATCGTAGTAATCATAAATACCATTAGCATAAGAAGCCAAGATTTCATTGTCATTAAATAAACATTGGAAGGGAAGGTGTGGAGTCTCTATCTTAGAGCAACAAGTAAAGTCACATCTCAAGCATGCATCCCAAGCAAACCATTGCAATATTCTAATTTGATCCCATAAGTGTTTCCCTTTTTGAGACAAGCGATAATCCCTAAAGTACTCACGTTGATCCAACGTGTCTCCCATTATAAAGTTTAATGATGATTTCTCAGGATTATCAAAGGAGTAATTAACGCGTTCCACATAACGAGCATCGAGGGTTTTAGGAGGTTCCCCATCTCCATGAGTAGCAAGTACCACTAATTTTTTTGGTGATTCGTATTCCATATCCATAACTAAAGATATAAAACAACTAATAACAGAAAATAAAAATTACTTAGTTATAAAGCAAAAAAAGCACACACGAGAATATTCACCCCATGCTATTGCTCCCCGGCAACGGCGCCAGAAAAAGGTCTTGATAACCCACAAGTCTAGGGGATCGTTTGTAGCCTTTTTCGATAAATAAGAGTGTCGAGCCCAACGAGGAGCTAAAGGTAGAACAAATATTCCCTCAAGTTCTATCGACCACCGATACAACTCTATGCACACTTTAACATTTGCTTTACCTAGAACAAGTATGAAACTATCTTGTAGATGGTAGGATAGTTTGCACGAATAAAACTAGAAGTGCTTAGCGGGAATAAAACTATGAGTAAATTGCAAGATAATAAATGTTAGTTGTTTAGTAGAAAGCTTTTGTCAAACAAGAAGGTTATTTGTCCCTAGGCAATTGATAACTAGACAGGTAATCATTCTTGCAATTTTATATGAGGGAGAGGCATGAGCTAACATACTTTCCGTACTTGGATCATATGCACTTATGATTGGAACTCTAGCAAGCATCCGCAACTACCAAATATCATTAAGGTAAAACCCAACCATAGGATTAAGTATCAAGTCCTCTTTACTCCCATATGCAACAACCACCTACTCGAGTTTGTGTATTCTGTCACTCACGCCACCCACCATAGGCAAATCATGAACACATTGCAACACCCTACAGCGGGGATCCCCCACGTTTGCGCGAGAAAGAGGGCACCGTAGGACAGCACCATAATAAAATATACACTCATACCAACCAGGATCATCAATTAGCCCATAGGACAAAACGGATCTACTCAAACATCATAGGATAGCCAAATATCATTGGGAAATAATATATGGAGTTGAGAACCATGTTTAAGTAGAGATTACAGCGGGGAAAAGAGGTGTTACACCGCTGCATAGAGGGGGAGAGAGTTGGTGTTGATGGCGGCGAAGTTGTTGGTGTAGATTGTCGTCACGATGATTGCCCCGGCAGCGTTCCGGCGCCACCGGGAGAGAGGGGGAGGGAGCCCCCCTCCTTCTTCTTCCTTGGCCTCCCCCTAGATGGGAGGAGAGTTCCCCCTCTGGTCCATGGCCGCCTTGGCGGCGGAGGGGCAGGAGGCCCTCATAGATTGGATCTCCCTCTCTGTTCTCTTCTGTTTCACGTTCCTGTTTTATGGCCGAAAACCGTTTCTTATATTCCCGGAGATCCGTAACTCCGATTCCGCTGAGATTTTAACACATTTTTTTGGATATAAGCTTCCTTGCGCCCGAAGTAGAGCTCCAAGCAACTTACGAGGAGGGCACAACCCACCACCACGCGCCTGGGCCCTAGGGCGCGCCCTGGTGTCTTGTGGTGGTTGTGGGGCCCCTTTTGCGTTGATTCCAACAACCAAAAATCACATATATTCCAAAATAATTTTCCATAAATTTTTATCGCGTTTGGACTTCGTCTGATATGGATATTCTGCGAAACAAAAAAACATGCAACAAACAGGAACTGGCACTAGGCACTGGATCAATATGTTAGTCCAATAAATCATATAAATTGTTGACAAAAATATGTGAAAGTTGTATAATATTGGCATGAAACAATCAAAAATTATAGAAACGACGGAGACGTATCAGACGCCTCTACGGTGTTTTCTGCTTTGGCCTCCTTGCATGATTCTTTTATGGTAAGTGATTATCACTTTAAACACGTGATTTCACTACCATTTTTGGGGAAATTTCACCATATTTTGCCAATTGGTCCAAAAGCGTAACCCGAGGGATTATCAACAAAAAGAGGTGCGCGAACGAGATAAAATTCTACAAAGGCTACGATGTAGTCATAAAATACTTAGTAAAATTGTCACATAAATTGGACTCGTCATCTTCGACAACGCGACACGCTTGATCGATTTGCTACTTAACATGGTCAAAGACGAGGTCCGATGTTGGGCAAAAGCAAGGGCTCGGGGGCTTAGGGTTGTTCTTCCCACATCCTGAGATGTCCACCGATCAGGCTCATGGCATTGAAAAACTCACCTCCTAGGAAGATTGTTCTTTCACCCACCTTTTTCAGTAAAATGAAATGCAAAGGTCCTTTGCATTCTCTCAAAGAAAAAAAAAGTTTTGACAAGAGACAGATCAAGGCATAGGGCAGCGGGGGTGGGAAAAGGGGAACCTCTAGGGTTTTACGTGTCTCTAGGTGGTGCCCACCACATATATATATAGGCGGAGGCAAAGGGGTGGTCGACTTGGTGAGGGGGCCTGCCCTTGGTTTGGCCGATTTGGGAGAGGACTCCACCTCTCGACGGCTTGCCCCCAAGGACTCCTATTGTGTTCCTTTTTTGGCCGACTTGGGCCCATGTGGGCCTTATCCCTTGGCCCAGGTTCAATAATATGCGAAGATATCCGGAACACCTTTCGGTGAATAATTATTAGCGAGATTTGGGCAGACATAATAATTCATGCATACAAATGAAGGTCTTTTATCGAGAGAACCTTGTTGTTACCGCATACCATTCCCTTTGCTTCACGAAACTTCACAAAATCCGAGGTGAGACTTTTACGGTATCCTAGTGATCAATATTTTGATCGCTATACCTAGCTATCATCGTTACTAATTTTTAGTCTTTACTTGTTCATGTATTTCAGGGTTCCTGTGACTAACACCTTAGTCACCATGCCTGGCGAGACAATGGTGAACAGAATAATTCTGAGTGGGCCTAGTGTCTATCTCTCCATCTCGGAGGAGCAAATCCAATCTTGATATTCTGAATAGCACAACAAAGTTTGTTGGTATACCCAAAAGCTATACCTTTATAACCATCTCGTTATGGTGTAACATTTTGCAATGTTACCCTAACTATGTGTTGTCACTATCGCGAGCATCCTTGTTACAATAATAATGTCCATGGTTAGGAAAACTGAATCATCAACACTACATGAGCTAATCTAGATGTCGGAGTAGGGATCTTTGGTGTTTATCTTTCCACACATGCAAATAGGTTTACCTTAGAATGTCACAATCAACCATTGCAATTATAGCATAGAAATACAAACTAAATTATGAACATGGAAATAGAATAATAGCGTCTTTATTATTGCCTCTATGGCATACTTCATCACTTACAATTTGTAAAGATGTGAGGCCGCCTTCTCTCCCATCATCATTGTCACCTCAACTTCCATGATTTCCATGGTCTTCTTATCCTGACCAGCCTGAAATATCATACCATCAT
Source organism: Elymus sibiricus (assembly GCA_039707655.1). Lineage (NCBI taxonomy): Eukaryota > Viridiplantae > Streptophyta > Magnoliopsida > Poales > Poaceae > Elymus > Elymus sibiricus. The sequence continues at coordinate 246,078,807 of CM077673.1, read as the reverse complement.
CATGAAGAACAGAAAGAAAATTAGTTTCCTCCTTTGACCTGGAACATACATTACACCTCGAAGCCCTCGCTCAACTCTGTCAAACATCCTGGTTTTGATGTCATCTACTCCGGTAATACGGTAGCCCGATTCATCGCAAATATAGGCTCAATCAAACTCACCGGACTCATACAAATAGAACCACTCATTGTTGGGCGTCAGATGAAAAAGAGCTTGCTGAATCCAACATCCATGCTTCATCTTTAGTTGACCACCTGTCTGATACTAGAAAAATATCACTACCACTGTCCAAGCCATAACCGCGAGTAACTACATTAGACTTGCCCCACCCTTTAGTTCTGGGCATTTCCTCTTTACATGTTCCCACTCCTTTCATTTGAAACACTTCACTTCCTTCTTATTTTTTCACCTCTTATCCCTCCATGAGTTGATAACCTATAATTGCCAACCCCAAAGCTCGAGTACTCTCCCTTTTAGTTGTATTCTTTTTCTTCATGAACTAATGTCCAAGTAGCGCTCGGTGATTTCCTCATTATTGAAGGTTGTCTTTCCATGTGTCAATATAATGACCAAATGCTCATAAGGCGGTGCCAATGAAACTAGAATAAGTAGGGCATTGTCCTCATCATCAGTCTTCACATCCATACGTGCTAGATCCTTGAACAACTCATTAAGGGCATTCACATGGTTCACAAGATCCGGCCCCTCCTGCATCTGCATCCCATAGAATTTTTGCTTCAAGCACAGTTTATTGGTTGACGACTTGGACATATATCAACTTGGCAATTTGTCCCTAATCGCCTTAGGAGAATTTTCCTCCATGAGACGGTACATGACCTAATCTGCAAGACAAAGTCATAGGGAGGCAACTTCCTTCACTTGGATATCCTCTGAAAAATCGGCATCAACCTTGGTCGGCTTCATTTTCTGCAAACCCTTCAAGATTCCCTGTTGTGCTAGAAGACCCTCGACTCTTGTCCACCATAGACCAAAGTTTCCCGTGCTGTCGAATTTCTCCATATCAAATTTGATAAACCCCAGCGCCATGCCAAGACGTGATTTACCTGACCTGTTGCCACCGGTCTTACCACCTTTGCTTCCCTTCGTGACCTCCTCCAAAAACAATCATCGATCTCGTATTACTTATCCGAAGCCATTCCGAAGTCCGTGATCTACCAAGAAAACTAACTAGCACACCGTCGCTCTGTCTACCCTCCAAAAATTGTCGTGGAACATGGCTGTAACGTGCAGATCAAATTACTCTATGCTGAGACTTGACCTCTCCATCTTTTCATGAACTCGCAATCGATCTTTCGCATAGCCTTCTTGCAACCTTGTTATGATACCACTTGTTATAATAAATACTCCATGCAAGATCATATATGACACTGATGCACGATATTTGTTAACAAGGTTGACCGAGATAGGCTAATTCCCCGTTGTAATGACTACGAGCACTCCTCCGCAAAATATAGCAATACCAGTTGCCTAGACGTCGACATCTCCAAGTCATCATGAGTAACAACATGTGGTGACACCAACCAACTCAAACACGACTCATATTTGTCCATACAATTACAACTCTTAGTCCATATAAGGGCATATCCAAGGCGGACCCGCAAACCTCCCGCAACTGTTCGGACCGTGTGGTCCGGACAGCGGAAGCCATCCAACCCTGACCTGTATCAGTCTGTGGAGCGGTACATACGCGATTTCTCCCACAAACCGGAGACAAATGTGGGGGAGGTTTGCGGGAGTCCGGACACGAGAAACGTCGGTATCTACCCCCTGGCCCACCTAAAGGATGGCGGAGCCCGCGCTTTTGTAGCAAAGAATTGCTTCCGCGCCAAAGTCCCCCACTTCTCTTCTTCCATCCCCGCTGCTCTCCGCCCAATTACCACTCTTTTCTCCCACTTCTCTCCTTCCTTCCGCCGTCGACACATGGAGCCGTCGAAGAACCTGCAAGAGATGGAGCCGGTGGAGGTGCTGAAGGATTTGCGGGTCGCACTCGCTCGGAAGATCAACTCTGTGACAAGTCATGATCGCCGCGTCAAAGAGAAGGCCGCAAAGGAGGAGAAGCTCAAGAAGCGGCTGGCAGCCGGTGGGCCTGCTGGTGGCAATGAGCGTGGAGGTCATGGTGATCGGCGCGGCCGTGGCGAACGCCTGAAGACGTGCGGGCGCACAACACAGACGGCGTCGTGGCCGGAGACTTACAAGTCGTCGTACTACTACACCGCCAAGCAGCTCGGCACCCCAGCTGGTACGGTGCCTTACATCATCGACGTCAACGCGGCACCGCTCTTCTCCGAGTATTCTTCGTCGCAGCTGCAGCGGGCGCGGCCGGCGCCCGGGGAGCAGATGGGTGCACGCACGCTGTTCGTTGCAATGCCTAGAGCGGGGGGTCCGACGTACGATGCAGACAAGGAGATGCTCGACGTCATCCACGATGAAGGCGAGGGAGGGGGAGGGGGCTATGACGTCGGGCGGGTGGAAGACTCGGATCCCACTCGGTCCGGCAACTACCAGTAGCTGCCCTACACCCAGACGGCCACGCAACAGAAGTTCACCCAGACCGGCGTCAGCACAAAGCAACAACACCGTTGGGCCGCCGGAGAGCAGCAACCTGATGGAAAGGAGGAGGGCGACGGCGACGACGATGATCCGGATGATACATCCAGTGATCCGAAGAAGAAGGGAAGAGGAGAAAGCTTCAACATGCGGGAGGATGAATTGTTGTGCGAGGCATGGTTGGCCACTAGCCTCGATCCGTTCCATGGCACGGAGAAAAAGGGCACAACCTAATTTGGATGAACATTCACATATGGTTCCATGTGTTGGGGAACGTTGCATGGGAAACAAAAAAATTCTCCTACGCACACGCAAGATCTATCCATGGTGCTAAGCATCTATGAGAGGGAAAGTTGGATCTACATACCCTTGTAGATTGCTTAGCGGAAGCGTTAAGAAACGTGGTTGATGTAGTCGAACGTCTTCGCGATCCAATCATGATCCGTCCACGAACTCCCGATCAAGTGCCGAACGGACGGCACCTCCGAGCTTAGCACATGTGCGGCTCGGCGGCGTCCTCTCCTTCTTGATCTAGCAAGCGAGAGAGAGGGGGTAGATGAGATCAGGACCAACATGACGGTATGGTGGTGGTGGTGGCAGCGGAATTCCGGCAGGGCTTCGCCAAGCGCGTACTGGTGAAACATGGGAGGAGTTGGGAGAGGTAACGGGCAAGGGTCAAAGGGTGGCTGCCCTCAATGCCTCCCCACCTTTATATAGGCGTGGAGGGGGCTGGTGGCTTGCCCTCCAAGGCCCTAGGGTCGTTGGCCAAAGGGGGAGGAAGGAAATCCCACCTTTCCTTCCCCACCGATTGCTATCCCCCCTTTTTAGGGATCCTGATCTTATCCCCTTGGGATATGAATCTATTCCTTTTAAGGGAGGATCTTGGTGCGCCTAGACCAGGGTTGTGGGGACTTTCCCCACTACCCACGTTCATGTGGGTCCCCCATGCAGGTGGGCCCCACTCCGAAACCTTCTAGAACCTTCCCAGTACAATACCGAAAAAACTCAAACTTTTTCCGGAACCCCGATAAGAACTTTCCATATATGAATCTTTGCCTCCGGACTATTCCGGAGCTCCTCGTGATGTCCCGGATCCCATCCAGGACTCCGAACAACCTTCGGACTTTCCACTATTAATATCTCAATACTACCCTAGCGCTACCGAACGTTAAGCGTGCGACCCTACGGGTTCGAGAATCATGTAGACATGACCGAGACACCTCCACGGTCAATAACCAATAGCGGGACTTGGATGCCCATATTGGTTCCTACATATTCTACAAAGATCTTTTTCGGTCGAACCTCGATGTCAAGGATTCAGTCAATCCCGTACGCAATTCCCTTTGTCCATCGGTATGTTACTTGCCCGAGATTCGATCGTCGGTATCTCCATACCTAGTTCAATCTCGTTACCGGCAAGTCTCTTTACTCGTTCTGTAATACAAGATCCCGTGACCAAACTCATTAGTCACATGCTTGCAAGCTTCTTGTGATGTTGTATTACCGAGAGGGCCCCGAGATACCTCTCCGTCATACGGAGTGACAAATCCCAGTCTTGATCCATGCCAACTCAACAGACACCCTCGGAGATACTTGTAGAGCATCTTTATAGTCACCCAGTTACGTTGTGACGTTTGATACACACAAGGTATTCCTCCGGTGTCAGTGAGTTGCATGATCTCATGGTCATAGGAACAGATACTTGACATGCAGAAAACTATAGCAATAAACTGACACGATCATATGCTATGTTTATACTTTGGGTCTTGTCGATCACATCATTCTCCTAATGATGTGATCCCATTATCAAATGACATCTCATGTCTATGGCCAGGAAACCTTGACCATCTTTGATCAACGAACTAGTTAACTAGAGGCATACTAGGGACACAGTGTTGTCTATGTACCCACACATATATTTGAGTTTCCAATCAATACAATTATAGCATGGATAATAAACGATTATCACGAACAAGGAAATATAATAATAACCAATTTATTATTGCCTCTAGGGCATATTTCCAACAGTCTCCCACTTGCACTAGAGTCAATAATCTAGTTCACATCACCATGTGATTTACATTGTTATGAATCTAACACCCAATGAGTTCTAGGGTTCGATCATGCTTTGCATGTGAGAGAGGTCTTTAGTCAACGGGTCTGCGACATTCAGATCCATGTGTACATTGCAAATCTCTATGTCATACTGTAGACACTGCTACCACACTCCATTTGGAGCTATTCCAAATGGCTACTCCACTATACGTATCCGGATTGCTACTCAGAGTCATCCGGATTGGTGTTAAAGCTTGCATCGACGTAACCCTTTACGACAAACTCTTTATCACCTCCATAATCGAGAAATATTTCCTTAGTACTCTAATTACTAAGGATAATCTTGACCGTTGTCCAGTGATCCACTCCTGGATCACTCTTGTACCCCTTGACAGACTCATGGCAAGGCACACACAGGTGCAGTACATAGCATGGCATACTATACAGAGCCTATGGATAAGGCATAGGGGACGACCTTCGTCCTTTCTCTTTCTTCTACCGTGGTCGAGCTTTGAGTCTCACTCAACTCCACACCTTACAAATCAAGCAAGAACTCTTTCTTTGACTGATCCATTTTGAACTCTTTCAAAATCTTGTCAAGGTATGTACTCATTGAAAGTTTTATTAGACGTCTTGATCTACCTCTATAGATCAATATGCCCAATATTTAAGTAGCTTCATTCCAGGTTTTCCTTTGAAAAACTCCTTGTCAAACAACCCTTTATGCTTTCCAGAAATTCTACATCATTTCTGATCAACATTATGTCATCCACATATACTTATCAGAAATTCTATAGTGCTCCCACTCACTTTATTGTAAATACAAGTTTCTCATAAACTTTGTATAGACTCAAAAACTTTGATCACCTCATCAAAGCATATATTCCAACTCCGAGATGCTTGCTCCAGTCCATTGAAGGATTGCTGGAGCTTGCATACCTTTTAGCATCCTTAGGATTGACAAAACTGTTGGAAATATGCCCTAGAGGCAATAATAAATTGGTTATTATTATATTTCCTTGTTAATGATAATCGTTTATTATCCATGCTATAATTGTATTGATTGGAAACTCAAATACATGTGTGGGTACATAGACAACACTGTGTCCCTAGTAAGCCTCTAGTTGACTAGCTTGTTGATCAAAGATGGTTAAGGTTTCCTAGCCATGGACATGAGATGTCATTTGATAACGGGATCACATCATTAGGAGAATGATGTGATGGACAAGACCCAAACTGTAAACGTAGCAGTTGATCGTGTCAGTTTATTGCTATTGTTTTCTGCATGTCAAGTATCTGTTCCTTTGACCATGAGATCATGCAACTCACTAACACCGGAGGAATACCTTGTGTGTATCAAACGTCGCAACGTAACTGGGTGACTATAAAGGTGCTCTACAGGTATCTCCGAGGGTGTCTGTTGGGTTGGCATGGATCAAGACTGGGATTTGTTACTCCGTATGACGGAGAGGTATCTCAGGGCCCACTCGGTAATACAACATCACATTGAGCCTTGCAAGCAAAGTGACTAAAGAGTTAGCCACAGGATCTTGTATTACGGAACGAGTAAAGAGACTTGCCGGTAACGAGATTGAACTAGGTATAGTGATACCGACGATCGAATCTCGGGCAAGTAACATACCGAAGAACAAAGGGAACAGCATACGGGATTAACTGAATCCTTGACATAGAGGTTCGACCGATAAAGATCTTCGTAGAATATGTAGGAGCCAATATGGGCATCCAGGTCCCGCTATTGGTTATTGGCCGTAGAGGTGTCTCGGTCATGTCTACATAGTTCTCGAACCCGCAGGGTCTACACACTTAACGTTTGGTGACGATTAGTATAATTGAGTTATTATGTTGGTGACCGAAAGTTGTTCGGATTCCCGGATAAGATCCCGGACATGACGAGGATCTCCGGAATAGTCCGGAGGTAAAGATTGATATATGTGATAATAGTGTTTTGATCTCCGGAAGAGTTCCGAAGTTCACCGGAAGGGGTTCCGGATGTTTACCGAAGTGTTCGGGTGCAGCAACACTTTATATGAGCCAAAGGGATAAAGCCCACGAGGTATTGGAAAGTGCAAAAGTAGTTTTGCTGCCGCGTAAGCGGTACTACCGCTTGGTGAAGCGGTACTACCGCCCGAGCGGTACTACCGCTTGTGTGAAGCGGTACTACCGCCCAAGCGGTACTACCGCTTGTGTGAAGCGGTACTACCGCTTGTGCACGGCTGTGCACGGTTCGGCAGGGATCCGAGTTGGACTCTTTTCCTGCGGGCCAAACCGACCTTGTGCGGGCAAAACCGACCCGGAGGAGGCTTTTACTCCAAGTTTAGACCCCAAGGCTCAACATATAAATAGAGGGGCAGGGCTAGCACACGGGACACATCAGGATTTCCCAAGCCGTGTGCCGGCAACCCTAGCCCTCTAGTTCCTCCGTCATAATCTCCGTAGTGCTTGGCGAAGCCCTGCAGAGATTGTTCCTCACCACCATCACCACGCCGTCGTGCTGCTGGAACTCAACCACTACTTCACCATCGCTCGCTGGATCGAGGAGGTGAAGGCGTCATCAAGCCGTACGTGTGTTGAACGCGGAGGTGCCGTCCGTTCGGCACTAGATCGGAAGGATCGTGATTGGATCGCGGGACGCTCGGCGATTTGGATCGCGAAGACGTTCGACTACATCAACCGCGTTTATTAACGCTTCCGCTTAGCGATCTACAAGGGTATGTAGATTCACTCTCCCTCTCGTAGATGCTCATCACCATGGATAGATCTTATGTGTGCGTAGGAAAATTTTTGTTTCCCATGCAACGTTCCCCAACAGTGGCATCATGAGCTAGGTCTATGCGTAGATGAGATCTCGAGTAGAACACAAACGAGTTGTGGGCGTGGGTGTATACATATTGCTTGCCGTTACTAGTTGATATTTGATTCGGCGGTACTGTGAGATGAAGCGGCCCGGACCGACATTACGCGTACACTTACGCGAGACAGGTTCCTTCAACTAACATGTAACTTCGTTGCATAAAGATGGCTAGCGGGTGTCTGTCTCTCTCACTTTAGTTGAATCGATTTCAATGAAGAGGGTTCTTTTAGAAGATCAAAAAGCAATCACTACACCACGTTGTGGTTTTGCGTAGGTAAGAACGGTTCTTGCAAACCCATAGCAGCCACGTAAAATTTGCAACAACAATTAGAGGACGTCTAACTTGTTTTTGCAGGGTATGTTGTGATGTGATATGGCCAATTACATGATGAGATATATGTGATGTATGAGATGATCATGTGTTGTATAGAATATCACGACTTGCATGTCGATGAATATGGCAACTGGCAGGAGCCATAGAGTTGTCTTTAATTATTGTATGACCTGCGTGTCAATCATTAAGCGCTATGTAATGCTTTACTTTATCGCTAAACGTTAGCAATAGTCGTGGAAGCAACAGTCGGCGCGACAACCTTATGGCGACACGTTGATGGAGATCAAGATGATGGAGATCATGGTGTCATGCCGGTGACGATGGAGATCATGCCGGTGCTTTGGAGATGGAGATCAAAAGCACAAGTTCATGGCCATATCATGTCACTTATGATTTGCATGTGATGTTAATCCTTTTATGCATCTTATTTTGCTTAGGACGACGGTAGCATTATAAGGTGATCCCTCACTTAAATTTCAAGATAAATTGTGTTCTCCCCAAGTGTGCACCGTTGCGAAAGTTCGTCGTTTCGAGACACGCCGTGATGATCGGGTGTGATAGACTCTACGTTCGCATACAACGGGTGCAAGCCATGTTGCACGTGCGGAACACTCGGGTTAAACTTGACGAGCCTAGCATGTACAGACATGGCCTCGGAACACAAGAGACCGAAAGGTCGAACATGAGTCATATAGTAGATATGATCAACATGAAGATGTTCACCATTGAAACCACCTCAACTCACGTGATGATCGGACTTGAGTTGGTGGATTTGGATCATGTAACACTCGAATGATCGGAGGGATGTCAATTTGAGTGGGAGTTTTTTAAGTAATATGATTAACTAAACTCATTATCTAGAACAATAGTCTAAGTTGTCTTTGCTATATTTATGTTGTAGATCATGGCTCGCGCAGTAGCACCCCTGAATTTTAATGCGTTCCTAGAGAAAGCTAAGTTGAAAGATGATGGAAGTAACTTTGTGGACTGGGCCCGTAATCTAAGGATTATCCTTACGGCTTCCCAGAAGGCTTATGTCCTTGATGCACCGCTTGGTGATCCACCCGCTCCAGTTGAGTCTCTAGACGTTGTGAACGCCTGGCAGGCTCGTTCTGATGATTACTCAATAGTTCAATGTGCAATGTTGTATGGCTTAGAACCGGGACTTCAAAGACGTTTTGAACGTCATGGAGCATATGAGATGTTCCAGGAGTTGAAGTTTATCTTTCAGAAGAATGCCCGGATCGAGAGATATGAGATCTCCGATAAGTTCTATGCTTGCAAGATGGAGGAGAACGGGTCTATCAGTGATCACGTGCTCAGAATGTCTGGGTACTCCACCCGTCTGGCTGAGTTAGGGATGCCCCTTCCGCCAGAGGCTATCACTGACAGAGTTCTTCAATCATTGCCACCTAGCTACAAGAGCTTCGTGTTGAACTATAACATGCACGGGATGAACAAGTCAGTCGCCGAGCTGTTTGCGATGCTGAAAATCGCTGAGTCTGAAATTCAGAAGGAGTATCAAGTGTTGATGGTCAATAAAACCACTAGTTTCAAGAAAAATGGCAAGGGTAAGAAGGGTAACTCCAAGCAGAGTGGCAAAGCAGTTGCTCCTCTCGTGAAGAAACCCAAGGCTGGACCCAAACCAGAAACTGTGTGTTTTCATTGCAAGGGAACTGGACACTGGAAGCGGAATTGCCCCAAGTATTTGGCTGACAAGAAGGCGGCCAACAACAAACAAGGTATATATGATATACATGTTATTGATGTGTACCTTACCAACTCTCGTTGTAGTGCCTGGGTATTTGATACCGGTGCGGTTGCTCATATTTGCAACTCAAAACAGGAACTGCGGAATAGACGGAGGCTGGCAAAGGACGAAGTGACGATGCGCGTGGGAAATGGTTCCAAGGTTGATGTGATCGCCGTCGGCACGCTCGCTCTTCGATTACCGTCGGGATTAGTGATGAACCTAAATAAGTGTTATTTGGTGCCTGCGTTAAGCATGAACATTATATCTGGATCTTGTTTATTGCGAGACGGTTACTCATTTAAATCAGAGAATAATGGTTGTTCTATTTATATGAGTAATATCTTTTATGGTCATGCACCCAATGTGAGGGGTTTATTCTTATTGAATCTCGATAGTAATAATACACATGTTCATAACATTGATGCCAAAAGATGTAGAATTGATAATGATAATACCACTTTCTTGTGGCACTGCCGTTTAGGTCATATTGGCGTAAAACGCATGAGGAAGCTCCATGCTGATGGACTTTTGGAGTCACTTGATTTTGAATCACTTGACACATGTGAGCCATGCCTCATGGGCAAGATGACTAAAACGCCGTTCTCTGGAACAATGGAACGGGCAAGTGACTTATTGGAAATCATACATACTGATGTATGCGGTCCGATGAGTATTGAAGCGCGCAGTGGTTATCGTTACTTTCTCACCTTCACTGATGACTTAAGTAGATATGGGTATATTTACTTAATGAAACACAAGTCTGAAACATTTGAAAAGTTCAAACAATTTCAGAGTGAAGTTGAGAATCATCGTAACAAGAAGATTAAATTCCTACGATCTGATCGAGGAGGAGAATATCTGAGTTATGAGTTTGGCAGTCACTTAAGACAGTGTGGAATTGTTTCACAATTGACACCGCCTGGAACACCACAGCGTAATGGTGTGTCCGAACGTCGTAATCGAACCTTATTAGATATGGTGCGATCTATGATGTCTCTTGCCGATTTGCCACTATCGTTTTGGGGTTATGCATTAGAGACAGCTGCATTCACTTTAAATAGGGCACCATCGAAATCCGTTGAGACGACGCCATATGAACTTTGGTTTGGCAAGAAGCCAAAGCTGTCGTTTCTTAAAGTTTGGGGATGTGATGCTTATGTCAAAAAGCTTCAGCCTGAAAAGCTGGAACCCAAAGCGGAGAAATGCGTCTTCATAGGATACCCAAAAGAGACAGTTGGGTATACCTTCTATCTCAGATCCGAAGGCAAAATGTTTGTCGCTAAAAACGGAACATTTCTTGAGAAAGAGTTTCTCTCGAAAGAATTGAGTGGGAGGAAGATAGAACTTGATGAGGTTATTGAACCTTTACTTCAACCTAAGAGTAGCGCAACGCAGAAAGTTGTTTCTGTCGAGCCTACATTAGCTGAAGAGGAAGTTAATGATGATGATCATGAAGCTTTGGATCAAGTTGCTATCGAACCTCGTAGGTCGACAAGGACGCGTACTGCTCCTGAGTGGTACGGCAACCCTGTCTTAGAGGTCATGTTGTTAAACAACGATGAACCTACGAGCTATGGAGAAGCGATGATGGGCCCGGATTCCGAGAAGTGGTTAGAGGCCATGAAATCCGAGATGGGATCCATGTATGAAAACAAAGTATGGACTTTGGAAGTATTACCTGAAGGGCGTAAGGCCATTCAGAACAAATGGATCTTTAAGAGGAAGACGGACGCGGACGGTAATGTCACCGTCTATAAAGCTCGACTTGTGGCAAAGGGTTTTTCACAAGTTCAAAGAGTTGACTACGATGAGACCTTCTCACCCGTAGCGATGCTTAAGTCCGTCAGAATCATGTTAGCAATAGCTTCCTTTTTCGATTATGAAATTTGGCAGATGGATGTCAAAACAGCGTTCCTTAACGGTTACCTTAAGGAAGAGTTGTATATGATGCAACCAGAAGGTTTTGTCGATCCAGAGAATGCTGACAAAGTTTGCAAACTCCAGCGATCCATTTATGGACTGGTGCAAGCATCTCGGAGTTGGAATCTTCGCTTTGATGAAGTGATCAAAGCGTTCGAGTTTATACAAGTTTACGGAGAAGCTTGTATTTACAAGAAAGTGAGTGGGAGCTCTATAGCGTTTCTAATATTATATGTGGATGACATATTGCTGATTGGAAACAATATAGAAATGCTGGAAAGCGTAAAGGAATATTTGAACAAGAGTTTTTCAATGAAGGACCTAGGAGAAGCTGCTTTCATATTAGGCATCAAGATCTATAGAGATAGATCAAGACGCTTAATAGGACTTTCACAAAGCACATACCTTGATAAGATTTTGAAGAAGTTCAAAATGGATCAGTCCAAGAAGGGGTTCTTGCCTGTTTTGCAAGGTGTGAAGTTGAGTAAGACTCAATGCCCAGTGACTGCAGAAGATAGAGAAAAGATGAGTGTCATCCCCTATGCTTCGGCCATAGGCTCTATCATGTATGCAATGCTGTGCACAAGACCCGATGTCAGCCTTGCCATAAGTATGGTCGGAAGGTTTCAAAGTGATCCAGGAATGGAACACTGGACGGCGGTCAAGAATATCCTGAAGTACCTGAAAAGGACTAAGGACATGTTTCTCGTTTATGGAGGTGATCAAGAGCTCGTCGTAAAGGGTTACGTCGATGCAAGCTTTGACACTGATCCGGATGACTCTAAGTCGCAAACCGGATACGTATTTATTCTTAATGGGGGTGCGGTTAGCTGGTGCAGTTCCAAGCAAAGCGTGGTAGCAGATTCTACATGCGAAGCGGAGTACATCGCAGCCTCGGAGGCGGCGAAGGAAGGTGTCTGGATGAAGGAGTTCATGACAGATCTTGGAGTAGTGCCTAGTGCACTTAACCCAATGACTCTGTTTTGTGATAATACTGGTGCCATTGCTCTAGCCAAGGAACCAAGATTTCACAAGAGGACCAGACACATAAAGCGACGTTTCAATTCCATCCGCGATTACATCAAGGAGGACGACATAAATATTTGCAAAGTACACACGGATCTAAATGTTGCAGATCCGATGACTAAACCTCTTCCAAAGGCTAAACATGAACAACACCAGAACTGCATGGGTGTTCGATTCATTACAATGTAAATCACATAGTGATGTGAACTAGATTATTGACTCTAGTGCAAGTGGGAGACTGTTAGAAATATGCCCTAGAGGCAATAATAAATTGGTTATTATTATATTTCCTTGTTAATGATAATCGTTTATTATCCATGCTATAATTGTATTGATTGGAAACTCAAATACATGTGTGGGTACATAGACAACACTGTGTCCCTAGTAAGCCTCTAGTTGACTAGCTTGTTGATCAAAGATGGTTAAGGTTTCCTAGCCATGGACATGAGATGTCATTTGATAACGGGATCACATCATTAGGAGAATGATGTGATGGACAAGACCCAAACTGTAAACGTAGCAGTTGATCGTGTCAGTTTATTGCTATTGTTTTCTGCATGTCAAGTATCTGTTCCTTTGACCATGAGATCATGCAACTCACTAACACCGGAGGAATACCTTGTGTGTATCAAACGTCGCGACGTAACTGGGTGACTATAAAGGTGCTCTACAGGTATCTCCGAGGGTGTCTGTTGGGTTGGCATGGATCAAGACTGGGATTTGTTACTCCGTATGACGGAGAGGTATCTCAGGGCCCACTCGGTAATACAACATCACATTGAGCCTTGCAAGCAAAGTGACTAAAGAGTTAGCCACAGGATCTTGTATTACGGAACGAGTAAAGAGACTTGCCGGTAACGAGATTGAACTAGGTATAGTGATACCGACGATCGAATCTCGGGCAAGTAACATACCGAAGAACAAAGGGAACAGCATACGGGATTAACTGAATCCTTGACATAGAGGTTCGACCGATAAAGATCTTCGTAGAATATGTAGGAGCCAATATGGGCATCCAGGTCCCGCTATTGGTTATTGGCCGTAGAGGTGTCTCGGTCATGTCTACATAGTTCTCGAACCCGCAGGGTCTACACACTTAACGTTTGGTGACGATTAGTATAATTGAGTTATTATGTTGGTGACCGAAAGTTGTTCGGATTCCCGGATAAGATCCCGGACATGACGAGGATCTCCGGAATAGTCCGGAGGTAAAGATTGATATATGTGATAATAGTGTTTTGATCTCCGGAAGAGTTCCGAAGTTCACCGGAAGGGGTTCCGGATGTTTACCGAAGTGTTCGGGTGCAGCAACACTTTATATGAGCCAAAGGGATAAAGCCCACGAGGTATTGGAAAGTGCAAAAGTAGTTTTGCTGCCGCGTAAGCGGTACTACCGCTTGGTGAAGCGGTACTACCGCCCGAGCGGTACTACCGCTTGTGTGAAGCGGTACTACCGCCCAAGCGGTACTACCGCTTGTGTGAAGCGGTACTACCGCTTGTGCACGGCTGTGCACGGTTCGGCAGGGATCCGAGTTGGACTCTTTTCCTGCGGGCCAAACCGACCTTGTGCGGGCAAAACCGACCCGGAGGAGGCTTTTACTCCAAGTTTAGACCCCAAGGCTCAACATATAAATAGAGGGGCAGGGCTAGCACACGGGACACATCAGGATTTCCCAAGCCGTGTGCCGGCAACCCTAGCCCTCTAGTTCCTCCGTCATAATCTCCGTAGTGCTTGGCGAAGCCCTGCAGAGATTGTTCCTCACCACCATCACCACGCCGTCGTGCTGCTGGAACTCAACCACTACTTCACCATCGCTCGCTGGATCGAGGAGGTGAAGGCGTCATCAAGCCGTACGTGTGTTGAACGCGGAGGTGCCGTCCGTTCGGCACTAGATCGGAAGGATCGTGATTGGATCGCGGGACGCTCGGCGATTTGGATCGCGAAGACGTTCGACTACATCAACCGCGTTTATTAACGCTTCCGCTTAGCGATCTACAAGGGTATGTAGATTCACTCTCCCTCTCGTAGATGCTCATCACCATGGATAGATCTTATGTGTGCGTAGGAAAATTTTTGTTTCCCATGCAACGTTCCCCAGAAACAACGACGTTCGATAGTAACTTGATCCAAAGTTTCATGATCATCATCATTAACTTCCTCTTCAACTAACGTAGGCTCCACAGAAACAACTTTCTGCGCTGCGCTACTCTCTGGTTGAAACAAAGGTTCAACAACCTCATCAAGTTCTATCTTCCTCCCACTCAATTCTTTCGAGAGAAACTATTTCTCGAGAAAGGACCCGTTTTAGCAACAAACACTTTGTGCTTGGATCTAAGATAGAAGGTGTACCCAACTGTTACGTTAGGGTATTCTATGAAGATGCATTTGTCCGCTTTGGGTTCGAGCTCATTAGGTGAAAACCCTTTTTCACATAAGCGTCGCAGCCCCAAACATTAAGAAATGACAGCTTAGGTTTCCGCCAAACCAAAATTCATACGGTGTCATCTCAACGGATTTAGATGGTGCCCCTTTTAAAGTGAATGTAGTTGTCTCTAATGCGTAACCCCAAAACGATAGTGGCAAATCAATAAGAGACATCATAGTACGCACCATATCCAATAGAGCATGACTACGACGTTCGGACACACCATCACACTATGGTGTTCCAGGTGGCGTGAGTTGTGAAACAACTTCCACATTGTCTTAAGTTGTATACCAAACTCGTAACTCAGATATTTACCTCCACGATCATATCGTAGACATTTTATCTTCTTGTCACGATGATCTCAAACTTCACTCTGAATTTTTTTGAACTTTTCAAACATTTCAGACTTGTGTTTCATTAAGCAAATATCCCCATATCTACTCAAATCATCAGTGAAGGTAAGAAAACAGCGATATCCACCGCACGCTTCAACACTCATTGGACCGCATACATCAACATGTATCATTTCCAATAAGTCACTTGCCCGCTCCATCAAGCCAGAAAACGGGGTTTTAGTCATCTTGCCCATGAGGCATGGTCCGCATGTCTCAACCGATTCGAAATCGAGTGAGTCCAAAGATCCATCAGCATGGAGTTTCTGCATGCGCTTTATACCAATATGACCTTGGCGGCAGTGCCACAAGTATGTGGTACTATCATTATTAACTTTGCATCTTTTGGCATCAATATTATGAACATGTGTATCACTACGATCGAGATTCAATAAACCATTCACATTGGGTGCATGACCATTGAAGGTATTATTCATGTAAACAGAATAACCATTATTCTCTGACTTCAATGAATAATTGTATTGCAATAAACACGATCTAATCACGTTTATGCTCAACACAAACACCAAATAACATTTATTTAGGTTCATCACTAATCCCGAAGGTAGAGAGAGCGTGCGATGGTGATCACATCAACCTTGGAAACACTTCCAACACACATCGTCACCTCACCCTTAGCTAGTCTCCGTTTATTCCATAGCTTTTATTTCGAGTTACTAACATTTAGCAACTGAACCGGTATCCAATACCCAGGTGCTACTAGGAGTACTAGTAAGGTACACATCAATAACATGTATATCAAATATACTCATGTCGACGTTGCCATCCTTCTTATCTACCAAGTATCTAGGGTTGTTCCGCTTCAGCGACCGTTCTCCTCATAATAGAAGCACTTAGTCTCGGGTTTGGGTTCAACCTTCGGTTTCTTCACTGGAGCAGCAATCGGCTTGCCATCCATGAAGTTTCCCTCCTTGCCCTTGCCCTTTTCGAAACTAGTGGTCTTACTAACCATCAACACTTGGTGCTCCTTCTTGATTTCTACCTTCGCGGTGTCAAACATCGTGAATAGCTCAGGGATCATTATTTCCATCCCTGGCATTTTCTAGTTCATCACAAAGCTCTAGTAGCTTAGTGGCAGTGACTTGGAGAACTATATCAATCACTATCTTATCTGGAAGATCAACTCCCACTCGATTCAAGCAATTGTAGCACCTAGAAAATCTGAGCACATGCTCACCAATTGAGCTATTCTCCATCATCTTGCAGGCAAATAATCTTGTTGGAGGTCTCATACCTCTCAACACGGGCACGAGCCTGAGATCCCAATTTCAGCTCTTAGAACATCTCATATGTTCCGTGACGTTTCAAAAATGTTTTGGAGCCTCAATTCTAAGCTGTAATGCATGACGCACTGAACTATCAAGTAGTCATCAGACCGTGCCTGTCAGATGTTCACAACATCTACAGACGACATTTGAGGGGGTGGCACACCAAGCGGTGCATTAAGGACATAAGCCTTCTGTGCAGCAAATGAGGACAATCCTCAGATCACGGACCCAGTCCGTATAGCCGCTACCATCATCTTTCAACTTACTTTTTCTCTAGGAACATAACAAAAATTCAGGGGAGCTACAACGCGAGCTATTGATCTACAACATAATTTGCGAAGACATTTTGACTATGTTCATGATAATGAGTTCAGTTAATCCTATTACTAAAGAACTCCCACTCAAATTGACATCCCTCTGGTCATTCGAGTGTCACATGATCCAAATTCACCAACTCAAGTCCGATCATCACGTGAGTTGAGGTGGTTTCAATGGTGAACATCTTCATGTTGATCATATCTACTATATGACTCATGTTCGACCTTTCGGTCTCTTGTGTTCCGAGGCCATGTCTGTACATGCTAGGCTCGTCAAGTTTAACCCGAGTGTTCCGCACGAGCAACACTGGCTTGCACCCGTTGTATGTGAACGTAGAGTCTATCACACCCGATCATCACGTGGTGTCTCGAAACGACGAACTTTCGCAATGGTGCACACTCGGGGAGAACACAATTTTATCTTGAAATTTTAGTGAGGGATCACCTTATAATGCTACCGTCGTCCTAAGCAAAATAAGATGCATAAAAGGATTAACATCACGTGCAAATCATAAGTGACATGATATGGCCATGAACTTGTGCTTTTGATCTCCATCTCCAAAGCACCGGCATGATCTCCATCGTCACTGGCATGACACCATGATCTCCATCATCTTGATCTCCATCAATGTGTCGCCATGAGGTTGTCGCGCCAACTGTTGCTTCTATGACTATTGCTAACTCATAGCGATAAAGTAAAGCAAAAACGGCGAAAATAAATTAAACACAACCCTATGGCTCCTGCCGGTTGCCGTACTCATCGACATGCAAGTCATGATATTCTATACAAAACATGATCATCTCATACATCACATATATCTCATCATGTAATTGGCCATATCACATCACAACATACCCTACAAAAACAAGTTAGACGTCCTCTAATTGTTGTTGCATTTTTTACGTGGCTGCTATGGGTATCTAGCCAGAACGATTCTTACCTACGCAAAACCACAACGATGATACGCAAATTGCTATTCAACCTTCTACAAGGACCGCCTCAATCAAATCCGATCCAACTAAAGTGGGAGAGACAGACACCCGCCAGCCATCTTTATGCAACAAGTTGCATGTTAGCGATGGAACCGGTCTCTCGTAAGCGTACGAGTAAGGTTGGTCCGAGCCGCTTCATCCCACAATACCGCTGTAACACCCTGGTTTTCGCTCCCTATTTTTTTTTCCTTTGCGGGGTTTGACTCCCGTCTTTTTCTCGGTGTTATCGGATTTCTCTAGCTCTTGGGTATGTGAAGATGGTCATCTAGCCTTGCCTTCCCTATCCAACCAGAGATTCTCCCCAGTCCTACCTTGCAACCCAGGATCTATCTCTGGACTTTGCCGTCGAAACCCTACCTTCCGAGTTGTCGGAAGGGAAACCCTTATCCTTGCAGTTACAAAGGAACCTCAATTTCCTTTGATCTGTTGTCTCCCAAATCTTTCCCAATGATCATCCCACCTATATAAACACTGGATATGCAAAAATATTGCCAAGTCATTTGCAATATTTTTCATTTATAATTAATTCCTTTTTCTGCCAAATAAGGGAATTAAATCCAGGAAAATATCTATCCATCTCCAAAGCTCATGAAAACTTGTGGAGATATTCTTTGTGACCATATTGAGCTCCCATAAAAATATTGGCCATAATTAAATAGGAGAAATTGCATTTTCCTATTTAATGCCAATATTGCATTTTGGGCCCTTTCTAAAGGAGCTACCATTTTGGTAGCCAGGAAAAATCCCAAATAATTTGTGGAGCTTCTCATATCCATATCTTTCCCATTTCCGCCAAGAACCCAAGTTCCATAGTTCAAATTTTGAGCACCACGTCAATTTGAAAATTTTGTCCAGTTGGGCAAATTGCAAAGGAAGTGCTCTATTACTTTATCTATTTGAGCTGAAATTTTTCATGGTGGTTAACATTGCTAAATAACTCATGGAAACCAAAAATCAGCTCAATTTATCCATCCATTCTCCCACAGCATTTTTCCAAGTTCCTGTCCATTTGAAAGCACTGTGAAGGAAGTACCATTTTGGTGTACCCAAATGGTATGAAATTTTACCAGTGCCTTCATACTCCTAAATCATGACTCTCCACCAAATTTCAACTCATTTCATCCATCCATTTGAGCACAGCTCCAAATTCTAGTTTCTGGACCAATTTCTGGTTTGTGAAGGAAGTGTATGCAAATGGGTCCTAAATGACTTAAAATTTTGCAAGAATATACTCCTTCCTACCCTATTTCATTGTGGCAAGGATCCAGCTCCTCTCCTTCATCCATTTCTCCAGAAACAACCACAAGCAGTATGCTGCCAAATCCTGTTTCAGTAAGTTTCTTTCCCCCAGAGCTTTCGAGTGGATTCCAGCCACACCTAGGATCTATTTGACCTTTGAGTCACGCAATGGACAAGGTGTTGGGTCAAGTCATGCTGCAGAACATGTTTTGGCGTGGTGACCACGCGGATGACAGGCAGAAGCGCGCGCTCTGCGCTCGGTCTGCTTCTGGCAGTCGTCTCCGACCGACCGCGGCTTTCCCAGCGTGTCCCGTGGATTCGCAGCACCCATGTACCCCTCCCTAGACCCTTCTCCCCTCCAGATTCTTCTTCCTCACGCCATGGCAGTCGCCGCCGCGGCACTGTCCCCCACGTGATGCCGTCATCTTCCTCCCTTCCCTTGTCTCTTTCCCTCCCGAGCCGTCCCCTCCCCCTGTTGCTCGTCAGGTCGGCCGCTCCCCGACGCCCGCAACAAGCCAGCCACGCTACCCCGAGCTCCAGTGTGGCGATAAGGGCGCCGCGGCGTCGTTCTCATCCGCTCGCCATGGCTTCCTATATATATAGGCCGTCCCGGGTTCCCCTCGAGCTCACTTCTCCACCTCCGCACTCCTCTGTACCTCCCCAACCTCTTCCCCGAGCTCGAGCCGTCCTCCTCGCCTCAATTGCTCGCCATGGCCGCCGCCCCTCCGGCCTAAATTCTCGTAATTTCGAGCCCCTCCCTCCCTCTTGCCGCCACCAGATCACCACCCGGAGCCAGGCGATCCTCTTCCTCCTCTCTATTCGCCGCCGGAACCACTATGGCCGGGTCTTCCCCAAGTCCGGCCGCCGCCGTTCTCTGCTGCCGCGGCGTGCCTCCGTTCCACCCCTCCCTGCGTCCGTGTCCAGCCGGGATGGACGCGGCGCTCCTCCCCGAGCCCGTCAGAACCTGCAACTCCGCAGGAGGTGGCCTGAGTTGCCGGAACGATCGCCGGCGCCAGCGTCCCTCCTCGGCTCTGCGTGCGGTGTCGGGGGGAAGAGGGAGCAGCGGGAGGAGGAGAGAGAGAGAGAGGAGGGTCAACGTGGGCCCCGCGCGTCGGTGACCCAGAGACCGGCCCCGCCTTGCCACGTCACTTAAGTGGAGGCGCCCGGCGACAAATGCGTTTTCCCCACTGGGAAACGTATTCCCTCAAAGGCGCCATCAGTTTTTCCAGCCAGGACCCGATAGTAAATATTTTATTTACAGAAAGGTCCCTCCCACTTCGGACGGCTATATCTTTTCGCTCGTAGCTTGGATCGAGGTGAAACCAACGCCCACATCTTCGTCTTGTCGAGCCCGTTCTTTTGGCATCATTTTCACAAGGTGGTAACACAGTGGAAATGACCATGTTGCCCTTGCCCTTCTATCAGTCCTTCGAGAGAGAATCCTTTCCGGCGAATCCTTCCGCGAGGTGATCGCACTTCTTCCCGGAGTATTCTTCGACCCCAGGCAAGCCGACCATCTGACATATGCTCTAAAGCATCGGTCTGTGATATTCTTGCGTGTTTTATTATTGAGTATGCCTGTGGTAGAAATAATTAAACTCCTACTATATTGCACTTACTATCTTCATTACGTTCATATAATAATTCATAGTAAAGAATTTAAATGCCTAGTTGTTGCCCTCATAAGTTGTTGTGATGAACCACTGTATTTGAAATGAACTTAGTGGTTGACCTTGAGTCACCTGTCCGGGCTTAACCGTGCAACCACATTTGCCGGTATGGGACGGCCTTGACTTGGTCTGATCGCGTGCTCTTTCACCGGTACCTCCAGACAGGGAAGGTTATGCGCGCGCGCTACCCTGGCCCGGTAGGCGGCGATAACCTTGTGAGCCCAGTTGAGTTTTGTGCCGGCGTCCCCGTTTGGGACAGTTTAGTTTGGCCACGACGGTGGCAGGTGTCACGAGGTGACACAGGGGCCACCCAGGGCAGGACTCCGGGGGAGGATAAATGCCGGTGGTACGATGGGAGAGTCACGGGTCAGGCAGGTCTCGTTGGAGCAACACTGGTCCACCCGAATGGGATCACAAGGCCAGGTGCTTCATGGTGTGGGTAAAGTGCGCAACCTCTGCAGAGTGTAAAATCTATTCGAATAGCCACGTCCACGGTATTGGACAGCCCGTCCAGACCTCACTAGGTGGTCAACCGCAATAATGATAATAATGATGGAAGAACTCGTCTGGTACAGACATCAGATGATGTCAGGAATATGATATGTTAGCCATGGGATGGCTATGAGATGAGTGGTCGGATGACCACGTGATTTGGATTGGATTTGGATCAGATTCAGATTAGATCGTGAGAATGTTCGGAGTATGGAATATTTACTTAGTATGCTTTACTTTACTGTATTTACTTCAGTAGTTATCTTGCTAGATAATCCTGTTATGCCATGATAATTAATATTGCTCTAATAACAAATGCATGCTTGAATGCCATGGATTGCTTTGCTTGGTGTATATGTTAGTTTGGTTTTCTTGCGAGTACATTCAAAAGTACTCAGCGGCCTTTAACATGGCCAGGTTCACATAAGGATCCGTCGTCCGTCGTCGAGTAGCGGGAGCATTCGCGGGCTAGGAGAGTAACCCAGTCAGATCCCTGTGGATTGGAGCCGCACCAAGACCATGCTGCCCTAGATAGAGCATTTCCGCTGCCATCACTCCTGTAGTATATCATGTAAGACTTATATACCCATTAATAGAAATGCCTGTGTTCATGATACTTGTTGTAAATGTGCATGCCAGAGTGATTTCCTGGGCTGGTATGCGTGGCGACCGTCTGGCTACAGTGGTAATCAGGCGGGGGCGCCACAAAGAATGGTATCAGAGCAACCAGGCTGACTATAGGTTACCCGAGCCAGACTTCATTGTCTTGTGCTCAGTAGAAAGCCCAGATGGATTTCAGCCATCTTTGCCACCTGGCATGGCTACTATTGATCATAAGGCAACCCCATAGGTCTTTGGCTCCATCAGACCCCAACTCTCATGGCCCTTGCCTCCGGTGTGAAATGCTCGCACCCGGCAACGACCCATGAGCCCTGAAACACCTAGGTAAACCAGATATCCTTACCCTGCTTGCTAACCATGGCATTTCTCTTCTTACTCTAGTTTCCTTTGGGAAACGTTTATGAATTCTATCTCTCCTCGACAACCTTAGGAACGTTGACTAAGCTACTTTGGCTATGGTCCTGCGTCGAGTGTGATGCTCCCTAAGGAAGTAGTAGGAGCTTGACACCAGTGCTACCGGGAGCATTGTGTGGTTTCGCTTCTAAATCCTTAGAGGTGCATCGAGTGCGCTAGGCTAGTTATACTAGTGGATTCTCGGCCATGTGTGTAAGGTCCGCAACATTTGAGTTTTATTTGCTTCATGGTTTTTCGCGGTTCTTGTTTCTTTTGTCGGTTCCATTTTTTTCGCTCTGACTGGATCCATCCGCAAGAGTTGTCTAAGAAGATCAGCATACAAGTGGGATAATACCCAATAATCCCAACTCAGTAAGAGACAAGCCAAGTCAACTGCCTGATATTCAGAACAGCAACCTCGGATCTGTCAAGAATGAAGAATGGGTCAGAAGCAGAGTCCGTGTGCAACAGACAAGGCCAGAATATACCTGAGAGAATTGGCCTCAGAACAGATCACACCTGAGGAGTAGCCAGATAAGTTCCCAAGAATGAACATCAGTAAGGGCAAATTATTTCGTCCGCGATATAGGGATTATTTCAGTCAGTGAGGTGAACCGAGTCTTTTCTCAGTGGACCCCAGAATCATTTACCCACCGAAGACATATTTCGGGAATGTGAAAGTGCCAAGAACAGCAAGAAAACTCCGGTACGTTGGTACAAATTTCAAAGCATATCTTGGAATTCACCGATGCAAATACAAAATTTTCTGGACATTGTGAACAAGGTTTGCGAGGAATATGGATAAGTTCACGGTTGTCCGAATCAAGGAGCACCTAACATGCTTGGAAGCTCAGCTGAACTGAATGGAATTATCCGTCAACTCCTTGTTATCAGCAACTGTTTGACCTTTTTGGAAATTAATGCCAAAGGGGGAGAATACCAAAGCTTCATGCTAAAGAGGAAGATACATGCTTATGCAAAGGGGAAGATATGATCAATGGGGAGAGCCAATATCAATATTCATATAAGGTGAGAATATCAAAGTAGGGGGAGAAAAACATATTTGGAGGATTATCTAAGATGTGTTGGAAGTTTACTTTTCTCACCCTATCCAATCCCAATATCTACGTGCTGAGATTCAGGGGGAGAGGATGTTTTAATACTGTCATATCTAAGGGGAGAAAGAAATGATTTTGGAGACATATCAATCTTAAGAAATACTATCTTCTATATGTTCTCCATATCTTGGTACTTTTGAGTTCTATTGCCTTGTTGATTGGTAGAATAATCTTGTGTTTCCTAACATTGTTTTCTCAAGTGTATTTCTACTACAAGTGTGCTCAAGAACTCAAGGTAAGTATATGCATCATATCTTTGGTCAAGATAATCTCTTGCTTCTTGCACATATTGTTTGCAAGAGTGAAGTCTTGAACAAGGATACATCTCATTCACATATATTTGATGCATATAGCCAAGATACACATGACTCATTATATCCTTTCTACTATTTGTGTGCCTATGCATTCCAAAGCAACTATCCTTTAAAGGACTGCACACATTTAGGGGGAGCAAATCAAAGTCATGTGCCCCTCAAACTCTTCATTATATCCATGCATATCTTTATTTGAAGCTTTGATTGTATGTTGTCATCAATTACCAAAAAGGGGGAGATTGAAAGCACAACATGCTCCCTTGGTGGTTTTGATAATTCATGACAACATACATTGTCTCTTGGACTAATACTTTTACCTAGTGTATTTCAGATATAGTCCATAGAGAAGGGCTGGCAAAAGGATTGTGGAGATTGTGGAATACCCCAAGATGCAAGGAAATGGATTGGCAAAGCTTCAAGCAAGAGGACTCTACATTTAAATTTGTGAGAAATCACTTTGAGTCCATAGGAAAGCCAATACTATTAAAAGGGGGTAAGGTTTTGTTGGTGAACAAAATGCTCATACGTGCACAAGTGATAGTCACCAAAAACACCCACAAGCTCTTCCACAAAGTCTGTCCATAGCCATATACTCAACATCAGTGCAACCAACATTTCCATCCCGGTGCCACCGATTCTCAACCATAGACAGACTCAGCCAGACCCTAGCCACTTCGGTGCAACCGATTCCATACCGGTGCCACCGAGTTTAGGTTGCCAACTTTCTGTTACGCAAATTCACAATATCGGTACCACCGAGATTGTTGGATCGGCGTCACCGAGATTGGGAATCTGACCGTTGGTCACCTTATCGGTGCAACCGAGTTTCCTATATCGGTCTCACCAAGATTCAAAAGTTGCCACCTTTTGGTCACCTCGGTACCACCGAGATTAACACATCGGTGTCACCGAGTTGGTCATTTTGTGTGTAACGGTTGGATTTTTGGGGATGCCTATATATACCCCTCCACCACCACCTACTCGAGGGAGAAGCACTCAGAACTATTCCATACTTGCCCCATCCAGTTTTCTGAGAGAGAGCCACCTACCCTTGTGTTGAGGTCAAATCTTCCACTCCAACCATATGGATCTTGATTTCTAGCCTCCCCAAGTTGCTTTCCACCAATCCCATCTCTTCCACCAAGCCAAATCTGTGAGAGAGTGATTGTGTGTTGAGGAGTCTATCATCTTGAAGCACAAGAGCAAGGAGTTCATCGTCATTACCGAGCCTATTACCTTTTGGAGGGTGGTGCCTCCTAGATTGGTTAGGTGTCGCTTGGGAGCCTCCTACTTCATGTTGTGGAGTGAACCAAGAAGTTTGTACGGGCAAGGAGATCGCCTACTTCGTGAAGATCTACCCATAGTGAGGCTAGTCCTTCGTG
The DNA here is from genome assembly GCA_039707655.1 of Elymus sibiricus. Lineage (NCBI taxonomy): Eukaryota > Viridiplantae > Streptophyta > Magnoliopsida > Poales > Poaceae > Elymus > Elymus sibiricus. Next base: position 246,053,633 of record CM077673.1, on the reverse strand, counting down.
GACGGAAGCTATTATGGAATAGTCAAGGTTGCTACTTCGTGGACCCTTATGGGTGGAGCCCTCCGTGGACTCTCGCGACTGTTACCCTCCGTGGGTTGAAGACTCCATAAACGTGGACGTACGATAGCACCACCTATCGGAACCACGGGAAAAATCTTTGCATCTCCAATTGTGTTTGATCTCCATATCTCTACTCTTTACTTCATGTGCAATGTCTTTACTTTCCGCTGCCATATTTGTTGACATGCATGTGTAGGGCTGTTAGACTTGCTAGACTTGCTATAACTGTTAAAATCTGCCAACCAATTAACTTGGAAAAAGGTTAGGTTTTAAATTCCTGCTAGTAGTCTATTCACCCCCCCCCCTCTAGACACTCTTCTAGTGATCCCTCAATTGGTATCAGAGCATTGGTCTCCATTGCTTCGGTTCAATCACCGAGGAGGAAGATGGATGTGTCTAGTATAGAGAGTTTGAGTTGTAGAGTGCCTATTCTTGATGGAGAGTACTATAGACAATGGAAAACCTTGATGCTTGAGCTGTTTAATGAATTTCAATTGAGCAAATATGTTAAGTGCCCTTATGTACCTCCCATTGATCCTTTACATCCCACACATGAAAAGGAAATTGATATGCTATGCAATCTTAGAGTTGTTATTCTCATTGTTAGAGCATTGCCTAGAAATGTGCTTAATCAAATGAAGAATTTTGAATGTGCTTACACTTTGTGGAATGACTTGGAGAAACGATGTCCAAGTTATTCATTGACTAATCTTGATGAAATTCTTCATAAATCTATTACCTTCCACAAAATGACGCCTAGTGATCCCAAGTTTGATGATTGTCTATTTGAGCTTAGAGACCTCATGCGTGCTAAAGGAGATGTCACAACTATCAACAATATCATTATAGAGGCCCTTCGCATTCATAAACTTGAACATTGTCATGATCACCATCCTAACGAATCTCTTGTTCTTTATGACGAGGATTTCCCACTTGATGATGACAATGTGGAACATGGCTACTATGATGAAGATGAGCTGTTCGACATCGAGTATGAGAAGATCATGAAGAATCTAAGTCTCATGGCAAACTTCAAGGATTACATGTCCGGAGCAAAAGAGTGGATTCTCGATAGCGGATGTACCGATCATATGACCGGAGATAGAGAAATGTTTGAAGAGATCACACCAAACCATGGACCGCGAAGGTACGTAACGTTAGGAGACAACTCCAAGGGTAAGGTACTTGGTCTTGGTAAGGTGGCCATATCCCATGATAGCTCTATTCAAAATGTTATGCTTGTTGAATCTCTTGGCTACAATCTTCTTTCCGTATCTAGACTTGCCGACTTTGGTTTTAATGTGCTATTCACGAAAGTAGATTGCCAAGTGCTTCGTCAAGATAATGATAAAATGGTCTTTACCGGTTTCCGTAGAGGTGATCTATACATTGTCGATTTCACTAAGAGATCCAAACCTTGTACTTGTCTTATTACAAAATCTTCTAAAGGTTGGCTTTGGCATAGAATAATAGGACATGTTGGCATGCGTAACTTAGACAAGCTTATCAAAGGTGATCATATACTTGGTGTCAAAGATGTTATCTTTGACAAAGATAGACTTTGTAGTGCTTGTCAAGCTGGAAAGCAAGTAGGTGGAAGTCATCCAGTTAAGAATATCATGACTACTAGGAGACCACTCGAGTTACTTCACATGGATCTTTTTGGTCCCAATGCTTACAAGAGTCTCGGTGGAAATTCCTATGGTCTAGTTATAGTTGATGATTTTTCCAGATTTACGTGGGTATTCTTTCTTGATGATAAGTCGCAGGTTCAAAAGATCTTCAAGAACTTCGCTCGCAAAGCGCAAAATCAGTTTGAAGTGAAGATCAAGATGGTTCGGAGCGATAACGGATCAGAGTTCAAGAACACCCATGTGGATACCTTTCTTGACGAAGAAGGTGTTTCACATGAGTTCTCGGCTACGTACACGCCTCAACAAAATGGAGTTGTTGAGAGGAAGAACCGAACGCTCATTGAGATGGCAAGAACGATGCTTGACGAATACAAGACGCCAAGACACTTTTGGGCAGAAGCCGTGGAAACAGCATGTCATGCCACAAACCAACTTTACTTGCACAAGATTCTCGGTAAAACGGCATACGAGCTACTCACCGGTAACAAACCCCAAGTTGGATACTTTCGGGTATTCGGCTCAAAGTGCTACATTCTTGATAAGCATCGTCGTACTAAATTTCCTCCTAAATCTCATGAAGGATTCCTACTTGGTTATGGTTCGAACTCTCACACTTACCGTGTCTACAACAACTTCACTCGAAAAGTTGAAGAGACGGTAGATGTGAAGTTTGATGAATCTAATGGTTTGCAAGTCGAACAATTGCCAAATGATGCAGGTGATAAGGACCCTCCAGAAGCTATCCTAGATTTGCCCATCGGCAAGATTCGTCCCATGGAGGTGAAGGAAAGTACTTCATCAACTCAAGTGGAAGCCCCTACTTCACGTCAAGGTGAACCATAACATGACATGGAGGCATCCACAAGCGGTACACGACACGATGATGAAGAGGAGGAAGTACATCATGAATGTCCACCACAACCTCCTTTGCCACCACCTCAAGGGAACGACACCTTCAACAACAACGAAGATGAAGGAGATGATGATGAAGAAGAAGCTCCACCATCCAACAATCGGAAGCTGACCCGAGTTCGAGCACAAGTGACCAAGAACCATGCCCTAAACCAAATCTTTGGTGATATACAAACAGGGACAATCACTCGCTCTAAAACTCGCCTAGCTAACTTTTGTGAGCATTATTCTTTCATCTCTAGAATTGAGCACTTGAAGGTAGAACAAGCTCTAGAAGATGCTGATTGGGTTAACGTGATGCATGAAGAGCTTCACAACTTCGAGAGGAACGAAGTGTGGACCCTCGTGGAGAAGCCCAAGGATGAGCAAAACATCATCGGAACCAAATGGGTGTTTCAGAACAAGCAAGATGAAGACGGTCAAGTCGTACGGAACAAGGCTCGTCTCGTAGCCCAAGGATATACGCAAGTCGAAGGTATGGACTACGGTGAGACCTACGCCCCCGTCGCTAGACTTGAAGCTATTCGCATTATTCTTGCTTATGCTAATCACCATGATATCACGCTTTATCAAATGGACATTAAAAGTGCCTTTTTAAATGGTGAAATTGAAGAAGAGGTTTATGTTAAGCAATCACCTGGTTTTGTGAATCTTAAGAAACCTAATCATGTCTACAAGCTTCGTAAAGCCCTTTATGGTCTTAAGCAAGCCCCTCGTGCTTGGTACAAATGCTTAACGAAGTTCCTCATTGAAAAAGGTTTTGAAATTGGTAAAATTGACGCAACCTTATTCACTAAGAGAGTTAATGGTGAATTATTTGTGTGCCAAATCTATGTGGATGATATTATCTTTGGATCTACTAACCCACAATTTAGTGAAAGATTTGGAAGGTTGATGTCCGAGAAGTATGAGATGTCCATGATGTGTGAGCTGAAATTCTTTCTTGGTTTGCAAATCAAGCAAACGAAAGAAGGAACTTTCATCTCTCAAACTAAGTATACCAAGGACTTGATCAAGAAGTTCAACATGCAAGAGTGCAAAGGTATGAAAACTCCTATGCCTACTAGTGGTCATGTTGATCTTACCAAGGAGGACGAACCGGTTGATCAAAAGGTTTATCGATCTATGATTGGTTCATTGCTATATCTATGTGCCTCTCGTCCCGATATTATGCTTAGCGTTTGCATGTGTGCTAGATATCAAGCTGCACCTAAAGAATGTCATCTTTTGGCCGTGAAATGTATTGTGAGATATTTGATACAAACACCAAATTTTGGCATTTGGTATCCCAAGGGATCTTCCTTTAACCTTGTTGGCTATTCCGATTCGGATTATGCCGGTGACAAGGTTGATAGAAAATCCACATCGGGTACTTGTCAATTTTTGGGCAGATCTCTTGTATCTTGGTCCTCCAAGAAACAAAACTCGGTATCTCTATCTATTGCCGAAGCTGAGTATATTGCTGCTGGATCTTGTTGTGCACAATTGTTATGGATGACACAAACGCTTAAGGATTATGGAATCCATGTTAGAAATGTTCCATTGCTTTGTGACAATGAAAGTGCTATTAAAATTGGTCATAATCCTGTGGAACACTCTCGAACTAAACATATTCAAGTTAGACATCATTTCATTCGTGGTCATGTTGCCAAGGGAGATATTGATCTTAAGCATGTTCGCACTAACAAGCAATTGGCCGATATCTTTACTAAGCCACTTGAAGAGAAAACATTTTGTTACTTGAGGAGTGAGTTGAACATCATTGATGCTTCAAACTTGAGCTAGACTCACTCGGTTGCATGCAAGGGCATAAGCTTTCTTGATATTTCCATGAAGCACTAACATGTTATCTTATGCCATGGAATTCTATGCTCCCTTGTATTGCATCTAATCTTTTGTAGGTACTTGGAAGAACTTCATTCCACAAGATTGCCCTCAACTCAAATCATAAGCAATCTTGTCATGACCAAGTATCCACAATCCCTCTAGGTGATGGAAGGAAGAAGATAACTCAACCATATCCTTGACATATACTTGATGTGATCATATTTGCAAAACCTTAATTGGTATCATGTCAAATGGATATATCTCTTGTTCTTCCTTGCATGACTAACCTTTGTAGGTGACATGTGTACTAAAACGTGAAGGATTGCTCCCAACTCAAGATGATCTTCATCAACCTTGAGCATCCTCAACAAGTTCACCTACAAGCCACGTCATCAACATCACTCAAAGGTATGTATTCATATCCTTGAAAAGGCTTTACTCCAAGTCATGGGAGAAAGCAACTCAAGTGATATGAAGACATTAAAATGTTTAATCGATAAATGGTAACCCCATTTTGAGCTTAACGTAGAGTATGACCCATGATCAAGCATTCTTGCTTGACTCCTAAGTCAATGTACTCTAACATAGGTGACCTAGTCACCGCCCATCATCTAGTTAAGTATTTTAGATGGTTCACTTTCTATTTTGCGAAGACTTCTTGGAACCGCTCAAATCTTCTCTAGCTGATATCCCCTTGTAAAAAACCTTCACATTCCCTTTGAATTTTTTTTTCTGGCAACACTTTGAAAACAGAAACTTGGTCCTTTATTTCCTTTGCTGTTTTAGCCTCGGAGCCACCTATACATATTTCTCGGTTCTACCGACATTGCAGATAAGCTGCACCACAAGATCTCGGTACCACCGATTTATCTGTCTCGGAGTCACCGATTTGTTTTCTTTTCTTATTTATGATCGCTGTTGCAAATCTATGTTTCTCTTGTGCCATTTCATGTGAGGATTTTGTTACTTCGATGATCCCTTCCTTTTTTTAAAAAAAAAGGGGGAGAATAACAAAAGAAATTCTTTATTCAAGGATCCCTATCTCAAAGGAAGAGCAGTCTTACAAAATCTCAGAAGGAGAGAAATTCTTTTCAATGATTCCCTCAGTTTTCATTTGCATGAACCCTACATTCAATGACCCTTGTTCTCAAGGATCCCTTCCTATCAATGATCCCTGTATCTATTCCTGTGTTTGACCTTTTTGGAAATTAATGCCAAAGGGGGAGAATACCAAAGCTTCATGCTAAAGAGGAAGATACATGCTTATGCAAAGGGGGAGATATGATCAAGGGGGGGAGCCAATATCAATATTCATATAAGGTGAGAATATCAAAGTAGGGGGAGAAAAACATATTTGGAGGATTATCTAAGATGTGTTGGAAGTTTACTTTTCTCACCCTATCCAATCCCAATATCTACGTGCTGAGATTCAGGGGGAGAGGATGTTTTAATACTGTCATATCTAAGGGGAGAAAGAAATGATTTTGGCGACATATCAATCTTAAGAAATACTATCTTCTATATGTTCTCCATATCTTGGTACTTTTGAGTTCTATTGCCTTGTTGATTGGTAGAATAATCTTGTGTTTCCTAACACTGTTTTCTCAAGTGTATTTCTACTACGAGAGTGCTCAAGAACTCAAGGTAAGTATATGCATCATATCTTTGGTCAAGATAATCTCTTGCTTCTTGCACATATTGTTTGCAAGAGTGAAGTCTTGAACAAGGATACATCTCATTCACATATATTTGATGCATATAGCCAAGATACACATGACTCATTATATCCTTTCTACTATTTGTGTGCCCATGCATTCCAAAGCAACTATCCTTTAAAGGACTACACACATTTAGGGGGAGCAAATCAAAGTCATGTGCCTCTCAAAGTCTTCAATATATCCATGCATATCTTTATTTGAAGCTTTGATTGTATGTTGTCATCAATTACCAAAAAGGGGTAGATTGAAAGCACAACATGCTCCGTTGGTGGTTTTGATAATTCATGACAACATACATTGTCTCTTGGACTAATACTTTTACCTAGTGTATTTCAGATATAGTCCATAGAGAAGGGCTGGCAAAAGGATTGTGGAGATTGTGGAATACCCCAAGATGCAAGGAAATGGATTGGCAAAGCTTCAAGCAAGAGGACTCTACATTTTACATTTGTGAGAAATCACTTTGAGTCCATAGGAAAGCCAATACTATTAAAAGGGGGTAAGGTTTTGTTGGTGAACAAAATGCTCATACGTGCACAAGTGATAGTCACCAAAAACACCCACAAGCTCTTCCACAAAGTCTGTCCATAGCCATATACTCAACATCGGTGCAACCAACATTTCAATCCCGGTGCCACCGATTCTCAACCATAGACAGACTCAGCCAGACCCTAGCCACTTCGGTGCAACCGATTCCATACCGGTGCCACCGAGTTTAGGTTGCCAACTTTCCATTACGCAAATTCACAATATCGGTACAACCGAGATTGTTGGATCGGCATCGCCGAGATTGGAAATCTGACCGTTGGTCACCTTATCGGTGCAACCGAATTTCCTATATCGGTCTCACCAAGATTCAAAAGTTGCCACCTTTTGGTCACTTTGGTACCACCGAGATTAACACATCGGTGTCACCGAGTTGGTCATTTTGTGTGAAACGGTTGGATTTTTGGGGATGCCTATATATACCCCTCCACCACCACCTACTCGAGGGAGAAGCACTCAGAACTATTCCATACTTGCCCCATCCAGTTTTCTGAGAGAGAGCCACCTACCCTTGTGTTGAGGTCAAGATCTTCCACTCCAACCATATGGATCTTGATTTCTAGCCTCCCCAAGTTGCTTTCCACCAATCCCATCTCTTCCACCAAGCCAAATCTGTGAGAGAGTGATTGTGTGTTGAGGAGTCTATCATCTTGAAGCACAAGAGCAAGGAGTTCATTGTCATTACCGAGCCTATTACCTTTTGGAGGGTGGTGCCTCCTAGATTGGTTAGGTGTCGCTTGGGAGCCTCCTACTTCGTGTTGTGGAGTGAACCAAGAAGTTTGTACGGGCAAGGAGATCGCCTACTTCGTGAAGATCTACCCATAGTGAGGCTAGTCCTTCGTGGACGGAAGCCGTTATGGAATAGTCAAGGTTGCTACTTCGTGGACCCTTATGGGTGGAGCCCTCCGTGGACTCTCGCGGCCGTTACCCTCCGTGGGTTGAAGACTCCATAAACGTGGACGTACGATAGCACCACCTATCGGAACCACGAGAAAAATATTTGCGTCTCCAATTGCGTTTGATCTCCATATCTCTACTCTTTACTTCATGTGCAATGTCTTTACTTTCCGCTGCCATATTTGTTGACATGCATGTGTAGGGCTGTTAGACTTGCTAGACTTGCTATAACTGTTAAAATCTGCCAACCAATTAACTTGGGAAAAGGTTAGGTTTTAAATTCCTGCTAGTAGTCTATTCACCCCCCCTCTAGACACTCTTCTTTGATCCCTCAGGCACCCGACCTTCCGCAGTAAGCCACATGAAGGAAAGCTTTCGAGGCACGATACCCAGCCTTCTTTAGCACGCTACTCTGGTAGAAGCTTCGAGCATAAGGAATTCAGTCTTCTTCAACATGCCATCGTGCCTACAATAAGCTTGTCAGGAGCATGAACTAGTCTGTACACACATTCGCCTCAGAACTCAGTGGTTATGAAAGGATTTATCCTACACTTGCATATGTTGTGAGCATGCAGTCCAGTGGATCAGTTCATGCGAGCCACTCGTACACGGTTATGACTGTGTCCAGAGAAACAGTGGCCCCATACTTCAAGGAAGGATATGAGCACAGCAGTCCCTACGAGGTATGCAAGAGTAAGTCCTAAGAACAAGCCCAACAAACCGGGAAAACAATCAAGGAGCCGTGTTGGCAGGTCATTACAGGTCCATCAAAGGAACCCTCAAGAACAAAGAAGTCGTGAACAAACAACCTCCGTGACGGTCAACAAGATACAGCTTCACGGACAGAGAGGCATTACCAATTCCTGCCAGACTCTTGCATATACGGCCACAACAATGCAGTCAGCATGTCATACTCATCCTAAATATGGGCAATCAACCAAGACAAGAGGCTATACTCCCAAAGATACACCGGATGATAGCGATACTATGCTCAGCTCAGTGGTCATAGCAAGGACTATAGAGGCTATATGACAGAGCCTTCTCCACGAGCGATTGAGTTTGAAACAGGACCTTCAGATAGAATGGCTCAAAGCACATCGGCATCAACAACTCGTAGACATCATGATGGCATTAGAATAAGAGATTACTGTCTAAGATTATTTTTTGATCATACCTGACCTTTCAGTTGGGGATATAGCAGCAATAGCTCGGTCATGTTGTTCTTTGCATTGTGGATCACCTAAGGACAAGGTCAGAATGCATAAGATAGAAGGAAACATTACTAGGGAACTCACAGGCAGACTGAGCATTCTGACACGGCAAAAAGAAAGCCATTTCCACTCACTCGAGGCCATACAAGCACGTAAGCCTGGTACCAGGAAAGGATGTCTTACCCATGACAGTTAGGGTACGAAGCATTACAATAAAACCCGAAGCAGATACTTCCAGGCCCTGGAAATCAAGCTGTCTATTGGTATTACCCGCTACCCCACCCAGCAATACCACTACCAGGACAAAAGATACACATGAGAGGAAAGAGAAGGATTCAAGGAAGCTGTGTGCAGAGACAACACATGATCCCTCAGAAGAGGCAGTTAAAGGGTCTGTAAATCAACGAAGACAAGACCGCTGATGGATCCAAGTCGCACACAGGTAAGTCCCCCTTCACCGGGAGGTAAGCCCGGAAATCTCGAGGACGAGATTTTCTTAAGGGGGGTAGGTTTGTAACACCCTGGTTTTCGCTCCCTGTTTTTTTTCCTTTGCGGGGTTTGACTCCCGTCTTTTTCTCAGTGTTATCGGATTTCTCTAGCTCTTGGGTATGTGAAGATGGTCATCTAGCCTTGCCTTCCCTATCCAACCAGAGATTCTCCCCAGTCCAACCTTGCCACCCAGGATCTATCTCCGGACTTTGCCGTCGAAACCCTACCTTCCGAGTTGCCGGAAGGGAAACCCTTATCCTTGCAGTTACAAAGGAACCTCAATTTCCTTTGATCTGTTGTCTCCCAAATCTTTCCCAATGATCATCCCACTTATATAAACCCTGGATATGCAAAAATATTGCCAAGTCATTTGCAATATTTTTCATTTATAATTAATTCCTTTTTCTGCCAGTTAAGGGAATTAAATCCAGGAAAATATCTATCCATCTCCAAAGCTTATGAAAACTTGTGGAGATATTCTTTGTGACCATATTGAGCTCCCATAAAAATATTGGCCATAATTAAATAGGAGAAATTGCATTTTCCTATTTAATGCCAATATTGCATTTTGGGCCCTTTCTAACGGAGCTACCATTTTGGTAGCCAGGAAAAATCCCAAATAATTTGTTTAGCTTCTCATATCCATATATTTCCCATTTCCACCAAGAACCCAAGTTCCATAGTTCAAATTTTGAGCACCACATCAATTTGCAAATTCTGTCCAGTTGGGCAAATTGCAAAGGAAGTGCTCTATTACTTTATCTATTTGAGCTGAAATTTTTCATGGTGGTTAACATTGCTAAATAACTCATGGAAACCAAAAATCAGCTCAATTTATCCATCCATTCTCCCACAGCATTTTTCCAAGTTCCTGTCCATTTGAAAGCACTGTGAAGGAAGTACCATTTTGGTGTACCCAAATGGTATGAAATTTTACCAGTGCCTTCATACTCCTAAATCATGACTCTCCACCAAATTTCAACTCATTTCATCCATCCATTTGAGCACAGCTCCAAATTCTAGTTTCTGGACCAATTTCTGATTTGTGAAGGAAGTGTATGCAAATGGGTCCTAAATGACTTAAAATTTTGCAAGAATATACTCCTTCCTACCCTATTTCATTGTGGCAAGGATCCAGCTCCTCTCTTTCATCCATCTCTCCAGAAACAACCACAAGAAGTATGCTGCCAAATCCTGTTTCAGTAAGTTTCTTTCCCCCAGAGCTTTCCAGTGGATTCCAGCCACACCTAGGATCTATTTGACCTTTGAGTCACGCAATGGACAAGGTGTTGGGTCAAGTCGTGCTGCAGAACACGTTTTGGCGTGGTGACCACGCGGACGGCAGGCAGAAGCGCGCACTCTGCGCTTGGTCTGCTTCTGGCAGTCGTCTCCGACCGACCGCAGCTTGTCCTAGCGTGTCCCGTGGATTCGCAGCACCCACGTACCCCTCCCTAGACCCTTCCCCCCTCCAGATTCTTCTTCCCCACGCCACGGCAGTCGCCGCTGCGGCACTGTCCCGCCCGTGACGCCGTCGTCTTCCTCCCTTCCCTTGGCTCTTTCCCTCCCGAGCCGTTCCCTCCCCCTGTTCCTCGTCAGGTCGGCCGCTCCCCGACGCCCGCAACCAGCCAGCCACGCTACCCCGAGCTCCAGTGTGGCGATAAGGGCGCCGCGGCGTCGTGCTCATCCGCTCGCCATGGCTGCCTATATATATGCCGTCCCGGGTTCCCCTCGAGCTCACTCCTCCACCTCCGCACTCCTCTGTACCTCCTCAACCTCTTCCCCGAGCTCGAGCCGTCCTCCTCGCCTCAATTGCTCGCCATGGCCGCCGCCCCTCCGGCATAAATTCGCGTAATTTCGAGCCCCTCCCTCCCTCTTGCCGCCACCAGATCACCACCCGGAGCCAGGTGATCCTCTCCCTCCTCTCTGTTCGCCGCTGGAACCACTGTGGCCGCGTCTTCCCCAAGTCTGGCCGCCGCCGTTCTCTGCCTCCGCGGCGTGCCTCCGTTCCACCCCTCCCTGGCGTCCGTGTCCAGTCGGGATGGACGCGGCGCTCCTCCCCGAGCCCGTCAGAACCTGCAACTCCGCAGGAGGTGGCCTGAGTCGCCGGTACGATAGCCGGCGCCGGCGTCCCTCCTCGGCTCTGCGTGCGGCGTCGGGGGGAAGAGGGAGGAGCGGGAGGAGGAGAGAGAGAGAGAGGAGGGTCAACGTGGGCCCCGCGCGTCGGTGACCCAGAGACCGGCCCCGCCTCGCCACGTCACTTAAGTGGAGGCGCCCGGCGACAAATGCGTTTTCCCCACTAGAAAACGTATTCCCTCAAAGGCGCCATCAGTTTTTCTAGCCAGGACCCGATAGTAAATATTTTATTTACAGAAAGGTCCCTCCCACTTCGGACGGCTATATCTTTTCGCTCGTAGCTCGGATCGAGGTGAAACCAACGCCCACATCTTCGTCTCGTCGAGCCCATTCTTTTGGCATCATTTTCACAAGGTGGTCACACAGTGGAAATGACCATGTTGCCCTTGCCCTTCTATCAGTCCTTCAAGAGAGAATCCTTCCCGGCGAATCCTTCCGCGAGGTGATCGCACTTCTTCCCAGAGTATTCTTCGACCCCAGGCAAGCCGACCATCTGACATATGCTCTAAAGCATCGCTCTGTGATATTCTTGCGTGTTTTATTATTGAGTATGCCTGTGGTAGAAATAATTAAACTCCTGCTATATTGCACTTACTGTCTTCATTACGTTCATATAATAATTCAGAGTAAATAATTTAAATGCCTAGTTGTTGCCCTCATAAGTTGTTGTGATGAACCACTATATTTGAAATGAACTTAGAGGTTGATCTTGAGTCACCTGTCCGGGCTTAACCGTGCAACCACATTTGCCGCTATGGGACGGCCTTGACTTGGTCTGATCGCGTACTCTTTCACCGGTACCTCCAGATAGGGAAGGTTATGCGCGCACGCTACCCTGGCCCGGTAGGCGGCGATAACCTTGTGAGCCCAGTTGAGTTTTGTGCCGGCGTCCCCGTTTGGGACAGTTTAGTTTGGCCACGACGGTGGCAGGTGTCACGAGGTGACACAGGGGCCACCTAGGGCAGGACTCCGGGGGAGGATGAATGCCGGTGGTACGATGGGAGAGTCACGGGTCAGGTAGGTTTCGTTGGAGCAACGCTGGTCCACCCGAATGGGATTACGAGGCCAGGTGCTTCATGGTGTGGGTAAAGTGCGCAACCTCTATAGAGTGTAAAATCTATTCGAATAGCCGCGTCCACGGTATTGGACAGCCCGTCCAGACCTCACTAGGTGGTCAACCGCAATAATGATAATAATGATGGAAGAACTTGTCTGGTACAGACATAAGATGATGTCAGGAATATGATATGTTAGCCATGGGATGGCTATGAGATGAGTGGTCGGATGACCACGCGATTTGGATTGGATTTGGATCAGATTCAGATTGGATCGTGAGAATGTTCGGAGTATGGAATATTTACTTAGTATGCTTTACTTTACTGTATTTACTTTAGTAGTTATCTTTCTAGATAATCCTGTTATGCCATGATAATTAATATTGCTCTAATAACAAATGCATGCTTGAATGCCATGGATTGCTTTGCTTGGTGTATATGTTAGTTTGGTTTGCTTGCGAGTACATTCAAAAGTACTCAGCGGCCTTTAACATGGCCAGGTTCACATAAGGATCCGTTGTCCGTCGTCGAGGAGCCGGAGCATTCGCGGGCTACGAGAGTAACCCAGTCAGATCCCTGTGGATTGGAGCCGCACCAAGACCATGCTGCCCTAGATAGAGCATTTCTGCTGCCATCACTCCTGTAGTATATCATGTAAGATTTATATACCCATTAATAGAAATGCATGTGTTCATGATACTTGTTGTAAACGTGCATGCCAGAGTGATTTCCTGAGCTGGTATGCGTGGCGACCGTCTAGCTACAGTGGTAATCAGGCGGGGGCGCCACAACCGCTGAACCAAGAAAAGACTAAGGGAGGAAGCAATATGAATATCAACACCCACAAACTCCTTTGTGTTCTACTCCAGATCTCATCTACGCATAGACCTACCTCTGATACCACTGTTGGGGAACGTTGCATGGGAAACAAAAAATTTCTCCTACACACATGCAAGATCTATCCATGGTGATGAGCATCTATGAGAGGGAGAGTTGGATCTACATAGCCTTGTAGATCGCTTAGCGGAAGCGTTAAGAAACGTGGTTGATGTAGTCGAACGTCTTCGCGATCCAATCACGATCCGTCCACGAACTCCCGATCAAGTGTCGAACGGACGGCACCTCCGAGCTTAGCACACGTGCGGCTCGGCGGCGTCCTCTCCTTCTTGATCCAGCAAGTGAGAGAGAGGGGGTATATGAGATCGGGACCAACACGATGGTATGGTGGTGGTGGTGGCAGCGGAATTCCGGCAGGGCTTCGCCAAGCGCGTACCGGTGAAACATGGGAGGAGTTGGGAGAGGTAACGGGCAAGGGTCGAAGGGTGGCTACCCCGAACGCCTCCCCACCTTTATATAGGCGTGGAGGGGGCTGGTGGTTTGCCCTCCAAGGCCCTAGGGTCGTTGGCCAAAGGGGGAGGAAGGAAATCCCACCTTTCCTTCCCCACCGATTGCTATCCCCCCTTTTTAGGGATCTTGATCTTATCCCCTTGGGATATGCATCTATTCCTTTTAAGGGAGGACCTTGGTGCGCCTAGACCAGGGTTGTGGGGACTTTCCCCACTACCCACGTTCATGTGGGTCCCCCATGCAGGTGGGCCCCACTCCGGAACCTTCTAGAACCTTCCCGGTACAATACCAAAAAAACTCAAACTTTTTCCGGAACCCCGATAACAACTTTCCATATATGAATCTTTACCTCCGGACTATTCCGGAGCTCCTCGTGATGTCCCGGATCCCATCCAGGACTCCGAACAACCTTCGGACTTTCCACTATTAATATCTCAATACTACCCTAGCGCTACCGAACGTTAAGCGTGCGACCCTACGGGTTCGAGAATCATGTAGACATGACCGAGACACCTCCACGGTCAATAACCAATAGGGGGACCTGGATGCCCATATTGGTTCCTACATATTCTACGAAGATCTTTTTCGGTCGAACCTCGATGTCAAGGATTCAGTCAATCCCGTACGCAATTCCCTTTGTCCATCGGTATGTTACTTGCCCGAGATTCGATCGTCGGTATCTCCATACCTAGTTCAATCTCGTTACCGGCAAGTCTCTTTATTCGTTCCGTAATACAAGATCCCATGACCAAACTCATTAGTCACATGCTTGCAAGCTTCTTGTGATGTTGTATTACCGAGAGGGCCCCGAGATACTTCTCCGTCATACGAAGTGACAAATCCCAGTCTTGATCCATGCCAACTCAACAGACACCCTCGGAGATACCTGTAGAGCATCTTTATAGTCACCCAGTTACGTTGTGACGTTTTATACACACAAGGTATTCCTTCGGTGTCAGTGAGTTGCATGATCTCATGGTCATAGGAACAGATACTTGACATGCAGAAAACTATAGCAATAAACTGACACGATCATATGCTATGTTTATAGTTTGGGTCTTGTCCATCACATCATTCTCCTAATGATGTGATCCCATTATCAAATGACATCTCATGTCTATGGCCAGGAAACCTTGACCATCTTTGATCAACGAACTAGTTAACTAGAGGCATACTAGGGACACAGTGTTGTCTATGTACCCACACATGTATTTGAGTTTCCAATCAATACAATTATAGCATGGATAATAAACGATTATCACGAACAAGGAAATATAATAATAACCAATTTATTATTGCCTCTAGGGCATATTTCCAACACCATGAACACAAGCATTTCATGCCCTACACCAACTCGGTCATCCGCAACCCTGAATGGAAGTCCCTCAACCATCGATGGTACACCATCCAAGAGGCCGTGTACAAGTATTTCGTGCACTTGAAGCAGCTCATCGCACGGTGGCCTAGTGATGTACAAATCACCGAGCAAGTAAGTTGATCACTTGCCGGATATGCTTTACTTTTGTTGTTCACTAGCCGGACATGTATTGTTTTGTTGCTCACTACACGGATATGCATTGTCGACATTGTTTCACTTTGTAGCCTACTCGTGCTTGTGTGTTGTACAAGAAGTTGGAGAAGAATTCCTTCACCACCATGCATTGTTGGTTGAAGTTCAATGGACAACCGAAGTGGAACCTTTTCATTGCCAAGATCGTTGTCCAAGCCAACGAAGAAAAAACCGGTGACCCTACCGACCCAACCCAACAACCATCGAAGAAGGTTAGAAGAAACCTGCATGGAAAGAAGTGGGAGGAGGAGAGGGCGAAGCGGGAAGGTGCGATGACCAAGATGACGGAGAAGTTCGAGGACATCTTGATGAAGAAGGAGGAGGCATGCATGAGGCGCTCGGAGATCAAGGAGGAGAAAGAGGCGGAGAGGTTCAAGTTGTTGATGAACGCGACGGCCATGAAGCTCGCGCTCGAAGAGAGGAGGACCATGATCGAAGAGAGGAAGGCCGCGCTCGAGGAAAAGAGAATGAAGATAGCCACCAACGCGGAGGACGCCAAGATGTTGACCTTAAATGTCGACTCTAGAATTATCGTGCAATCCGTTAGCTTCCAGATGTTGCAGCGGCAGAAAGATGCGTTGGCGGCGGCGACAGACTATGAGGAAGCGGCGGAGGCGGACGAGGAGGCTGCTGCCTACGCGGCTGCGACGACACCTCCTTGATCGGGGAGCAGCTCGCTAGGTTTGCCGGTCCGACATGGCAGAAATGCATGGACTGTCGGACTGAAGTTCTTTCGAAATCAGGCATGTAAAAACTAAGCATATTTGCCTCATTTTGCTGTGATCGCGCATGCGATACGGCGCGCCACGCGGACCGGACTATATTTGAATTTGAATTTACTGACGGATATATATAGGTTACGGTTGGATGTCGCCCTCCCGTATCCGTGTCCGCGGATGAATGCGGGAGGAAATTTGCGGGTTACCGTTGGAGATGCCCTAACCTACATATACAAATATTCGACATAAATATAACACACAACACAAAATTTGTGAGGTCAAAGTGTAGACCAGCGTCCACTTTATAGAGAGACGGCTGTTTTTCGAAAGATAAAAACACGCTCATTTTTTCGGGTGTTCGTTGCCAAGTTTTCTTCCCTCGGTGTGAGCAAGAAAAACACCACAATGACGCCGACCTTCCTTTGTTGAGGGTTTCAAAATCGCCATGGGAGATATTCAACAATCACACATCACTGAACCATAATTTTGGACAACTTTCAGATTTTCCTCATCAACCTGTCCGCTAATCATTTCGCAAGAAAAAAAACACACCTGTCCTTTAATCAACTCAGTGGCCTGTTTCCTGAACATTCATTAAGGGGCCGGATATGTAGAGAGAGAGAGAGAGAGAGAGAGAGAGAGGGAAGAGCATTCAGAATTTAATGCTCAGCTCTGCGGACTCGTCACCCCCCTTTCATCCTTCCGTTTGGATTTTTCTTTTCAAGCAATTCCAAAATTCTCTTGTGTTAACCTCAAAAAAGAAAAACCTCTTGTTCGTTGGCCTCGTTCCTCACCGTGCTCTCGCAGTCGCAACCTGGTTGTCTCTCGCGAGGCGATCCGTTGGCTCTTGAAAAAGGGGAACACCCAGCAGATTTCCGGAGTTAAACCCCAACAGAATCGAAGGTGAGTCCCCCTCCCCCCCTCCCCTCATTTCTTCTCCCTTCTTAGTTCGCGTGATTGTTTCGCCTGGTTTCTTCTATGTGGGAGTTGTTGGTTTTAGTTGATTTAGATGAATTTTGCTTCCTCGCCATGCCCCGGCGGTTTGTTCCTTGTGCCGACCTCAACTCAGCAAAGAAAAACATTACTGATATGACCTAGCTAGGACAGAGAAGAACCAGGAAGCGCAACTGTGCTACAGGATGGCAAACAACATGACAAATTAGACAAACTCTTCTTCTTCTTCTTCTTCTTCTTGTGGTTTTCTAGTATTTGTGGGTTAGTTCTTGTTCCCTGCCTGCTTGCCTGCTGTACCGTAGTTACTGCTGTGGGGGGCACGCTTACCTATCGACAGTACAACAACTTCTGCTGCATGCAGTTAAGTCCATTAAACGTAGTACAGTTTCTCCCTGTTTCTTCAGCTTTTGAACCCGTTACGGTGGAATCGGCGCACGGCTCTCCAACTCCAATCCCCGGTACGCCATCCGGAGTAGATTCTGTGCGTACCGTGTTCTTGCCGGACGCCGGTTCTTCTTTCTCTTCTCTTCTCTTCTCTTCTGAGAGAGTATTCTTGCCGTTCCGGCCAACAGCTTACCGTTGATTTGGTACTATGCGTACATCTCTTCTCTGCTTCTCATACTTCTCATGTGAGAACAAGTTCGATTCTTTTATCGCCTAAATAAAAGATTTCAATACTTTAGTTCTTAAGTACGGAGTAGTAGTAGGTTGTTATTCGCAAAAAAAAAAGTAGTAGTAGGTTGTTGTACCAGATTGTACGGTTGTGGTACCGTGTCTAGGCCAGTAGCATATCGAGGCCATCTCTGGCGTCTGGTGGGTGCGGCCAGATTGGGTCTGAGTTTTGACTTTTGGATGCTTATGGTGCACGCTTCCTTAGTTTGTTTGCGGGTTGTATTGTACTACTAGTGCTTCATGCAAATAATGTGGTGCCTGGGCTGTTTGAACATTAGTTTACACCAAGTGCAGTTTTGCCCTTTTGGCTAGTAAACGGTGGCAGGAATAAGCCATGCTCATATTAACTTATACTTCTCTGCCACAATTTCCAGGAGATACACAACTCTGCTCTCTGTGAATCGGCGGCTCAGTGATGGCTTGGCCGAGATAGGCCGCAGATCATGAAGCTAGGTAAACTTCTATTTCGATGAACGATTTGGATTTGGATCAAGTATATGCTGAGTTTTGCTCCCCAGGTATATCTCGTTGATTAATTTATGATCGGGAGAATACTCTTTCTTCTTGTTAGATTTGGTGCGTGTAGCTGGAGACCTAGACTAGTCAACTGCCATTCAAAAGTTCAGGTGTATGTCCCGCTTAATTCTTAGAATATGTACATAGCGAGCAACTGATTTAGATACAAACCAACATCAATCATTTTTGTCGACAAAGGGTGAATTTTATTAGCTCAATATGGGGCATTAAGGCGATACAAATGCAAAGAGCATACACCCTGTCTTTGCATAGTTAGGATGCACATAGCCAACACGCACGCACACACAAAAATCACACCGGTGACTAGCAAAGTCATACAAGGCCGAAGAAATGGCAAGGGGGATGGAAAAAAAGGAGCAATGATAATCCACACCGAGCTGGTGTTCAGCCAAAGAAGATGATGCAAGCACATGTGATGGACACGGCCACAGGGACTAAACACGCACACACTATGCAAGCGGCCTAGCCGCCAAAGACCGTCCGCTGAACCAGAACATCCGTTGATACTGTAGTGACGTCAGCTCAAATGGGGAGAAGAGATGGTACAGCCAAAATCTCATTGAGACGCTCCGGCGAATTGCCATGCCTCCAACGCAATGCAACTGTTTGCCGATGGTAAATCTTGGCATGACCACTGCCCAAGACAATACACTATGAGCCTACACTCGAACGCCATTGCTGCAACAAGCCATCAATATCGTCGAACATGTTCGGCCATGTGCACCGCCAAACAGCATCCCTCGCACTGCTACCTCGCACCATGTTCACAAGGCCACACCGCAACAATGGATCATCACTACCCGCCGGCACACAAGCAACTAGCGAACCACCACCAACCACTAGTCTCGGCACTCAGGCCCAACTTCAAGATGATGCCCCCAACAGGGAACACGACTCCAAGCGCCGCTATCATCTGATCCGGGAAGATCTGGACCTAGGGTTTTCCCTGAGTATTCTAGGAGGGAAGCTGAGGACTACATGTCGACGCCTACAACAAGGTAGCGACGCCCGCAGGGCGCAGGCGCCACCGTCGTTGGCTCCGACCACAGTCGACGTCTGGCTTTCGCCGGCAGTCTCCGTCCTTCCAGAAAAACGAGCCTAGCTGCACCACCATGTCCACCTTCGACACCACAGGACCACCACGGCAGGAGGATTAGATCCATCCAGGCCGTACAGTCCCGCGGCATGCCCCGATGAGATATAAATCAGATCGGGACCACGCCGCCTGAAGAAGACGTCACGCCGGAACACCGGAGCACCACGGCCTCAGCATGCCATCCAACCGCCGCCACGCCACACATCTGGGCCTCCCAGCGCCACCGATACTACGCCGCAGCCCCGCCACCACCCAGTATCAATGATTAACCTGGTTTTATTAACTCTGACAACTTTAACATCATCTAGTTCACTATGTTCCCTAATTTTGGAGCTCTACCATTCAATTGAGGTGTTCAATTTGTATTTGGTTCATGATTTTGACTGGGTCATCGATTTCTCAAGAAGCTCTCCCATTCAGTTGAGGTATTCAATTTTGGATTTGATTCAAGATTTTGACTGGGTCAGCGACTGATCAAATTAATTAGCAGCAACCAGCCTATAAAAATATATTAGTCCCGTGCACCCTCTAACCACCTAAAAAAAGAAGCTGCAACACATGCGTTGTAGCACCAATATAGTACATGCGGCCGCCAATGCAGGAAACCTTCCCACATAGGTTTTTGTTGGCTAGAAGATAACACAGAATTGCCTCGCCCTGCGTGGTGTATGCTGTAATGAATTATTGTAATAACTTGTGCCTTTATTTAATATATCGGACGGTGTTTTTTTTTAAAAGGACACAAAATTACACTGCCAAAAAAGCCCATCAAAACACCACATTATGAAAAAAGAAAACACACTTCACCACCTCTCCCCACGTGCCATTTTTTTTATCTTTATGAAACCCCAACAGCACAAACAACGCAGGGAAGCATTTGCCAATTGAGACTCTAAGAGTAAGCGTGAGAAATATTTGAGATGCACATCCCTATCACAAATAAATGAAATATATGTTCCTTCAGCAACTTGTGGGAACTGAAGTTGATATGTTCCTCTTAATAGTCAAGAAGGTGCCATGATGTATTCAGGTCGCAATCAGTCTCAGTTGCAGGCTTGCAGCTCTACCTATCCAAATGGCCTTGGACTTGGGACCTTTGCTTGCAATAATCTGGTATGCCCGATGCGTCTTGATCATGCTAATATACCACCAGCCACTTTTTCCAAATTGTAGAAAGAAGCGCCTCTATCAGAGTCGTCAAGCATTTAGGACGATGGTAGTTCAGAGTCACACAAGAATATTCAATGCTCGTACTTGGTTAATGGGACGCAGCAACCAAAATGAAAATGAAGCAAAACTGCAAAAGATCCCCATCACTTTTAGTTTACACTTTATTGTTAGGGATGTCCCAAAGATCATTTTATAATGGACATCATTGTTTAATTCTGTATTATTATACATCATATGATAACTTGGTTGCTGATGGAGACTGGCGTCATGATAATACTACAGCACTAGCTTGACATTTGTTTACAACATGTTGATTTGTTACCTTGTGATTGTCTTGATGAATTTGTGATGCTAGATGACATCAACCACATGGTTATAGTATTTCTTGTGAAATAGTTTGCAGGACTGAGCATTTCACACAAAAAATGGTTGAGGTCAAAAATCCAGCACAAGATATGGTAGACATAGCTGGACATGTAGAACAGGAGGATCCTTCTTATGAAAAGGACATCGTGGAGATCAAATTGCCAGACAGTGTTGCTTCTTTTGATTATGGTGGTAATTTTGTCAAAGATGTCTGCATTGATGACGGACAACCTCTTCCTCGGAAGATTTCAGAAGATGAAGTAGTAGATGAAAAGTCATCTCCAAAATTTGATTGCCAAATGATACACACAAATGGTGCTCCGATGTACACAGAAAAAGATTGCGCTGCAAAATCTTTCTACAAACCGAAACCAGAAACACTTCTACCTGTTGATTTTGCTCCTGATGGTAACAATGAGAAACGATATTCTTCTTGTGAAAAACATGATCCTGAAAGCAGGAGTAAAGCCACTAACTTTGGTGATCTCAGTGAGAAGAAAATAAGTTTGGAAGAATTACTTAGACTCGAAAGTGCAGAAGAGTCCCTGCATAAAGGCGCAATAAGCTCCGAAACCAGTATAAATCATGTGCCATCTTTCCATGGAGAAGCAGTCGGACAGGTACACCACTGGTTAAGAGTTACAACTCACAAGTACTTAGAATTGTTTTTTTTTCTTGGCATCACTATGATCATGGCATAAATGCATTGTAAATAAAATCATCATACAAAATACAGTGGTGTTCTTGAGGAAAAATGAATCAGCTGTAAAATGCATCAACACATTTTGGATGGCAAATCTTTTTTTCTCCAAAACTTGACGATGTTAATTAAGAAACACGGTTTTGTGATAATTTCAGGTTTCCGCAAATGTTTATCATGGAGTGGAAGTTATTGCACCCAAAACCAGTGATCTTTTTAATGATATTGTATCAAGTAAGAACAACATTAATGATTGCTCAGTAACAACCTCTGAAGAATGTGATGCAGCGGCATCATTTGGTGCGAGAGGACAGAACCTAATTGATCACTATAATCCTTTTTTTGGTCATGGGTGCCTAGAGGATACATGTAAACCTGAATGCTCTACATCAGCAATCACAGATGCTGCTTCCACTGAACCTATCTGCACTTTCGAGAAGACTGGTCTTGTTAGTGCTGAAGGATTCGATGAAATCGAAACAACTGAACCCAGAGTCAATTCTCTGAGTTCGATAGGTTCAGAGATCCGATCGTCTGCGAAGAGCAATGATCAGAATGGAAGTATCATGGGTGAAACAATAACCAACAAGGTGCATGAAGCAGCTACAACTTCATCAGCTGACAATGTAGAACCCAATGGTGCAAATGGGGAGAATAGTGAAAAACATGAGACTGGCGGTACCGCTGATATACATGATTCCAGCCAGAGAGATGAAGGAACTAATAATGACGCGGTTAGTAAGAGTTCTCTCCTGGCCCAACATGATAATGTGTGCGAACAGAATGCACCTGACAGTGCAAAAGCGCCATCTCGTACTGGAAACGGCTATCCTCCCTTTGAACCGGGCTTGTTTGGTCCTAGTATTATGTCTGCTCCAGTGTCAAACTCTGGCCATCTTGATTATTCTGGCAATATCTCCATACGGTCAGATAGTAGCACGACCAGCACCCGGTCATTTGCATTTCCAGTGTAAGTTTCCATGATTCATTTTCTATCCAAAACAATCTTGTGAACTTCTACTAGCTGATCTTCATTTGTGTTTCAAAGTAAATCTTGAAGGCATGAACCATGCAACATTTATCATTTTTGTTTTGTTCGATAAAAATGCAACATTTATCTCATACCGTGTCGTGTTGTGCTTGCGGAACAGACTGCAGAAGGACTGGATCAGCAGCCCGGTGAGGATGGTGAAAGGAGAGCGGAGGCGCAGCAGGCGGCGCCGAGGCTGGAGGAAGGGGCTTCTCTGCTGTAAATTCTGAGGGCATTTTCCCTGAAGAGCCTTTTTTATCTGTTCTACTGCAGGTTAAGCGCATGGCTTGTACTCCCTCTCTTCGGAATTAACTGTCGCTGAAATGAGTGAATCTACACAGTTAAACGCGTCTAGATACACTCATTCCAGTCACAGGTAATTCCGAATGGAGGTATCAGTAATTTGTATCATGAGAGTGAGGCGAGGAATGAAAGAGGTATATATAGTTGTAGCGTAGCGATCGTGCTTGGCACTAGGTCCTGCATGAATTAGTTTTATTGTTCTTGTTTGTTTGAGCTCATGGTTGGTTGATTACCCGCGCTTGATTCATATTTCAGAGAGATGTGTTACAAACAGCGAGTGCTTTGAACGGTGTCTCAGGGGTGTTTTGTTACTTCTGTCTGAATCCAACTGGGCCGGCCTGCAGCTGCAGGGATGTGTGAAGTCTGGGTGTTTGGTGTCATGGTGATGGTGTGGTGTGCGTGAGGGAGAATATCATGTGATCCCATGCTCTCACTCTACAGAAAAAAAAACATGTTAAAAATTTCAAATGATTCTAATTTTTTTATGAAGTCCACAGGACATGTGCCTAGGATCCGTAAAAATTTCAAAGCCAAAATAATAACACTATTAACATTCAGATTGGTCTTTTTTGTTTCTTCATGTGCATTTCAATTTTTTATAGGTTGTAGACATATCTTGTGAACATTCACAATTTTTTTGAAAATTTTAGGAACACCTAAATATGTTTTTTGAAAAGTGGTAGCATGGGAGCACCTTGTGTGTGGGAGCATATGATATCCTGCCCCGTGCGCGTGCTTCTGCAGTATAACCTCGCTTAAGGAGGGAGAATATCCAGTGATATCACCACTCATATGCTCCCATACTTAATAATGGGATATATTGAGAAAATCCAGAATTTGTTTCCGAATTTTTTTTGACACATGTATTTGAGTTTCTAAAAATGGGAGCATGTGAGTGGTGGTATTACCTGATACTTTCTCCGCTGATGGAAGCGTTCGTGATCCGGCTGAAAAGAGAGGTTCATGCCTACGTGCAAACACTTTTGGAAGACAAACATATTCCTGTTATTTTTCTTTTATTTTTTTTCTGTTTGAGATCCACAAACATTTCCATGAAACGTGTGAATACTTCTTCAAATTAAACCAAAATTTATGAAAACTGTGTGAACATTTACTTAGATGCTTGAGCACATCTTTAATAATATGAACATTTTTTAAGTAAACGATGAATACATGCACCAAAAACAGCGATGGCCATTTTTTTAATAAAAGATACACAATTATTATTATACAATGAACTGTGTTTAATACCGAATTCAGAAATTTTAATTTCTGTTTTTTTCCAGTGGCTCGGTCTTTTTCCTTTCTCTTTTTTTCCTATTTTTCTTTTTTCTTTTTTTCTGTTATCTTCCTATTTCAAAATATACAAATATTTTTAAAATTCACGAGAACTTTTCAAAATACATGAAGATATATGAAAAATATGTGAACGGAGTTTAGAAACTATATGAACATTTTTCAGATGAACGATGATAGAGTTTACTATACTAATTTTCTTTAATACATGATGAACAATTTTAAATAGGAAAAGTATATTTTTGGTCCCTCCACTAGTGCACGCATGCCCTGTGCAAATGGTTTAAACCCCTTTCGCTGACGTAGTTTTGAACCGTCCCATTGCTTAGGTGAGCGAAAAGGGTGGCCCATCGCACACGATAACAATTAATTGTCAGTAATAGGGCACAAGCATGTATAAGTTTCACGAAAGAAAATCGTATGCGATGTCCCCAACATATCCCATGTGTATGACTGGTGAGGCAAGTGTTCGCGATATATCAATGTCCCAAATGCTTCATCAGCCGTACTCGTGCGGGATAACATACCTATCACACGCGCTCTTCTATAGCCCAACATTAACGACGCGTACAACAACACAAACATTTATTGATTGTAGAGCGTGTGCGCTAAGGAACCTATCACAAACATTTAATTATATCGATTATATCGTGTCGTTCACGATACGTCAAGCATCACACACATTTTGGAACAACATGTGTGCTTTGTCGCACACGTTTGTCTTAACGAATCATGTGTGTCGTAAGGATTCATCGAACATGTTATGATTTGAGAAACGCGTCTGCTCTTGAGGTTGATCACAGACGTTTCACTTTCTCAAACCTTGTGCACCGTAATGACCTACAAAGCAAAATGTTCTCCCTAATATAATCCATGCAACTAATTCTTTTCAAGAATATTAATTTGAAAATAGGCAATCACTTATTTCATACCCATCATATATACAACTCCAATTTACAAAGGTTAAACAACCAATGCATAATTCGATTCACAGGTAGCATATGTACTACAATTATACAAGCACCAAATAAACAATGATAAACCACAGTAGTATTACAGACAGTCAAGAGATATGCAAAAGACACCCTGGTTGGTTGATGGAGAAGGTGAAGCGGAATGTCCATATTGTTCCCTCTGCCATGTCAAAGGCATGCACTACAACTCTAGTCCAACCCCTTGTGCCATCCTTCACTGTATTCATGAAGACTTCTAAACAGTCATTGTAGTCTGGATGAATACTTTAACATGCATTGCGTTGCCACCAGTCATGTAGTTTGCGAGGTAATCTTGAGTAAAATGCTTCGGAAACCACTGCAAACGAAAAAGATTCAGACATTGTTGTCTGAAAGAGTTCAACACTAGATAAAGGAGTTCAGGGGGGGGGGGATAATACCCCACACACGATAGGATGCGATAACCAAGGAACATAATAATAAGTTGTCGATGCTTATGGTTAACCAGAGTGTAACAAAACACCGGGGCATAGGCCTGAGCCTTCCATCCTTAGTCAAGTATATAGTCAAGATTAAACAATTAAGCATACTAATAATTATATCCCAAAGATATCCATGTTGCCACATGAAAACACATGCACTTGCAACTACCAAAGCTATAAGAGGGGTTGAGCAAGCAGCAATAGAGCCAAAGAAAAGGTTTTTCTAGGTAGTGGAAGTTAAAGTTTGTATCATGGCAATTTGGAAGGCTTGAACAATGTGGTAGATAATGAGACCAAACGATAGCATCAAGACATCTAGCAAGCAAAGCTAGTAATAGTATCCAAGGTAGTGATCATCCTTTCCTGTTGTCTCCTCAAGTGGATGATAAGCCTGCTCATCGGAGTAGTCGTCACTCGGTTCCTCAAACACTGTAACATTTCTGGACTCTATCGATAAGAATTTAAGAACTAAACCGGAAAGAAGTAAACGATACGGTAAACAAACATGACATGACATATTGCACAAAAACATTATCAAGCATGGAATGTTAAAGGTGCATTTGAATTAATCCCTAACAAGTTCAATTGGAGTTCGCATCAAAGTAAGTTTGATCCATGTGACACTCCAACTACAGTTATTTGATTTAAGTCATACTTCTACAAACACTTATCAAACAACAAAATTGATGTAAAATACACTAAGTAGACTCGCCACGATAATTCATCAAACAAACACTTATTAAACGTGTTGCCTAGACTTCACCACCCTTCTGATAAACTCAGGAAGGGTGGTGAAGTCGCAAGAAAATTCATGAAGCAATATGCAGGGAGAAGGCCATGGAACACACACAAAGCAATGCACCATGCATGGCAAAGATTTTTTTGCCATAAACTCAACCACCTCCGAGGACCCACAAGTATAGGGGATCGCAACAGTCTTCGAAGTTAGTATTTCACCCAAATTTATTAATTCGACACAAGGGGAGCCAAAGAATATTTATAAGTCTTAGCAGTTGAGCTGTCAATTCAATCACACATGAGAAATCACTTCCCTACAAAAATTTATCAGTAGCACAGTAATATGATAGTAGTGATAGAAAAGTAACAGTAGTAGTAAAAACAATAGTAGCAGATTTGTAGCAAACAGAGCAGTAGGAACTTTAGCAAATGCAATAGTATTAAAGGGTAGGCATGGAGTAGAGATGATATGTTCGGATGGAGTTTAATATGTATCTGTCACAACCTAGAGCGATACACAATTGATCCAGTTCATCAATCATATGTAGTCATGTATTCTGTATGTAGTCATACATGCTTGCAGTAAGAACTTGCATAACATCTTGCGTCCTACCCTGTCGTGGCAATGGGGTCCTAATGGAAACTAAGGGTAATTAAGGCGCTCCTTTTAATAGAGAATCGGAACAAAGCATTAACACACAATGAATACATGAACTCCTCAAGTTAAAGCCATCCTCATTGATGTCCCAATTCATGGTCACCTTGGGGTCTAAGTTTCAGAACGATAACATGTGCATGCAACTTGCAGATAAGATCAAGAACATAAATATATTCATGAAAACATAACATGTTCAAATTTTAAATCATGGCACTCATGCCCTAGTGACAAGCATTAAGCATGGCAAAGTCATAGCAACATCAATCTCAGAACATAGTGGATACTAGGGATCAAACCCTAACAAATTGACATTATTAGATATGAAATTTCAGCCAACTCCCATCTTCCTCCATTATGCCTACAAGGGAATTACTCACACATGATTGTGAGCATCATGAAATTGTTGGTGGGGAAGAGTTGGTGATGACAACGACGACAAATGCCTCTCTTCGGAGCCATGAACGGACTCCATTTTAGGGCTCCTGACGAAGAACATGAGGTGAGAATGACTCTGTATCGTAAAACACAATGAAAATTTTTCTCTGCTCGGGAAGATGGAATTTATAGCATTGGAATTAGGTCAGACGGAGGTCCACGAGTCCCACAAACCTGGTTGGCGCGACCAGGGGTGGTTGGGCCCCTGAGCTTGTGGGCCCTGGGTGGCTCCCCTCCGATAACTCTCTTATCCAGTATTTTCATTTATTCTGAAATAAATCTCATAAAGTTTCGTCCAATTTCGAGAACTTTTTATTTCCGCACAAAAAAACACCAATGTAGTTTTGCTGGAAACAACATCAATCTAGGTTAGTTCACTCAAATCATGCAAATTAGGGGGCAAAACAAGATCAAAAGTTTTTGGAAAAGTAGATATGATGGAAATGTATCAACCTCTAACTGGGTTACTCTGGATAACTCCATATATACAAGTATTACTGAGTTCATTAAATTAAGTACCATGAGGACAACCATCTCTAATATGACCTTCTTTCAATATTCTTTATCAAAAACCAAGTATTTTGAAAGACTTTCACTTATGCATGCTTATCTTTGTTATCACACATGAGCAGACACTGGAGCACTATCACACCGGGAAACAACTGCATGCACAACCGGGAAAAACAAGCACTATGAGCAAGCATGGCAAAATCAAAGGAAAACGGAAGACAAACGAAATCTAGGAGAGGAGTAAGGGGAAGAACATACATGACCAAAAAACAAAGCAACCCAGCCAACTTCAACCACAAAAAGAGAGAAGAGAGACCATGAGCAAAGGAAACATATCGGTGACAAGCAAGCAGGGAAATACACAAACCTCACCCATTGTGAGGAAGAAATGGACGATGGGAGACAAACAAAGAAATGGAAGCAGCCGAAAACTACCCCACCTACGACGCAACTCCCACCCATCACTCTAGAACATGACCGAGGAGCAACATACAAGAACGGTTAGAGTGCCTGCAAACATGAAGAGGAGACGAGAGAGACAACAACTGAGCGCGTCAAAACAACAAACTTATGAGAAAAAAGGAACCACCTTAAAAAAGACCGAAATGCCCCTGAAGAACCCTACTCGGCAAAAACTACTCACACAAGCACAGTACCGTCCGTCAATCCCCTCATTGGGCAGAACTTGGTGGCCGGACTCCATAACCAACATCAAGAGCTAGATCAAGCGAACAAAACAACATGACAGGGTCTGGCATGGCTCGGTCGGAGCTGGACGCGCTCACGAGTCCGGTTGGGGCTAGAGACACTGGCAGGCGAGCCCGTCACAACCTGCTGAACGACCCTTCGCCCAGCCGGCTAGATGTAGCACCGGTGAACGCGGGCATCGGAGCACGTACGCCGCATACGCATTACCCATGCCGGGGGGGGTGAAACATGCCCCACATGCAAACCGACGCTGCGATCGCAATGCGCCCCCGCTGGGCATGATCGAACCAGCCCGGTGGTGGACGAAGATGACGACACATGGGTCCGGCTGGACTATCATGTGTTGGCAGTGCATAAAGCCTCGCTCGCATGCGCGCCCGGCGTCGCTTCATAGTGGACCCGGGCGCGTCCCGTAGTTCACCCGTAATGGACTGCCGAGGCCGATCCCTCCCCCGAGCAACACCGGGAGAAAAGCCGCTTGCAGGTGCGTTGAAGCCGTCCAATGACGATGGCCCCAGGCGCACCCATCAACCTATCTGTCATGGAATTCCTTGCCGGTTCGCCCGGGTGCACGCCTTTCAGGCATATCAGATGTCTTGAATAGCCCTCGAGGGGCCATCGCGGCAAGCTAGCCAGAAATGGATGGCTGTGAGGCCTCTTCACCCTCGAAGGACCCAAAGAGACGGGTACTCGAGCATCCATTGTAGGAGTAATACCTCACCAGTGACGTGTACTCAAATATGCTTTAGTGGATTATACCTTGACCGAATATCATCTTTAGCCTACCATTTCAATGATTGCAATTACGACATCACGAGGTTCAGTTTTAAACTCAAAGGAAACCACCCTCTGCAAAACCTTCATGGACGAAAAAGCGACTAGGAAAGCGTCATCGACATGAGGAACGGCCTCCCACTTCCATGGAGTAAGGGCATCTCCAAAGCGGACCCTCAAACCGCCCCAACCGTCTGGAGTGAGCGGTCCAGATGTGTTTTGCCATCCAATACGAACCTGTATCCATCCACTAGTTGGGCTAGATGTCCTTTTTCTCGAAAACTGAAAGCAAACTGGGGGGGCTTGTGAGAGTCCGGACAACAACCACGCAGGACTCCGACACCCCCGGACCATCCAAAACCCAGACCCCACGCCTCCATCTCTCCATCTTTCTCTACATCCGTTTCTCTCTTGCCGCCGCCACTCCACCACCCCGGCATCCCGCCACACCCTTCCCAGAACTCCAAGACTTCGTCACTTCCACCGCTACACCCAGGCTCCATGTCGCTTCTCCTCTGCCACCAGTCCACACCTCTCCTCAGTCCGTCGCATAGGTACCATTCGCTCATACGGTAGTCACCATGATCGGCAAGTGTTCAGTGAGATGCCCGTGCTATTTTTTTGCCCCTTCCTATTTGAAGCAATGGATTTGGATATGGAGTACATATACGAGCACTATGTTGAGTCGTCCGATGAGGAGGTCTAAACGGATGAGACAGCGATGATGCAGGCGGTCCTTACATGCACATAGCGTGCGGAAGAGCATGTTCCCAATTCCAAGGGATTGATCGAAGGTCATTGTTTCCTCAATCGCAATAGGGCACACGACCATTTGATGCTGATGGATGACTACTTTGCCGATGATGCCCTATTCGCTGACAACTTTCGTTGGCACCTTCGATGCGAATTTTTTGTCTTTGATTGTCTCCACCATGGTGTATGGTCCTTTGATTACTACTTCATCTTGAAGAAGGATGTCGTATGAAGGATTAGGTTCTTTGATTACAAGAAGTGCATGGATGCATTGCAGATGCTTGCATATGGCATGATTTCTGATTCGAGAGGCAATTTGCTACTGTCGTGGTCTCCGTGTTTCTGCTTGCATATGGCACATGCAGAGACACCATGGTTAGATTTGCTACATTCGTGGTCTCAGTGTTTGGACCTCAGTGCCGGTGCTAAAACTGGTGGGTCTCGGGTAGGGGGTCCCGAGTTGTGGATCGTAGGGAGACGATGTTTACCCAGGTTCGAGCCCTCACGAAGAGGTAAAACCCTACATCCTGCTTTGATTGTATTGATGATGGGGTATCGACTACAGGTTGATGATCTACCTCAAGATCATTGTGTAAGTTCTAAAGCCTAAGGCGAATAGTTATCCCTCTACGGACTAAACCCCTGGCTTATATAGATACCCAAGGGGGACGGGGGGAGCTAGGTTACTTGCTTTAGGTCAGTTGTGGCAATGTCGAATACAGAGCCATCCTTGGGGTACACGCTTAGTCTTCGGAGGTTTCCTTTCTTTAGACGAGCAAGTCTTGATGCTCCCGTAGTCCTTCAAGTGGTGGCTTAATGGGCCCTTAGTTCGTCACACAAGGAACGACCACTTCGGGCTGGTACCCCCTAGTCCAGGACACCCTTAGTAGCCCCTGAACTGGTCTCTAATCGCCGAGGACGAACGCACTCTTCAGATCTTCTGGCTTCGGATGTCTTCGGCTAGGCAAACGAGTTCCCCAGATCATAGTGTTCCGATCCGAAGTCCCTACAGTAACTTAACCCCGAAGAGTCATTGTAGAAGTACAAACAACCGGTTTCACATCTGACACCTTTAAGTGAACCGCCGCAACTTAAAACTGGTTTGGGTCCGTCATGATGAATAAAATCGTGTTTCGAGGCAGTTGCCTTATTGGCATGATCCACCAAAAATGGAGATTGTGCCCCAGGTTTCAGGGGATATAATAAAAAAGATTTGTTTCGACCAAGGTCGATTTAATAACAACAGAGAACGTGGTGATTTACACAGCATGATGTGGGGACTCTTGGCATTTCATCCCACTATAATAATAAAGGGGGCAACCCATTTTTACCATGCCTAATCTCATTGCGCCATAGCATGCATCTCCAGAGCTCTAATGCCTAGATCTCCTTTCTCTCCTTCCTTTCACCTAAGCTTAGCTTCTTGCCATGTCCGACAAGGCCCACTGGGTGGCTTCTACCATTATGGTGGGCATTATCAAGGAGCTGAAAAGCTCCCGTTACCTCCCCGCTGATATCGACTGTCGGGCTCCAGAGCCCGGGTAGGCCATCCCAACCCTTAAACTAGGGGAGCGGGTTATCTTTGTCTCCCACCTCATCCGAGGTCTGGGATTCCATCTCCACCCATTCGTTAGGGGCCTTCTCTTCTTCTATGGGCTTGATTTCCATCACCTAGCCCCAAATTCAATCCTCCACATCACCTCCTTCATCACGATGTGTGAGGCCTTTCTCTTCGTGGAACCACACTTCAGCCTCTGGCTGAAGCTCTTTTGTGTTAAGCCGAAGACCAGCGGCTCCCAACTAGCTGATTGTGTCGGAGCCATGATCAGTATGATCCAAAACATCGTCTGGCCGAAGGGGATCTTCATCGAGACCATTAAGATCTGGCAGAAGGAGTGGTTCCACATCATAGAACCTCTCCTCGAAGGTCAAGCTGAGGTTCCTCCCTTCAACACCGCCCCAGAGAAGCTAGTCTCCTGGAAGGAGAAGGGCATAACTCAGAGGAGATTGAACCCCTACAAAGGAGGATCCGTTCCATAGTCAAGGTCAAAGTTTCCCTAGCTGACGTGCATTCAGGTTAAGCTTCACCGCCACAACCTGCCGCTGCAAATCCGTGTTATCCCCATGTGGTAGTATAGCGCCGAACAAGAAGATCCGGTGTGGCATTTCTTCAAGATGACCCATGAGGCCATGTGGCACTAGTGGAAAAACAGCTAGCCACAACTTTCGTTGGTGGCGCGCCATTTTCCATCTACACCAGCACTATATTTTTCAAATAGTGTTGGCGTAGGCTTTAATCACACATCCTAGCTATGTGCTTAGTGCTGGCGTTAGAATTGTAGGCAATGCCACCTATAAGTGGGTCCCAACGTTCTGACCTGGACTAACTTAGTGCTGACGTAACAAAAGTTCCCTATGCCAGCACTAACCTTAATATTTATGGCATAGCGCAGTAAGTTATGCCAGCAGTATATTTTGCGGGTCCACCTTAGGTGGTCCACTTTTTGGGCCAGCATAACACCGGCATGAGGAGTATAGGCACGCCAACGATACATAAAATTATAATGGCGTTCCCTAATATTCGGACGCCAGTAATTACATCGCAACACTATTCACATGTGACCTTGCATCCATTTAGATATTTACTCCTTCTTCTTCCTCCCTCTTTCTTCTTCCTCCCTCTTTCCTCTTCCTCCTCTCTCTATTCTTCTTCTTGAGAAAAAGACAAATTCTTTCTCATGATTCTTAATTAGCTAGTTAGATCCATCTGGGTGATGCATTAATTAAGCTTGCTAGCCTCCACACACTCACTCCCTAAGCTAGTTCTCTTCTCCACCCACTCAAACACTTGCATTAAATGTTCCACCACACTCCATGAATGGCGCCTCCAACTTAGGTACGGACGGTCGACCCCCTCTCCCGCCCCTTTAATGAGGTAAAATAGACTGAACTTCTCGTTAATTTATGTGCATATATATATATATATATATGTATATATATATATATATATATATATATATGTATATATATATATAGGGTGGGTCTATTCTAACAACACCCTTAAGAGTCTTATTGTGACATCACAACTGCTTATTCTGACAACACACCACAGTGCCACCGCGACCCGCGCTCACAGACAGAATAGAAAAGAAAACCCACCCTACCCACTCCCCACGCACGCATACAACCACCTTCACCCTTCGGCCTCATCCCCACCCACCCCACCAATTTCTCCCCACACCCCTCCCCACCGCGCCGTCGGGCCACCACCTCCCACCGTGTCGCCGGCCACCTCCCACAGCGCGGCCGACCGCCACCTCCCACCGTGCCGCCGTCCTCCACCACCCATCGCGCCGGCCAGCCACCTTCACCTCACCCCCCCGGCGGCCTCTCACCCAACCCCACCCCAAGTCCCCCCCTGCCGGATCTGGCGGGAACCTCCTCCACCTGCCTTCTCTGGCCTCCCCCCTACACTGATCGGCGATGGATCCGACGTGCCACGCCCCGGCAAGAAACTCCCCGCGACCCTCGTAGCTGGAGCCCCCTCCCCTACCGGATCCTCCGGCGTCCCCGCGTGACCACCATGGGCTACAAGCACGGGGATCTACTGCCGTCCATCGCGCCCACGCCAGCGAGCCCCGCCTTGCCGTGACTCCCCAGGCGGCCGAAGTATCTGGTCCACTGCGCCACGGCTCCCCAAGTCTAGATCCTGCTGCGCGCCGCTCCGTCGGCTGCCGCCATGACGCGACGGCTCTCCTGGAGACGACCTCTCCCCCATGGACTTCGCCTCCTCCATGGCGCGATGGCTCTCCTGGAGACGACCTCTCCTGTCTCCATGTCTGGTTGCTCTCCTGGCAGTGCGCCCGTGCGGTGCGAAGCGCGTGTGCGTGCAATCCACTAGGTGCGGGTGTGTCATTCGCATGCCAATTTTGTGTATGCATTTTTATCTTATTTTTTTAAGTTGGACTTGTTTTTCTCATTTTTGTGTACGACACGGCGCCGTGGGATTGAGTCGATATATGTATTTGCAAAGTTTTATATTTTCTGATGACAAGTTCACTCTGTGAGAAGAAGAGAAAAAGTCCACGAGAAGAAATTTATTTTAGGGGCTATTCGTTTTGTCCACGTAAAAACTGAAAAAATGTTGCCTAAAAGAAATGTGTAGTTCATTTTTCCGGCTATGTATCTCACTTCACTTGTTCATTGGCCCGACAGAAGCATCCCTCTGTCAGCAGTCCACTGTGTTGGCACGTGCATCCAAAAATAATGTAGTTCACTCATTTCGGCCTCGAGGTTCAGACTTGTTGATGAAAAAGTTTAGAAAAAATAGAAAAAATGATGTAGTCCCGAGCACATTAATACAGGAAAAAATTGAAGAAAACGTTCACTACAGAAAATGCACTTCCCTTCGTCATCATGGTAGTTCAGTTTCCCTTCATCAACGCTTGCAGTTAGTTTTCTTGTAGTAGAAAATCATGCGGTTCACTTGCAGTAGTGTCATGGTTCATTTTCGGTAGTGTCACCGTTCACTTACTCCCAATGTGAAGTGTAGAAAAAAATGTTATGGAAACAACAAAAAACAAGGCGGTTCACTTCTCAATAGTATTGCGGTTAACTTACGCTCGATGTGAAGTGCGATCCACTTCCACATCTTGAAAAATTCACGTCGGACAAAAAATAGCATGCAGTTCGCTAGCCCATAGGATGCAGTGCAGTTTCCCATCTAAAGTAGTACGTTCTTCTGTCTGATGCGGTTCATGCGTCGATTTTGGTGTCGCGAAAAACTGAGTGTTCGCATTTTGGTAATTTCGAAACTGCTCTTAAACCGTAAGGAATTAGAGAGAGTTCTACATGAAAAAGTTGTGTCTCATCGATATCTTTCCAATGCCGTATCATTTGCATCGTTCCGA
Organism: Elymus sibiricus; assembly: GCA_039707655.1. Lineage (NCBI taxonomy): Eukaryota > Viridiplantae > Streptophyta > Magnoliopsida > Poales > Poaceae > Elymus > Elymus sibiricus. Next base: position 246,018,470 of record CM077673.1, on the reverse strand, counting down.
CGAGCGATTTGGAAAAAATCACAAAAATATGCTCGCTACCACTTGTAGGCAGCCGCACCATTTTCAAAATGCGTTTAAAACCGTGAGGAATCTTAACAAGTGACCAACATATGAAAGTTGCGCCTATTACACATCTTTCCAACGCTGTATCACACGTCTCGTTCCAACAAACAGTTAGAAAACTACAGCGAAAACCGTACCGAAAAATTCATAAAATTTGAAAACAAAATTCCGTTTTAAGTAAATTTGAAATTACTCTCAAACCGTAAGGATTAGAGAGTGTAATCTACATGGGAAAGTTGCGCCTCGACGATATCTTTCCAACGCCGTATCATTTGATTCATTCCGATGAGCGGTTTAGAAAAAAGCGCGAAAATACGCTCGCTGCCATTCGTCGGGCGCCCACCGTTTTTGAAAGTGCTCTTAAATCGTGAGGAATCGCGAAACGTGGTCAACATGGAAAAATTACGCATTTTCTATAGATATCCAACGGTATATTATATGTCTCGTTCAGATAAACGATTTAGAAATTGGAGCAAAAACGCTGCCAAAAAAACGCGTGCAGTTTTTTCTGCTGACATTGCAGTGTTCATTTGATAGGGATGCAGTGCACTCGTGTTAACCGTGCAGTTCGGAAGTGATGTCAGAATAGTTATTCTACACCCAATGTTAGAATAGACGGTTTGTATATATATATATATATATATATATATATATATATATATATATGTGTGTGTGTGTGTATATATATGTATGTATATATATATATATGTATATATAAATGCTTCCTACCACCAGTGGTAGTTACCACCACGTGAGTTTTGTATGTTGTATGTAGTATCTCTCAAAACGGAGAGTATGTATGCGTAGTATGTAATATATAAGAATGTTTAGGTAGTATATATACTACTTTTTTGATATTATGTATCATATTTTGAGTGTGCCCTTTTTTACGTACATTTATGTACGTATTTCACCAATATAATAAAACCATGGACCAACTTGCAAGTTTTTCATGTAACTTACTTTGAAGTATCTTATATATATTATATAAACATACTTATGACATAGTAGTACATACAGTACCACATGATAGTATAAAAGACATGTGGGGTAACTACCCCTGGGTGGTAGGATGTATTTTTCATATATATATATATATATATATATATATATATATATATATATATATATATATATATATATATATATATATATATATATATTAGTGTGGATTTTTTAACACCCGGTGACTATGCCACCCCTCTGGGTGGTAGTGCCACCCCATGTTATCTCCGTTCAATTCATGCCTCGTGATCCGTGCAAACAATATGCCATCATAATGAAGCATACTAATACAGTTTTAGCAGATTATGTGTCACACTAGGGGTATCAAAATGTCAGGTCATGAATACTTAACCAAAAAGATTCCTTAAGAGTATAAAAAATAGTATAACTTGCTAACTTTCTGTAATAGTAGAAAAACATTGGTTGATGACTAAGACTTATATTCCTAAAAGAAGTTCCACGTGAATTCAAAAAAGATTCCTCCAAAAAATATCCTTGCCTATACACAGTATCAACATTTAACCTTGTTACTGCTTAGTGCTAAGAACTCATCTTAGTGCAATTAGACAAATGAAAGACTAATCAGTGGCAGACCTAGAAGATGCTACACGTATCTTAAAGCCAGATCAAACGGAAGCTAGAGGGGTGGCAATGCCCCCGGTGGCAAAGACTTAATAATCATATATATATATATACACACACACACATACATACATATATATACATACATCCGGTCTATTCTGCTAATATTAGCAGAATAGTTATTTATTCTGCTAACACTTCCGAACTGCACGCTCAACGGGAGTGCACGTCATTGTTTGAAGCAACATCACTGCAGTACTGATGCGAGTGCACTTCCCGTCGCAAAAAACTGCACGCGTTTTTTCGACACCGTTTTCGCTTCAGTTTTTAAACCGTTTATCGGAAGGAGGCGTATAATATACCGTTGGATAGCTATGAAAAATGCCCAAGTTTGCCATGTTGAACACTTTTCGCGATTCCTCACATTTTAAGAGCAGTTTCAAAAATGGTGGGCGCCCGACGGGTGACAGCGAGCGTATTTTCGCGATTTTTTTCTAAACCACTCGTCGGAATGAAGCAAATGATACGTCGTTGAAAACATATCGTCGACCCGCAACTTTTTCATGTAGATTACACTCGCTAATTCCTTACGGTTTAAGACCAGTTTCAAATTTACCGAAAAGCGGAATTCTGTTTTTCAATTTTTTTGATTTTTTGTTACTGTTTTCGCTGCAGTTTTTCAACCGTTTGTTGGAACGAGGTGTGCGATATGGCGTTGAAAATCTATGGAATAGGCGCAACTTCCATATGTTGGTCATTTGTTGAGATTTCTCATGGTTTTAAATGAATTTTGAAAACAGTGTTGCTGCCTACGAGTGGCGGCGAGCGTATTTTCGTAATTATTTTCAAACTGCTCGTCGGAACGATGCAAATGATACGGCGTTAGAAAGATATCGACGAGGCGCAACTTTTTCATGTGGAACACTCTTTCTAATTCCTTACGGTTTAAGAGCAGTTTTAAAAATACCGAAACGCGGTCACTCTGTTTTTCGCGACACCAAAATCGACGCGTGAACCGCATCATACAAAAGAATGCACTGCTTCGGACTAAAGAGAGCACTGCATCGAACGGTCAAGCAAGCTGCATGATTTTCTTTTGTCCGACGTGAATTTTTTCAAAACGAGGTAGTGGACCGCACTTCACATCGAGCGTAAGTGTACCGCAACGATATCCAGAAGTGAACCGCATTATTTTCTTTTATCATTTTGTAATATTTTTCTGTAATTATGAGATGAACAACATCAGACGGCCGACCGCACTGCTTCAGATGAAAAACCACACTGCATTATTATTTCTATTGTTTCCCTAACATTTTCGTAGAAATAAATCATTTTTTTCAATGAGTCAAGTGAACTTCTAGAATGTTCAAAGGATACTCAATACATCTAGCGAACCCCCGCACATGAAAAAGTGCACTGCGGTTTTATTTCTACATTTTTAGCTATCAATTTTCATGTTATTGGTACATATTTTCTGAATCTGAACCTCAATAAGCTGGCAAATGAACACCCGGTGCGGCCAAAGTAGACTGCATTAATGGACTGCAATACTAAGTTAAAATTACAACCACACAGCCACACACCTGAAGTCAAAATTACAACCACCCATTATTACTGCAGTTGCCTCGTCTCCTTGAAATAAAAGGTATAATGTATCTAATCAACTGGCTTCCCTTCCATCCCAGGAAGTGCAATAAAAAGTAAATGAACTTCTGATGGGCTTAGTTTTTCTCTCTGTGTTTACACTGCCGATGAGATGACTGCTCACCAGCGCTATACGGGTGCACTGCACGCACAAGCGCTCTCCCACTGCAACCGCCCACGAGATGAACTGCACTGAACGCGGCAGAGGAGGCAGAGTGGCGTTGACCCTGGCTTTTCTTCCCCCTTTTGACCGGCGGAAGAAGAACAACAAGCACCGGTAGAGCCGACTCTACTAGGTGGGAGTACTGCTTCGATCTAATAGTACTGCAAGAGAAAAAAAAATCAGTAAACTACATAGTGAACTGCGAGAAAGGAAGAAAGATAGGAGGAGGAAGCTAACCGTGGTGGGAACGACATAATGCAACCTGCTCCGCCCGCCATCTACTCGGAGTCACGGCGCCATCGACGGCCATCGCGCGGGGTGGCCCGAGCCAGCAGTGACGACCACGGGGGTGGTGGACCGATGGTGGCTCCTCTAGCCACGAATCCAGCCAGGGCGCAGCTTGTACTTCATGGGGATCTTGCGGGCGCGGCTGTTCTACAAGGTAGTGCATCGCCATAGATGTGGAGTACCCCTGTCTCCTTTTCCGACCACGTGGAGCAGCAGCTCGCCGTCGGAAGGAAGCAGTGGAGGGGGAGGCGGCTCGCCAGAGCGGCGTAAGGCGGAGGCCAGTCTCGGCGGCGCAATCTCTGGGCTGTGGATCTGGCCATCCCTGCCGCGGCGGCGCAACAGGGGGCACCGGCAGGAGATCGACTGGATCCTGCCGCGGCAGCGCAACAGGCAGCGTGCCGGTGCGCGTCCGGCCCTGCGACGGTGAGGAGGGTGGGGCGACGACTCTGCTTGGGCGGGCCACGCTGGAGAAGGGGGGAGGGTGTGGCCGCTGGTGGGGTGGGGTTGCCGTGCCAGAGAAGGTGGGAGGGGGGTCGCCGGGTGGGGGCGCTGTAGGGAAGGAGAGGAGGCATGGGGGCTCTAGGTAGGTGGTTGGTGGAGGGGAGGAAGAAGAGGCATGGTGGCCGGGAAAGAACTGCACACGACATGTGCAGTTCTGCCCACTCGGGCCCTTCCCCTCTGCTCGCCGATGTGGGCGGGGTGAGAGAGGTTGCGGTGGCTTCAGGCAGGAGCCGCGGGGAGGAGGCTGCGGCAACTCGTGTCCCTGGCCGCGCACCGGCGTAGAAGGTGGAGAGATTGGGGTGAGGTGGGAGGGGATCGGAGGAAGCTCGCGGCGCAGGCCAGCGTGTCGGGAGGCGGAGTGGTGGGGGGCACGAGAGTGGGGCGGTGGGGCGCCGGAGGTGGTGGCGCGATGGGAGGAGGCGGTGGGGGATTGGGGAGAGGTGGTCCGGTGCCACGAGCAGGGAGGTGGGTGGGAGTGGGAGGTCGTGGGAGGGGATAAGGTGGGGTGGTTTTTTTCCAGTGAAGTGCGGGTCAGTTGTATTGTGGGGTGAGAGGTGGAGGTTGTGCGTCGGCGGGGTAGGAGGTGTTTAGTTTGTAGCTACATCGGTAGGTGGGGGTGTTAGCACAATAAGCTAGGTGTTATTAGAATAATAAGACTTTTAAGGGATGTTATCATAAAAGACCCGCCCTACATACATATATATATATATATTTATTTATTTATTTATATGCATGCGCATATGGATGGATATGTGATGGATGTGTGTGTCATTAATTGCTAGCTATAGAAATTGGATTGCTTGCGAATTATTGTGTCGTGCGATGTTTCATTTTGAGAGTTGCCAATGTTTTGGCGAAACGTTGATTCATTTCCATTTCGTCAAATTTCTGGCACCCAATATGTTCCTTTTTAGCAAAGGTCATGCCGAATTTTTTTATGCCGTCATTGGTAATATATGTAATTATTTTTTGTACTTATACATTTGCAGCGCTGCTTGATCTATCGAAATATGCAATATGGATCGAAGTGTGAAGGGATTTCTCAATTTCGCGGTGGCAAATATGATACAAAAGGGTGAAGTGCAGATATTATGTCCATGTTTGATATGCGAAAATGGAGTTTTGCACAACTCGTTCAAAGGCAGCGTGCTGGCGCACTTGCTCCGTCGAGGTTTTGTTCCAGGTTATACATAGTGGACAAAGCATGGTGAGAAGGATGTTAGCGATGATGAAGGAGGAAACAATGAACATGCGCATGGAAGAGAAAATGATGGAATGCAACTCGAACATGAAGAGCATCATGAGACTGTCACACATGATATGTCGTTGGCTACAATGCTGCAAGATCCTCATGTCAAAGATCTGCTTCGGAAGAAGACGAAAACCGAGAGAGCTCCTATTAAATAGGCTCTAAAGTTGGCACAATTGGAATTAGACGCTAAAACTCCAGTGTACGAAGGATGCGATCCCGAGCACACCCACCTGCACGTCACGCTCAAACTTCTAGATATCAAGGCAAGATTCAAAAGCACATATGCAAGTCTGGATGCTACATTGGAATATTTACACAAAGTTTTTCCCAAGGGGAATTTGTTGCCTCGTAGTGTCAATGAGGCGAAGAAGATCGTGTGCCCGCTCGATTTGCCGCATGTAAGATACCACGCATGCATAAATGACTGCATCTTATATCGGAATGAGTATGAGAACAAAACAGAGTGTCCAACTTGCAACGAACCCCGATACAAGCTTGGAAAGAAGGAACCTTGAAAGGTTGTATGGTACCTTCCGCCGATTCCTCGCTTGCAGCGTTATTTCGCTGACCCGAAGGAAGCAAAGAACATGAATTGGCACAAGACTAGAACGTCTAAAAGTGATGGCACGAGACTAGAAAGTATAAAAGGGATAATAGCTGATCACGTCCGCAACATACTTATTGACTTGTGCAACTTTTTCGACGCTATGTCTCAGAAGTCGATCAGTGTGCGACATCTGACACGACTACAGGAGGAAATCATTTCAATACTGTGTGAGCTTGAGATATATTTCCCACCGTCATTCTTTGATGTCATGGTCCATATGCTATTTCATATTGTTGCAGAGTTTAAAGACCTTGGACCGACATTATTGCATACCATGTTCCTGTTTGAGCGGATGAATGGAACTGTGAAGGGATACATTCGTAACAAAGCTCGTCCGGATGGAAGCATCGTCGAGGCCTATCTAATCGAGGAGCGTATATCATTTTACAAGAATGTTATAAATGATGATCAATCTCTTGGTTTGCCATTTAAGAAGCATGCTGATAGGCTCGAAGGAGTGGGTCACTCACAGTTGAAGCGTGATTTAAATGTGGATGTATAAAACTGCCGAGACGACTTCGACGGAGCGCACATTGTAGTGTTATAACACGCAGATATATGAGTCCTTGGCAACAGACTCACAAGGACACCTTAAGGAGACAACACGAAATGGCAGGGAGGCAAAGGACCGAGGCCCAGATCATTAGAGAGCATAACTCCAAATTTGCGGCCTAGTTCAAAAAGCGAATTTGGGACAAACCACTGCCAACCGGTATGGCCAATGCAAATCTCATCTATGCGTTAGCAGTAGGCCCCGCATGCACTATCGCCACTTATCAATCATATGATATAAATGGATACACATTCTATATTGAGGCAAAGGACAAAAAGTGTGATTACCAGAACTCAACTGTGACGATGATGTAGTTGATCGAAAATAAAAATAATAGATACTAAGGAAGGGTCGAAGAGATATGGGAACTTGAGTATGGTGAAGATTACACAGTGCAACTGTTCTGGGTCAGATGGGCGAAGAACTACGAGCATGAAGAACGTGGTTTCATTACCATGTCTCTGCCCGAAGCGCAACCTGCTAGTGCAAAGGGGGTGAAAGGAATCACCACCAAACATGAGCCTTGGGTATTCGCTAAGGACGTGTCACAATGCTTCTACTTAATTGACCCTTCAAAGCCAAGTCGTGTTGTCGTCCGAAGAGGCAAAAGGAGCATCGTCGGGATTGACGGAGTCGCCAACGAGGATGACTATGACCAATTTGGCGTGGACCCAATAGAAGAGGAGATGTATGAAGACCAAGAATACACCACTAGAAGGAGCAGAACTACAATGCCTGCGACATGACGTCCCTTCTTGAGAAAGATTCATAGAGCGGGCCGGAAGTACTCAAGCAAGATTAAGAAGACCCAAACCGTCATTGCGAGGGTTGTCAAACGACGCCGTACTGGATGATTTGTGTACTACATTTTTGTGTAGCATACCATATTAATTAACCTTACCATATTTATGTACTCTGAACCACTAGAAAAATTTGTATCATTATAAATGTCTGTAATATGCATCTCGTCGTTCAAAACGCCATCTATAAATATGGAGTGGACTCTAAATTTCAAAAATCTACTGCTGGCGTTGGCCACATCACCCACGCTAGCACTACGAACTAATCAAAACTTAGCATTGTTGGGAAATGAAGAACTCAACTTCAGCATCTCCCCCATCTCTGCCCGGATAATTCGCCACTGCCCTTCGCCCCGCCGTGGCCCCCTCCTTGCCACCATCGTTCCCCATCCCCGCCTTTCCCCCCGCTAACCCCCTTTCTCTCGCTGACAGATTCCGGTCTTTGCCCTCAGATTCCACGGGTTCCAGTCATTAGGTAACAGGTGAATCTCCCTCTCTCTCTGCCTTACTCTGAAACCATTTGATTCCATTTGGTTTGATTTTGTTTGACTTGATTTCGTTGGATTTGCATCACTAGGGTTCGACGACGGCGGCGATGGACTGCTAGGGTTCATCCCCTTCCATGGCATCGAGTACAAATCATTGGTGAGTTCATCCCCTCCATGGCATTGAATCCAATGTGAAGTGACTAGGTTTCAGTTTGTTAGAATCTCTAATGTGAAGTGACTTGGTGCAAGATAATTTGACTAGGTAGGGAAAATTAGGAGTTAATTTGTTAGAAACTACAATGTGAAGTGCAAGATAATTTGGGTTTTCTCTAGGCATTTTGATACACATGTTGAAGCAATGCCAAATCAGTGTGAAATCACATTTTGATACACATGGCATGTTTGGTTGCCATCCACACTCATGTGTCAAATCAAAATGTGATTTCACACTGATTTGGCATAGAAGTGTGGAGACCAATTTGGCCACCACAAAAACAGTGGCATGCCACTGTTTTTGTGGTGGCCAAACTGGTCTTCACAGTTGGTGTGCCACAAGTGGGGTATGTGACTGAAAAAATGTGGCATGCTAGTTCAATTGTATGTGTTTGTATGTGTAGAAGCTGGCATGTGTTAGATAATTAGAGGTGCATATGTTGAACTAATTTGCCTAACAAAGCAGTTATGTGTCTAACAAATTAAAGTGCATCAGGTCATGGACAATTCCGGAGGCAACAACGAGGAGGTGTATACTGTGGACATGCTCAACAAAGATCTCCTAGAGGCTCATCACTATACCATCAACAACGTGCAAGAGGTGAATGCCTCGCTAAAGGCGGAGATTAAATAGTTGCACATGAAGACTATTCGACTCGTTCAGAATACTAATAAGCTGAGGGACAGCAGAGATAAGATGATCTAGGAGAGGGATGAGCTGAAGTAGGAGAGGAAACTCCTCAGGGCAGAGAGGAATGAGCTCAAGATGGACATAGCTCATAAAAAATATGGAGATGGCAATAGAAAGAAGTTTCGCGAGCTGAGCGTAATCCATGATGAAGAGTAGTTTCTTTAACTAGCTAGTCCATCTTAGTTGATGAGGAGTAACTAGAGTTGATGAGTAACTCTTTGTGAAGTTTAATTAACTTGTTAAGTTCATGAGCATCTTGTGTTAATCAGTATCTATTGAGTAAGTAGCTAGTGTTGATGAGTATCTATTGAGTACAATTATTTAGTTTGTGAAGTAAACTTTTTTTATTACTAAACATCCATTTGCTGGCATTGGCCAACAATGAACGACAGTGTTAAGATGAACTTACTGCTGGCGTAGGACATGTGACACACCAGCAACACGTAGAATACATCTGACGTGGGCTACAACGCCACCAGTACTTTTTAGCAATGGCGCCATATTGGTGGCGTCGGGTGTCCATGCCAGCAAGGCTATTTTTTCCATGCCATAGCTAGGCTTTTCTGAACTAGTATGGTCGGCTCTCTTCAAGCTGTTCAGGAACATCTTTCCCATCACAGGAGTCGACCACAACTACGATGCTAACCATAGCACGTTTGAGGTAAACTAAACCGCTGTTTTATTCCCGCGCATTTGTAATTTGTCTGCCTTGACTCTGTATTTCCTGATCAGCAATGTGCAGCCAAGGCAACGCTGATCAGCTGCCCACCGCCGCAGCCCGAGGAGGCTCCAACGCCTCGGCTCGAGGCCCTGATCGTTCCAGACTCCTATGTGCCCCTATTAGGAATGTGTCGAAGAGGAAGAGGGGGGGTCTTCGGGCTCGGGGTCCTTTGGATACTCGATCCGAGGACTCTCGCGTCTCCTCCCCTCATGAAGAGGAGGATGACAAAAATGAGGAGGAAATCTCTCCTCCAAAGAAGACGGCCTCTTCCGAGGACATCGGTAGGGAAGGACCCATGGCCGCCTAACCGGAGGCTTCGAAAAGCGGCTGATGTACAATGTGGCAAGGCCTCGGTGCCCGCCCCAGCCAAGATAACGCTCTCCAATTCTTCAGAAGACATACTGGCTCCGTTGTTCCTGGAGAAACCCGTGACGACCAGGTATGTACAAGCCGAGGTCTTTTTGCAATTTGTTTTCCCTATCATGTTTATCAGTTCGGACGTTTATCACCTCCTTAGCCCACCACGGGTCCACCTAGGCGACAAAGGGTCCTCGGCCTCCCTTCCTCCATCCGAAATGGAGGAGAGGGTCACAGGAGTGCCGAAGTCTTCTCCCCCCGCCCTAGGTGACCTGGGGGAGGAGACCTCCCTCCTCCCCCCACACGTCCATTGTGGGGGACACCACGTAATCTACGGTGGTCGGGTCAAAAACTTCGGCGACCGAAGGCCATGGGGAGCCAATCCCCATGGTTGATGAGAGCGCGGGGGTTGACAAGCCCTAGTCCTTGGCCCCTGCTGCCCTGGAGCCTACATGGAAACCGGGGGCAGTGGCTTCTCCTTTGAGAGGGAGTCCGGCCGAGGAGATTCACCCGTCTCCACCTACTCTAACACATGCTGGGCTCGGCTGGCGGGAACTGGAGAGAGCCATGCAAGGCTCCTCCATCCTACCCGAGCACCGATTTCTTTTGGAATCATACTTCAGCAGTTCCAGTCTGTAGAGACCGGAATGAAGGAGACCTTTGATAGCCTAGAAGTGCACATGTGAAAGCACAACATGCTCCCTTGGTGGTTTTGATAATTCATGACAACATACATTGTCTCTTGGACTAATACTTTTATCGAGTGTATTTCAGATAATAGTCCATGGAGAAAAGGGTTGGCAAAATACCGTGTGGAGATACCCCAAGATGCAAGGAAATAGGTTGGCAAAGCTTCAAGCAAGAGGACTCTACATTTTACATTTGTGAGAAATCACTTTGAGTCCATAGGAAAGCTAATACTATTAAAAGGGGGTAAGGTTTTGTTGGTGAACAAAATACTCATACGTGCACAAGTGATATTCACCAAAAACACCCACAAGCTCTCCCACCAAAGTCTGTCCAAAGCCATATATTCAAATTCGGTGCAACCAACATTTCCATTCCGGTGCCACCGATTCAAAACCTCAGACAGACTCAGCCAAACCCTAGCCACTTCGGTGCAACCAATTCCATACCGGTGCCACCGAGTTTAGGTTGCCAACTTTCTGTTATGCAAATTCACAATATCGGTACAACCGAGATTGTTGGATCGGCGTCACCGAGATTGTCAATCTGACTGTTGGTCACCTTATCGGTGCAACCGAGTTTCCTATATCGGTCTCACCGAGATTCAAAAGTTGCCACCTTTTGGTCACTTCGGTACCACCGAGATTAACACATCGGTGTCACCGAGTTGGTCATTTTGTGTGTAACGGTTGGATTTTTGGGGATGCCTATATATACCCCTTCACCACCACCTACTCGAAAGAGAAGCACTCAAAACTATTCCATACTTGCCCCATCCAGTTTTCTGAGAGAGAACCACCTATTCTTGTGTTGAGGTCAAGATCTTCCACTCCAACCATATGGATCTTGATTTCTAGCCTCCCCAAGTTGCTTTCCACCAATCCCATCTCTTCCACCAAGCCAAATCTGTGAGAGAGTGATTGTGTGTTGAGGAGTCTATCATCTTGAAGCACAAGAGCAAGGAGTAATCGTCATTACCGAGCCTATTACCTTTTGGAGGGTGGTGCCTCCTAGATTGGTTAGGTGTCGCTTGGGAGCCTCCTACTTCGTGTTGTGGAGTGAACCAAGAAGTTTGTAAGGGCAAGGAGATCGCCTACTTCGTGAAGATCTACCCATAGTGAGGCTAGTCCTTCGTGGACGAAAGCCGTTATGGAATAGTCAAGGTTGCTACTTCGTGGACCCCTATGGGTGGAGCCCTCCGTGGATTCTCGCGACCGTTACCCTCCGTGGGTTGAAGACTCCATAAACGTGGATGTACGATAGCACCACCTATCGGAACCACGGAAAAAATCTTGGTGTCCCTCATGCGTTTGATCTTCCTATCTCAACTCTTTACTTCATGTGCAATGTCTTTACTTTCCGCTGCCATATTTGTTGACATGCATGTGTAGGGCTGTTAGACTTGCTAGACTTGCTATAACTGTTAAAATCTGCCAACCAATTAACTTGGGAAAAGGTTAGGTTTTAATTTCCTGCTAGTAGTCTATTCACCCCTCCTCTAGACACTCTTCTAGTGATCCCTCAATTGGTATCAGAGCTTTGGTCTCCATTGCTTCGGTTTAATCACCGAGGAGGAAGATGGATGTGTCTAGTATAGGGAGTTTGAGTTGTAGAGTGCCTATCCTTGATGGAGAGTACTATAGCCAATGGAAAACCTTGATGCTTGAGCTCTTTAATAAATTTCAATTGAGCAAGTATGTCAAGAGCCCCTATGTACCTCCCATTGGCCCGTTACATCCCACACACGAAGAGGAAATTGATATGCTATGCAATCTTAGAACTGTCAATCTTATTGTTAAAGCTTTACCTAGAAATGTGCTTAATCAAATGAAGAATTTTGCTTGTGCTTACACTTTGTGGAATGATTTGGAGAAACGATATCCAAATTATTCATTGAGTAATCTTGATGAAATTCGTCATAAAACTATTGCCTTCCACAAAATGGCGCCTAGTGATCCTAAGTTTGATGATTGTCTATTTGAGCTTAGAGACCTCATGCGTGCTAAAGGAGATGTCACTACTATCAACAATATCATTATAGAGACCCTTCGCATTCATAAACTTGAACATTGTCATGATCACAATCCTAACGAATCTCTTGTTCTTTATGACAAGGATTTCCCACTTGATGATGACAATGTGGAACATGGCTACTATGATGAAGATGAGCTGTTCGACATCGAGTATGAGAAGATCATGAAGAATCTCAGTCTCATGGCAAACTTCAAGGATTACATGTTCGGAGGAAAAGAATGGATTCTCGATAGCGGATGTACCGATCATATGACCGGAGATAGAGAAATGTTTGAAGAGATCACACCAAACCATGGACCGCGAAGGTACGTAACGTTTGGAGACAACTCCAAGGGTAAGGTACTTGGTCTTGGTAAGGTGGCCATATCCCATGATAGCTCTATTCAAAATGTTATGCTTGTTGAATCTCTTGGCTACAATCTTCTTTCCGTATCTAGACTTGCCGACTTTGGTTTTAATGTGCTATTCACGAAAGTAGATTGCCAAGTGCTTCGTCAAGATAATCATAAAATGGTATTTACCGGTTTCCGTAGAGGTGATCTATACATTGTCGATTTCACTAAGAGATCCAAACCTCGTACTTGTCTTATTGCAAAATCTTCTAAAGGTTGGCTTTGGCATAGAATAATAGGACATGTTGGCATGCGTAACTTAGACAAGCTTATCAAAGGTGATCATATACTTGGTGTTAAGGATGTTATCTTTGACAAAGATAGACTTTGTAGTGCTTGTCAAGCCGGAAAGCAAGTAGGTGGAAGTCATCCCGTTAAAAATATCATGACTACTAGGAGACCACTCGAGTTACTTCATATGAATGTTTTTGGTCCCAATGCTTATAAGAGTCTCGGTGGAAATTCCTATGGTCTAGTTATAGTTGATGATTTTTCCATATTTACGTGGGTATTCTTTCTTGATGATAAGTCGCAGGTTCAAAAGATCTTCAAGAACTTCGCTCGCAAAGCGCAAAATCAGTTTGAAGTGAAGATCAAGAAGGTTCAGAGCGATAACGGATCGGAGTTCAAGAACACCCATGTGGATACCTTTCTCGACGAAGAAGGTGTCTCACAAGAGTTCTCGGCTACGTACACGCCTCAACAAAATGGAGTTGTTGAGAGGAAGAACCGGACGCATATTGAGATGGCTAGAACGATGCTTGACGAATACAAGACGCCAAGACACTTTTGGGCAGAAGCCGTGGAAACAGCATGTCATGCCACAAACCGACTTTACTTACACAAGCTTCTCGGTAAAACGGCATATGAGCTACTCACCGGTAACAAACCCCAAGTTGGATACTTTCAGGTATTCAGCTCAAAGTGCTACATTCTTGATAAGCATCGGCGTACTAAATTTGCTCCTAAATCTCATGAAGGATTCCTGCTTGGTTACGGATCAAACTCTCACACTTACCGTGTCTACAAGAACTTCACTCGAAAAGTTGAAGAGACGGTAGATGTGAAGTTTGATGAATCTAATGGTTCGCAAGTCGAACAATTGCCAAATGATGTAGGTGACAAGGACCCTTCGGAAGCTATCCAAGATTTTCCCATCGGCAAGATTCGTCCCATGGAGGTGAAGGAAAGTACTTCATCAACTCAAGTGGTAGCCCCTACTTCACGTCAAGGTGAACCACAACATGACATGGAGGCATCCACAAGCGGTACACGACAAGATGATGAAGAGGAGGAAGTGCATCATGAAGATCCACCACAACCTCCTTCACCACCACCTCAAGGGAACGACACCTTCAACAACAACGAAGATGAAGGAGATGATGATGAAGAAGAAGCTCCACCATCCAACAATCGGAAGCTGACCCGAGTTCGAGCACAAGTAACCAAGAACTATCCCCTAAACCAAATCTTTGGTGATATACAAACAGGGAGAATCACTCGCTCTAAAACTCGCCTAGCTAACTTTTGTGAGCATTATTCTTTCATCTCTAGCATTGACCCCTTGAAGGTAGAACAAGCTCTTGAAGACGCAGATTGGGTGAACGCGATGCATGAAGAGCTTCAAAACTTCGAGAGGAACGAAGTGTGGACACTAGTGGAGAAGCCCAAGGATGAGAAAAACATCATCGGAACCAAATGGGTGTTTCGGAACAAGCAAGATGAAGACGGTCAAGTCGTGCGCAACAAAGCTCGTCTCGTAGCCCAAGGACATACGCAAGTCGAAGGTATGGACTACGGTGAGACCTATGCACCCGTCGCTAGACTTGAAGCTATTCGCATTCTTATTGCTTATGCTAATCACCATGATATCACGCTTTATCAAATGGACATTAAAAGTGCCTTTTTAAATGGTGAAATTGAAGAAGAAGTCTATGTTAAGCAACCACCTGGTTTTGTGAATCCTAAGAAATCTAATCATGTTTACAAGCTTCGTAAAGCCCTTTATGGTCTTAAGCAAGCCCCTCGTGCTTGGTACAAATGCTTAACGAAGTTTCTTATTGAAAAAGGTTTTGAAATTGGTAAAATAGATGCAACCTTGTTCACTAAGAGAGTTAATGGTGAATTATTTGTGTGCCAAATCTATGTGGATGATATTATCTTTGGTTCCACTAACCCTCAATTTAGTGAAAGATTTGGAAGGTTGATGTCCGAGAAGTATGAGATGTCTATGATGTGTGAGCTGAAATTCTTTCTTGGCCTGCAAATCAAGCAATCGAAGGAAGGAACTTTCATCTCTCAAACTAAGTATACCAAGGACTTGATCAAGAAGTTCAACATGCAAGAGTGCAAAGGTATGAAAAACCCCATGCCTACTAGTGGACATGTTGATCTTACCAAGGAAGATGAACCGGTTGATCAAAAAGTTTATCGATCTATGATTGGTTCATTGCTATATCTATGTGCCTCTCGTCCCGATATTATGCTTAGTGTTTGCGTGTGTGCTAGATATCAAGCTGCACCTAAAGAGTGTCATCTTTTGGCCATGAAACGTATTGTGAGATATTTGATACAAACACCAAACTTTGGCATTTGGTATCCGAAGGGATCCTCTTTTAATCTTGTTATCTATTCCGATTCGGACTATGCCGGTGACAAGGTTGATAGAAAATCCACTTCGGGTACTTGTCAAGTTTTGGGTAGATCTCTTGTGTCTTGGTCCTCCAAGAAACAAAACTCGGTATCTCTATCTACTGCCGAAGCTGAGTATATTGCTGCTGGATCTTGTTGTGCGCAATTACTATGGATGACACAAACGCTTAAGGATTATGGAATCCATGTTAGAAATGTTCCATTACTTTGTGACAATGAAAGTGCTATTAAAATTGGTTATAATCCTGTGCAACATTCTCGAACTAAACATATTCAAGTTCGACATCATTTCATTCGTGATCATGTTGCTAAAGGAGATATCAATCTTAAGCATGTTCGCACTAACAAGCAATTGGCCGATATCTTTACTAAGCCGCTTGATGAGAAAGCGTTTTGTTATTTGAGGAGTGAGTTGAACATCATTGATGCTTCAAACTTGAGCTAGACTCACTCGGTTGCATGCAAGGGCATGAGCTTTCTTGATATTTCCATGTATCTTAACATGTCATATTATACCATGGAATTCTATGCTCCCTTGTATTGCATCTAACATTTTGTAGGTACTTGGAAGATTTTCATTCCACAAGATTGCCATCAACTCCAATCATAAGCAATCTAGTCATGACCAAGTATCCACAACCCCTCTTGATGATGGAAAGGAGAAGACACCTCAAACATATCCTTGACATATACTTCATCATAATTGCAAAATCTCAATTGGTATCATGTCAATTGGATATATCTGTTGTTCCTCCTTGCTTGACTAACCTTTGTAGGTGACAAGTGAACTAAAACAAGAAGGATTGCTCCCAACTCAAGATGATCTTCATCAACCTCGAGCATCCTCAACAAGTTCACCTACAAGCAATGTCATCAACATCACTCAAAGGTATGTACTCATATCCTTGAAAAGACTTTACTCCAAGTCATGAGCTAAGGCAACTCAAGTGATATGAAGACATCAAAATGCTTAATCGAAAAATGGTAACCCCATTTTGAGCTTAACGTAGAGTATGACCTATGATCAAGTATTATTGCTTGGCTCCTATGTCAATATACTCTAATATAAGTGACCTAGTCACCACCCATCATCTAGTTAAGAATTTTGGATGGTTCATTTTCTACTTTGCAAAGATTTATTGGAACCACTCAAATCTTCTCTAGTTGATATCTCTTTGTAAAATCATTTGCATTCCCTTATTTTCTTTTGTTTCTCCGAAAACAGAAACTTGGTCCTTCATTCTGTTTCTGCATCGGTGCCACCGATACAAACATCTCGGTTCTACCGAATCTGCAGATATGCTGCACCTTAAGATTTCGGTATCACCGATTAGTTCGTCTCGGAACCACCGATTTGCATCCTGTCTCATTTGTGTTCATATTTGCAATTCTGTGTTTTCTTAGTGATCCGTTTTGTAATACTTCTATTACTTCGATGATCCCGTTTAAAAAAAAACGGAGGAGAATTTCTTTATTCAAGGATCCCTGACTCAAAGGAAGAAGGGGGAGAATAACAAAGTCTTACAACATCTCAAAGGGAGAGATTTTTTTTTTGATTCCCTCAGTTTTCATTTCTATGAACCCTACATTAAGTGACCCTTGTTCTCAAGGATCCCTTCTCAATCAATGATCCCTGTATCTATCCCTGTTTTTGACCTTTTTGGAAATTTGTGCCAAAGGGGGAGAGGACACAAAGCTTCATGCTAAAGGGGAGATACATGCTTATGCAAAGGGGGAGATATGATCAAGGGGGAGAATCAACATCAATGCTTATACTTTATAAACAAGGTGAGAATATCTAAGTAGGGGGAGAATTCTTGAAAAGTCAAAACAGACACATCTTTGAAAAATATGTTTTGGAGAATCAATTTCTCATCTTATCCAATCCCAATATCTACATGCTGAGATTCAGGGGGAGAGGATAATTTTCCATGTTCTTATTCAGGAGAAGAAAATTCTAATGATCTTGGAGAGATATCAATCTTAATGATTACTATCTTCTATATGTTCTCCATATCTTGGTACTTTTGAGTTCTATTGCCTTTGATTGGTAGAATACTCTTGTGTTTTCTAACATTGTTTTCTCAAGTGTGTTTCTACTACTAGAATGCTCAAGAACTCAAGGTAAGTATATGCATCATACCCTTGATCAAGATGATCTCTTGCTTCTTGCACATATTGTTTGCAAGAGTGAAGTCTTGAACAAGGATACACCTCATTCATATATATTTGATGCACATAGCCAAGATATACATGAATTTTTATATCCCTTCATCCATATGTGTGTCCATGCATTCCAAAGCAACTATCCTTTAAAGGACTGCACACATTTAGGGGGAGCAAATCTAAGTCATGTGTCTCTCAAAGTCTTCATTATAACCATGTATATCTTTATTTGAAGCTTTGATTGTATGTTGTCATCAATTACCAAAAAGGGGGAGATTGAAAGCACAACATGCTCCCTTGGTGGTTTTGATAATTCATGACAACATACATTGTCTCTTGGACTAATACTTTTATCGAGTGTATTTCAGATAATAGTCCATGGAGAAAAGGGTTGGCAAAAGACTGTGTGGAGATACCCCAAGATGCAAGGAAATAGGTTGGCAAAGCTTCAAGCAAGAGGACTCTACATTTTACATTTGTGAGAAATCACTTTGAGTCCATAGGAAAGCCAATACTATTAAAAGGGGGTAAGGTTTTGTTGGTGAACAAAATGCTCATACGTGCACAAGTGATATTCACCAAAAACATCCACAAGATCTCCCACCAAAGTCTGTCCAAAGCCATATATTCAAATTCGGTGCAACCAGCATTTCCATTCCGGTGCCACCGATTCAAAACCTCAAACAGACTCAACCAAACCCTAGCCACTTCGGTGCAACCGATTCCATACCGGTGCCACCGAGTTTAGGTTGCCAACTTTCTTTTATGCAAATTCACAATATCGGTACAACCGAGATTGTTGGATCGGCGTCACCGAGATTGTCAATCTGACCGTTGGTCACCTTATCGGTGCAGCCGAGTTTCCTATATCGGTCTCACCGAGATTCAAAAGTTGCCACCTTTTGGTCACTTCGGTACCACCGAGATTAACACATCGGTGTCACCGAGTTGGTCATTTTGTGTGTAACGGTTGGATTTTTGGGGATGCCTATATATACCCCTTCACCACCACCTACTCGAAAGAGAAGCACTCAGAACTATTCCATACTTGCCCCATCCAGTTTTCTGAGAGAGAACCACCTATTCTTGTGTTGAGGTCAAGATCTTCCACTCCAACCATATGGATCTTGATTTCTAGCCTCCCCAAGTTGCTTTCCACCAATCACATCTCTTCCACCAAGCCAAATCTGTGAGAGAGTGATTGTGTGTTGAGGAGTCTATCATCTTGAAGCACAAGAGCAAGGAGTTCATCGTCATTACCGAGCCTATTACCTTTTGGAGGGTGGTGCCTCCTAGATTGGTTACGTGTCGCTTGGGAGCCTCCTACTTCGTGTTGTGGAGTGAACCAAGAAGTTTGTAAGGGCAAGAAGATCGCCTACTTCGTGAAGATCTACCCATAGTGAGGCTAGTCCTTCGTGGACGGAAGCCGTTATGGAATAGTCAAGGTTGCTACTTCGTGGACCCTTATGGGTGGAGCCCTCCATGGACTCTCGCGACCGTTACCCTCCGTGGGTTGAAGACTCCATAAACGTGGATGTACGATAGCACCACCTATCGGAACCACGGGAAAAAATCTTTGTGTCCCTCATGCGTTTGATCTTCCTATCTCTACTCTTTACTTCATGTGCAATGTCTTTACTTTCTGCTGCCATATTTGTTGACATGCATGTGTAGGGCTGTTAGACTTGCTAGACTTGCTATAACTGTTAAAATCTGCCAACCAATTAACTTGGGAAAAGGTTAGGTTTTAATTTCCTACTAGTAGTCTATTCACCCCCCCTCTAGACACTCTTCTAGTGATCCCTCAACATGGTTTAGTTGTAGCCTTTTTGAAGTAAGAGTATCGATCCCACAGGGAGTACAAGAATCAGGCTTTTGCTCCTTGTAGAGAATTATGTAACTTTGTGCCACCAGATAATTGTAGACTTGAAGCAAAGTGAAGGCGGATTTAAATACGATTTGAATAAAATTGTGACTTGTAACTGAATAACATGAAAGTAAATAAAAGACAATAATGGTAAATGACAATGAAACAAAAGAATTAAGAATGCGTTCTCAGGGAGTCTGGAATCCCCATTGGTAGTACTACTATGTGTAAGCATAGCATGGAGCGGATATTTGAGCCACTTTTGACGATTATGCCAGGCGGAGCCGGGTACGGAACATGATCTACTCATGGTAGACTTCGTGCCACGGACGCCACCATCATAATCTCCCCCTATGGGTTACAACTTATGATAATTAAGGGTTTCCCCATGGAAGAGGCCTCACCAAGGGTTCTCCGTGATCCTCGGTCACTTGCAAAGGTTAGGAGCAGTAGGCTTTTACTGTCACCTCGAATTACCACCACATCCTAAATCTATGCGAAGACAGTGGTATACTTCGTGGCTAAAAAGGCACAAATGCTGAGTGGGTCTCCTTCACAACATTCACGAAGTTATTAAACTAAGCATTCAACATAGGATCTCATATCCATAATAAACGTTTCAGATCCTATACATACCAAGGTTCATCCATATCCCCGAGAACTAGGGGTCTACTCACACATGGGAACAACAATCATCATGGTAATGGTAATGGTAATGGAATACATGGACAGATGATTCAATCGGTACACCAAAGGATCCACTAGGCTTCTTGATGTTGCAGATGATAAGGATGTGGATGATGATGATGATGGTTGTGATGATGGAGATGTTGACGATGATGTCGTTCCCCTTGCAGTGAGAGGAATCCCCTTCTTCTCCCAGTCGATCCCCCCTCCGGATGAGTTCTGGAGTCTAGGGTTCTACCTTCTGGATGTGATTCTGGAGTCTCTGTTCATCTGATCTCCGATCCGCTTGGACGGGGTGAAAATAGTTGATCTCCCAGAGGAGGCGGCGCGTCAAATGAACGCTCATGCGAGCGCGCGCGGTCATATGGTACGCCCTTCGTTCGCTCTGGAAGCGCAACGACGACTGTTTCCTTGGCCTCTTTGTTGGATTTTTTATGGAAAGTGTTTATGACCTTACGTGATTCCACTGCCATTTTGGGGATTTTCTACATTAAATAAATATTGCTCCAAAAGGCGTTACGTGAGGGATTATCAACAAAACAAGTGTGCGAACGCGGTAAATCCACAAAGCCCATCTTGTAGGCACATAATAAATAGGGAAAACATCACGTAAAGTGGACTCATAAACTCCCCCAAGCTTAAGTCTTGCTCATCCCTGAGAAAGTACCGTGGCTTGTAAAGAACGAGGTCACCCTTGTGTTTACAAGATACGGATATCAAAAGATATGAGTCCATTACTTTCAAGATGAGTGTTCGTTGATGAGTATACGTGGCAAACAATAGTGTATACTTACTCTGATAATGATCATGAAGGCATCCACATCTCGTCATTTAATTTTATTGAGGACAATTAACAACTTCATATCCTAGTTCATTGTTGTTTTCAACCGGGCAAGTAGTTTTCTTTTCTTCCTCATTTTTCTCGTAAAAGTTTTTATCACAAAGGGGTTCAGTCTCTCTTCATTGAATCATACTAAAGGCTTAGTGAAAACTTTTAAGTGTAAACCAGCCTTATTTCTCAAAGTGACTTTATTTCCCAAGGTATTTTTAGCAGAGGATTAATTTGTTTGCTTGCCCTTAGGTAAGTTGAACCCTTCAATGAGCTAGAATATATAGTTGTTTTATCTCCCTTCAAAAATTAACACAACTAGATGTGGGGGACTTATAATAATTATGTAAGTAAACATGCACTACTATTTAGATCACATCAACCATCAAGTACGTTCTTCATAAGAAAGCAATGCTCTCACACATCAAGACATCCCTAAACTCATTGGAAGGGATCAACCCTTATTCAAGAGGAAAAATTGATAGTCCAACCTTATTGAAAATAAAGGTTAGTCCCTAATCTTTAGAAAAATAAATGTTGAGAGGGTAAAGATACAAAGTGCATGTGAATCTCCCCAAGCTTACAATCAAGCCGGGGAGATCCAAGCACTAAGCATTTTGTGCTCACTTATGGAATCCCTAGAAGGCAGTGTAAATGCTCTTAAGCTTGTTCTCCAATTCCTCGATTAGGCTTGCTGATCATCTATAATATGGTCAAAAACTCAAGTTGTGCAGTGTTGTTGTTAAGAGTATCAATCATAAGCCCGATCTTATGGAAAAAACTGTCTACTCTTGCTTCTAAATCCTTGGTCATCAACCAGTAAGAATCAATCCTATCATATCACATTAACACAAGCCTTGGAAACTTTCTCCAACTCCCAAATCTTTTCCTTCATCTCCTCTAGGGTTGGTGGATCCTTTCCCCACTCAAATTGAGAGGGACCCAGAGGAAATAACAGAATAGATCCGCGAATATTGAATTGGTAGAGATTAGGAGGGTACCCATATGGAATAGTGTCATAATCTCCCTCTTTTGATTGTTCTTTCTCCCTATCTCCACCACCTCGACCTTCTCCTCCATGTCCTTCTTCTCCTCACGAGGTTCTTCCTTGATTCTAAGCTTCCTTAGCTCTTCCCATCCCGAGGGCACTGTCGAGGGGATGAGTCTGACAATAGTACTAGGGGGTACGAATGAAAAGGGCGGAGCCTAACTATGGCGCAGGCGTAACACTCGGATGTACAAGTTCGGGCCCCACTCGGGAGTGGTAAAGACCCTATGTCTTGAGCCCTGCGGCTTAGTGTTTGCTTATGGGGGTGTGTGCATACAAAGGGTGCTGAACCCTTGCTCTGGAGCCCGGAGTGGCTTATATAGAGTGCGCCACCATCGACCGAGCGCCATTACAAGGGCATTAATTGCCAGTAACTGCAGGTGTTACCAGAAACTGCTGCTTTAACTTAGACGTTACAGGTAACGCTGGTCTCCACAACGCTTCATACGAGTTATTAAGTCCCTCGAACGTTGCGGCTTCCATGTCGCCTGAGCTTCTATCACCCGAGTGAAGATACTTGTCCGACTGATGCAATGACGTTCGAGTGGCTTGCAAGATCCGAGTGAATCTTCATGTGCATCCGAATGCATCTCTAGTCTAGGGACTTTAGTGACAATGTGTTACCCCTGGTGGGCCCTGGATGTCAGGTCTATGACCCTACCTCTGGTAGGCGACCTCATGAGTAGCTCCCCGAATCGGTTGAGGTTTAAGGAGAACGAGTGAAGGACATTCGGAAGTGCCGTTGGCGCCTCGAAGGTGCTAGGAAAACGATTCAGAATGTTTCCCACTCGATCCCAAAACCACGGCGAATTCAGGATTTTTAAAATTCCAATTGATCTTACAAATTAGGTTGTTTAACACTGTGACGGTGACGGAATGGCTCTCGGAAGAAACCGTCCGAGTGTTCGGTAGTTTTCCCAAGTGTTCCGCAAAACTACATCGGGTACTCGGTGGCCTGACGCGAGTCGAGGGGAGTCTCATGAGCACGGAGCTCGCTCGGGCCACGACGCAGCGAAATTTTCGTGCGTTTGAAATCATGGGAGACGCGTGCTCGTGTGCGTAGGAGCGGTTGCTTCGCGATAGTGGGGCAAGTGGGGCGCGGTGCCTTGATTTCCACGTCACAATCTCCACCGTGTGTCTCCGAAGCGCTGTACGGGGCATCTACGGATCTCGCCTCGTTTGCAGATTGATGGCTGAAGATTCGCCCGATCTCTGTATAAAGTCCAGTTGAGTCAGGGGAGGAGGAGACAAATCTCTTTTCCTCCGCTACTCAGTCTCCTCCGACACCCCAACGTGCTCCTCCCTCTACACCTCCGCCATCGACCCGTCACTTGCCCTGCCGTATATGACGAAGGGCACGAAGGCAAAGGCCGAGCATGCGAAGAAGGGATCCCAGGGGTCTTCTTCTTGCGCAGGCACGCTGGCGGGCTAGATCCAGGGCGACTGGATGGCCCCGCGTACCACCGCCGCTCGGCTTCAGGAATTGGAGAGCCAAGGACTGCTGGTCGCCGGGAGCTAGCGATTGGCGGATGCCGGTGAGGTCGAGCCTTCGCCGCTTGGGGGCGAGCGCATCATCCTCACCACCCATGTTGAGCAAGGTTTCTCCCTTCCACCGCATCCTTTATTCCGAGCTTTCTTGGATTTTTTTACGACGCTCAACTCCACCATCTTCCTCCCAACGCCGTTTCGTACTTGGCTGCTTTCGTTTCTCTGTGTGAAAACTTCTTGGGCTGCCATCCCCACTAGGGGCTGTTCAAGCATCTTTTTATGTGCCGAGTGATGACTATGAAGTCCACTCGAACGGAGGGGAAGACCAATGTAGCGCAGTTGTGCGGGGGTTTGGGGATCCAACCGTGGGGAAAATTTAGTTTCCCACCAATGACGTTCCCTGACTCGATGAAGTGTTGGCAAGACTCCTGATTCTACTGCCAGGATGTTCCAATTGGCGAGGGTCAAATGGGCCTTCCGCCATATTCATCAGAATGCACTGAGCTGGTCCCTAAGCCGACCGTGTCAAAGAAGGAGAAAACGGAGGTGGACATCTTGGTGATCACTCTGGTCGCCTTAGCGCGACAGGGCATCAATGGCTTGGACCTATTGGAGGTCTTCTTTCAACGGAGGATCCAGCCGTTGCAGGCCAGGGCCCATCCTATGTGGATGTATGCAGGGCCGAGTGATCCTACACGAACGCACCCGGAAGAGCTCGACTCGGAAGCAGTAGAGGCCAAGATGAAGGCGATAACTCCCGCCCGCGACAACCCCAGGGGGTCGAGGCTGGTGCCCCCACTCTCAGCTAACAATCCGCCCAATGAGGTAGTTTTCGATCTAACTCTACCGAGTGATATTGATGTTTGCTGCAAAAAATCTTGGCTGACTTAAACTTCA
This sequence comes from Elymus sibiricus, assembly GCA_039707655.1. NCBI lineage: Eukaryota > Viridiplantae > Streptophyta > Magnoliopsida > Poales > Poaceae > Elymus > Elymus sibiricus. Next base: position 245,993,795 of record CM077673.1, on the reverse strand, counting down.
ATCGGCAGGCTTTCACAGAGATGGTGAGTCTGGTGCCGGCCGTCGACCGCACTCCGGCCGATGTGATGAGTGACAATGAGCACCCAGAGGGCTCGGGAGAGGAAGAGGAGTACGTGGACGACGAAGAGAGTGACGGGGAGGAGGATGAATCGGATCCGTGTGACGAGGCGGAATCCTCTCCATCAGAGGAGGTCTTGCCCGAGTTCCGTTCCAAGGCACACAAGGACCTGGAGTCCGCGGGGGCAATACCAAGGGGCCGAGTGCCACCAAGCCATCTAGATCTGCCCTCCCAACTCGTAGTTCGAAGCGTGGGCATGGAGACCTCGCTCCGTTGCCCGAGAAGGCCTCCAAACAGCCCAAAGTAGGTGCAGTCAAGCCTCAGAAGGCCGTTTTGCCGAAGATCCAGGTGGACGTGCCGGTGGCTTCTGCGTAAGTATTTCTTCTTCGGTTTGATGTACTTGCTGTTCTGACCGAGTGACTGATGTTCCGAATAATTTCACTGTAGGGCCGACACTTTGACTGCTTCGCCAGAACCGAAGGCTCCAGAAAAAGACCGAGCAGACGTCGACATTGCATCCTCAAAAGGTAACCTTCGAATTCACTTGGAAATTATTTTTAAACTCCATGCTTTTCCCTTTACGCTTACTCCTGAATGTTCTTCAAACGCTAGCAGGACCGTGCGAAGTGATTGAACTCAACGGGGATGACAAGGTCGACACCTCTCCGCCGACGCGGACATTGTGATGCGGGATGCTTCGCCTGCTAAGGCATCAGCACCGGTTCGAGGAACCCCTTCGAGGACCGGGGCCACACTCAGAGCTACCTCGTCGGCCTCTCCTGTGACCAATATCTTCATGCTACACCACGTCCCAGGGGACCAAGTGGGAGCGAGCAAGGAAGCACTGATCCAGCTGGAGCTGATCAGTGGTAGACTGAAGGAGGCTTACGACGCCAGCGATGCGCTGCAAAAGAATGCCCGAGTAAGTACCCTCATAAGTACCGTCTTCAATCGAGAATTTTTGCCTGTATATATCTTGTTTTTAGATCTCGAGTGGGTTTGCGTCGGTGGCACACCGCCCACTGGGTGTTTCTGGTTCCAGTGGGGGCGCGCTGAGTGCACCCACTGGGTGTAGTCCCCGAGACTGCCGTCGACTGAAGCAGTCGGTGGGAGTCTTAGAGTCTGAATGAATCTTGGGTTGAACTTGTAGAAGTAGTCGTAATGGTACTTTTCAAAGAGGATGCGATGATGGTCGATGGACCAGAGCCTCTCGACGTTGGCTGTCGGGGTGTAGAACCCGTTGCTCAGATTGTGGAAGTACCTCATACCGAGTGAGTAGAACCTCTTGCTGAGCTTGTGGAAGTACCTCATCCCGAGCGAGTAGAACCTGTTGCTGAGCTTGTGGAAGTACCTCATCCCGAGCGAGTAGAACGTGTTACTGAGCTTGTGGAAGTACCTCATCCCAAGTGAGTTTTCAGTGGGGGCGCACTGAGCGCCCACTGGGTGTAGTCCTCAAGACTGCCGTCGACTGAAGCAGTCGGCGGGAGTCTTAGAGTTTTACATTTCAACCGAATGAATCTTTTCGCAATATGTGACTGACATCACTGATATTTCTTTGTTTCCTGTTGGCAGAGCGTATGCGAGCTCGGGACCCACTATAACGCCCTGGAGAAGGAGGTGCAGGACCTGTGCCTCTGCCTTGAGGCTGAGAAAGCCAAGAGCACACGTTTGGAGCAGGAGAAGCGATCACTCGAAGGTAAGCGCATTCCATCCGACTGCCGTAGAACTTGTTTCTGTTCCCTGTCTGACTGAAATTACTTTATCAGATGCTCGTAGCGAAAATCTTCAACTTACTAAGAGGCTCCGGGTTTCCATTTCTATAGACACTATGAAGGAGGCCCTGGAGAAGAAAGACACGGCGCTGGCGTCCGCTTGGAAGGAGGCCAACCAGAAGACCAAGGCAGCCGAGGACAATTTAAAGTCATTCGAGAAGTGGGCGGAGGAGATGAAAACATTGGAACTGGCTGCTAAAAAAATCCAAGGACAAGGCTGCCGAGTGGGAGTCCAAGCTGAATCAACTCACATCCAAAAGGCTCGAACTGGAGAAGTTCATCGAGGACTTCGGCAATGAGATGAATGAGAAGCTTAAAGGTGAGTCGATAATCCGATTGCTTTTGGCATTGCTTTACTTTTCCACCCATCCTTGATTGGTTTTTCTCTTCTTCCCATGTCCAAAATTCTGTGTCGATGCCGAAGACGAGACGGAGAGCATCGAGAAGGAGCTGGATCCGACTCGGGGAGTCCTTAGAGACAAGTCAGTCCTCGCCCTCCTCCGACTGGAAGACCGCATCGGGGAGGTGATCATCTTCCTCAACCACCTACGCACCGCCGTTCAAGACATCGACCAAGAAGTCAACCCCGGAGAGGAGTTGTCGAAGGACTTGGATGTCTTGGTCGACCGATTGAAGGATGTGCCACGCCGAGTACAGTCTTGGAAGAAATCTATAGCCCGAGGTGGAGCCGATATTGCTCTTTAACTCGTCCGCGTCCATTGCAAGGGTGTGGATGAGGAGAAGCTAAAGTCCCTCAAGGTCGTCAACAAGAAGAACGCCAAGATTCAAGACTTTATGGAGATGTTCCTGGAGGCCGCCACTCAGATTGCTGATTTCATCGACCTCGACACCTTCATTGACGTAGCTGGTCTGTCAACCGCCGAGTGATCCTCGGATAAAAACTTTGAATTAAATTTGCCTCGGAATGCCGAGTGGTTAATGTAACTGTAAACTCTGAGCGGGCCGGTGCACGTTGCTATCTGCACTCTTATTTTCGGTAAAACGCAGTTTGTTGCCTTATTTTCATTCGGCTTTCTGCGTCCTTTGCTTTGTTTTTGACTTAGGCAAAACCAGGTTCGTGGCCAAGTCCCGAGTGTGGATGTTATCCTCACTCGGAATGGTTTTCAAACTTAGGCGAAATCAGGTTCGCGGCTAAGCCCCCGAGTGTGGACGTTATCCTCACTCGGATTAGGTTTTAGACTTAAGCGAATTCAGGTTCGCAGCTAAGTCCCCGAGTGTGGATGTTATCCTCACTCGGAGTAGGTTTTAGACTTAAGCGAATTCAGGTTCGCAGCTAAGTCACCGAGTGTGGATATTATCCTCACTCGGAGTAGTTTTTAAACTTAGGCGAAATCAGGTTCGTGGATAAGCCCCGAGTGTGGATGTTATCCTCACTCGGAGTAGTTTTTAAACTTAGGCGAAATTAGGTTCGCGGGTAAGCCCCCGAGTGTGGATGTTATCCTCACTCGGAGTAGTTTTTAAACTTAGGCAAAATCAGGTTTCGCGGCTAAGCCACCGAGTGTGGATGTTATCCTCACTCGGAGTAGTTTTTAAACTTAGGCGAAATTGTGTTCGTGGCTAAGCCCCCGAGTGTGGATGTTATCCTCACTCGGAGTAGTTTTTAAACTTAGGCAAAATCAGGTTCGCTGATAAGCCCCCCGAGTGGGGATGTTATCCTCACTCGGAGTAGTTTTTAAACTTAGGCGAAATCAGGTTCGCGGCTAAGCCCCCGAGTGTGGATGTTATCCTCACTCGGAGTAGTTTTTAAACTTAGGAGAAATCAGGTTTGCGGCTAAGCCAATACACCCACCGGGGGTGAGGGTAGTAATAGGGATCACCAGGGTGAAAAAAGCAAAAAAAAATTGAGATTTTTTTTGACAAAGTATAGAAAAAGTAAAGACTTTTATTCATCAAAATCACTCGGCAGTTCATTATAGGAATAATGGAGTGTTCTCTATTTTAAGTATAGAGCTTGCGGAGCAGATTCGCGTTCCACGTCCAGAGCTCTTCTGCCCCTGTTTTGAAGTTCTAGAGCCGATAGGCCCCATTGTTTAGGACTTTGGAGACCACAAAAGGCCCTTGCCATGGAGGGGCCAACTTGTGGGGCTTTTGTTGGTCCAGTCGGAGGACAAGGTCGCCCTCTTAGAAAGCACGCCCCCTGACCTATTTGTCGTGATAGCACCTCATGTCTTGCTGATAAAGCGCCGATCTGACTAGGGCTAGCTCTCTATCCTCTTCCCGGAGATCTAGACCGTCTTGACGTGCTGCTTCAGCCTCACCTTCATTCTATAGTTCCACTCGGGGGGAATTGTGACGCAAGTCACTCGGCAAGACGGCTTCAGATCTGTATACCATGAAGAACGGAGTGCGCTTGGTGGAGCTGTTCGGGGTCGTTTGTATGCCCCATAGGACAGACGGTAGCTCTTCGACCCAAGCCCCTGCAGTGTACTCTTGATCCCTCATCAGCCAAGGTTTCAACCCTTCTAATATCATCCCATTCGCTCGCTTTGCTTGTCCATTCGACTGCGGGTGAGCCATAGAGGCATAATTAACCCGAGTACCTTGGGAGTAGCAAAACTCACGGAAGTCATCCAAGTCGAAATTAGATCCGTTGTCATCATGCGAAACTGCAAATCTGAAGATAATCTTCCGAATGAAGCTGACGACGGTCTTTGCATCCAAATTTTTATTGGGCTTAGCATCGACCCACTTCGTGAACTTTTCTACCGGCACTAGCAGGTGGGTAAACCACTCGTCCCGGTGTGTAGAGGGCCGACCATGCGAGTTCCCACACGGCGAACGGCCGGGTGAGCGGGATGGTCTTTAGTGCGGATGCAGGCTTGTGCGTCTCATTCTTATAGAACTGACACCCAACACATAGGTCAACCAAGTCTCTTGCTTCCTCATTGGCTCGGGGCCAATAAAACCCCGCTCGGAACGCTTTTGCGACCAACGTACGAGAGGATGCATGATGGCCGCAAGTTCCTGAGTGAATCTCATGTAAGATCTGCAGTCCTTCCTCTAGGGATATGTATTTCTGAGCGACTCCTGTAGTGATTTTCTTGTACAACTGATCTCCCATCACTTCAAAAGACTTAAATCGCCGGACAATTTGGCGAGCTTCTTCTTGATCTTTAGGGAGTTCTTGCTGGAGCAAGTATGCTAAATAGGGGTGGGTCTACTCGGGAGTGATTACCAACACTTCGTGGATTAGGTCGACCACTGCTGGAACACAACCTCAGTCAGATTCGACGAACCGACTGCTTGCGGGGGCTCCTTCGTGAAGGGATCGTCTACAACTCTTGGGGCATGCAAATGTTCGAGAGAAACATCACTCGGCACAGTGCGACGAGTGGAGCCAATCTTGGCCAAATCGTCAGCCGCTTGGTTCTTAGCTCGAGGTATGTGGTGAAGTTCCAGACCCTTGAAATTCTTCTCAAGCTTCCTTACTGCGTTGCAGTAACCAAACATCTAGGGGCTTCGGACGTCCCACTCCTTCATAACTTGGTTCGCAACAAGGTCTGACTCACCATATATCGTCAGGCGATGGACGCCGAGTGAGATGGCCATGCGGAGCCCATACAGGAGGGCTTCGTACTCAGCTTCATTGTTGGAAGAGTCGAAGTGAATCTAAAGGACGTAGCTCAGTCGGTCTCCCCTGGGGGAAACCAAGACTAATCCAGCTGCCAAACCATGAAGCATCTTAGACCCATCAAAGAACATAGTCCAGTGCTCGGGGAGGCTCGGGGATGACTTCTCGTGTTCGATCCACTCGGCCAAAAATCTGCCAAGGCTTGAGACTTGATCGCTTTCTTGGCTTCGAATTTGATCTCCAGTGGGGAGAGTTCTATAGCCCACTTCGCCACTCGGCCTATGGCATCTCGACTATTCAGGATATCAGACAATGGAGCATCACAAATCACAGTGGCCGAGTGGTCTTGGAAGTAATGGATCACTTTCTTCACCGTTAAGTTAATACCATAAACCAGCTTCTGGTTGTGAGGATATCTTTGTTTGGAAGGAGTCAGGACCTCCAAAATATAGTATACGGGACGCTGAGTCTTGAACGCCTTTCCTGACTCCTCGCACTCCATAGTGAGGACGGTGCTGACCAGCTGGCTCGTAGCCGTGATGTATAAGAGCAAAGGCTCTCAGCTGCCCGGAGCAGCCAACACCGGCTGGGTGGAAAGCAAGGTCTTAAGTTCTTGGAACGCGGCTTGTGCCTCGTCTGTCCACTCGAACTTGTCATACTTTTCCATCAATCGGTAGAGAGGCAAGGCCTTCTTGCCGAGTCTTAATATAAACCGACTGAGGGTTGCAAGGCAACCCGTGAGCCTCTGGACATCACGAAGGCACTCGGGATGCTTCATTCGGACTATGGTGCCAATCTTATCGGGGTTAGCATCTATCCCCTGTTTGGAAACAAGGAATCCGAGTAACTTGCCAGTAGGGACTCCGAATGTACACTTAGCTGGATTGAGCTTTATTTGGAAGCGCCATAAATTAGCGAACGTTTCGGCTAGATCAGCCAGGAGGTCGGAACCTTTCCTGGACTTGACAACCATGTCATCCATGTATGCCTCCACATTCCGACTAATCTGCTTCTGTATCATGCACATGAACGTGGCTCCGGCGCTTTTAAGACCGAATGGCATTGTGATGTAGCAGAAACACCCGAATGTGGTGATGAAGGCGCTTTTTATTTCATCAGGACCGTACACTCAGATCTAGTGGTACCGGGAGTACGTATCCAGGAACGACAGGCGATCACATCTGGCACTAGAGTCTACTATTTGATCTATACGGGGAAGAGGGAAATGGTCCTTTAGGCAGGCCCAATTCAGATGGTTGAAGTCAATACACATTCGAAGTGATTTGTTCTTCTTCGGCACCAGGACTGGGTTGGCGAGCCACTCGGAATGGTATACCTCGCGTATGAACTCGGCTGCCAGGAGCCGAGCGAGCTCTTCACCGATTGCCTTGCGCTTCACTGTGGAAGAGTGACATGGATGTTCTTTGACAGCCTTGGGGTCAACACGGAGTCAGTGCTCAGCCAATTCCCTGGGAACACCTGGCATGTCAGACGGCTTCCATGCGAAGATGTCCTAGTTCTCATGGAGGAACTGGATGAGCTCGGCTTCCTGTTTATCATCGAGTGACGACGAAATGTTCGTCGCAGCAGCACTCAGATCCGACAGGTGAATGTGGACCTGCTTCGTTTCACCAGCCGACTGAAAGGCGGACTCGATCGCTGGCTTCTTTGACTTTAAAAGATCTGCCGCATCCACCGTCTTCTTGATTTCATCAAACTCGGCAGCTGCTATCTGTTCGTCAGCTGTCTTGGAGCCCTTCTGAAGGCAGTCCTCCGCCACCCTCCGATCGCCTGTGACCGTAATCACACCATTCTTCCTTGGCATCTTAAGTTTAAGATACACGTAGCATGGACGGGCCATGAAACATGCATAGGCTGGTCTACCCAGGATAGCATGATGGGTGCTGCGGAAGTCGACCACCTCGAAAGTCAGCCGCTCCTTTCGGAAAGTCTTTGCGTCACCGAAAATGACGTCGAGTGCGATTTGACCGAGTTATTCTTCCCTCTTCCCGGGGATTACCCCGTGGAAGTGCATGTTAATCTTCCTCAGTCGGGACATCGGGATGCGCATTGCCTTGAGCGTGTCGATGCAAATGATGTTGAGCCCACTGGCACCGTCCATGAGGAAATTGCGCAGTCGAACTCTGTTGACAACCTGTAACGCCCAAGATGCGATCCTATCCTTATATTGGCTCGAGGGCCTCGACAGGGATAGAAGCGCATCTCGTCGTTTCGCAAGAATGGATATCATTACAAGTACATGTAAAGAAGAGATGAGTATATGGAATTGGCTTACACTCGCCACAGCTAAATCATGATCACATCAATATAAAAACATATTCAATCATCATACATAAGAGCAGGGTCCGACGACGTACGAAATCAAACGATAAAATGATATACATCCTTGCTATACCAGGATGCCGTCCTGGAACCCATCCTAGATGGATGAAGAAGAAGAAGAAGAAGAACTCCAAATCAGACAAGCATCGCTCTCACGTCAAAGCATCGCTTTACCTGTACCTGCAACTGTTGTTGTAGTAATCTGTGAGCCACAGGGACTCAGCAATCTCATGTCCAAGGGTATCAAGACTAGCAAAGCTTAATATGTAAGGTATGGTTAAGTGGTGAGGCTGCAGCAAGCACTAAGCATTTATTTGAGTGGCTAACTTACGAGTTCAAGAATAAGGGGGGTGATCGTCGCATAAATGAACGTGAACTAGTAATGATCACTATGTGATCCTGAACACCTACTTACGAGTCAAACATAACCTCATCGTGTTCTCTCGCGGTTCAGAAATTCACGAGAAGACAGTCACGGTTACGCACACAGTTGGTGTATTTTATTTGAGTTTACTTTAAGTTTTCTATGACAGGATGTGAAACAAATTTCCAAGTTGCCACATAACCGCGGGCACGACTTCTCAAAAATATTTAACCCTCCAGGGGTGCTCCAACTCATCCATCACAAACTAACCACAAGCTACATTGGAACTCCTTAACCGCGGGATGACCCATCGTATTCGCGGAATTCCGATGGAAAATCTCAACCTCAAGATAGCCCGAAGTGTCCTCGAAATCCCGTGCACAAGACGTTCGAGAAAGGTAAAACAAATCCAGCAAGACCGACCGACGTGTCGATGAACCCGATAGGACACGCGTATCTCGTTCTCAGGACACGATCGGATTGGCTAAGTTTCCGGCTGGGACACGCGTTGGTGGCCCTGGCTACTGCCATTTTGGACCAACACTCATGAGGAGCACTGGCCCAGGTTGTTGATTAATTATCCACGGGGTGATCATGCCCTATGCAAATTTTATTAGGTTGTTAAGCAAATATAGTATCAAGGTTGGGTCTTGCCAGAAGAGTTTTATTCCAAAACAAAAATCAAGGGGGTCCCCATAACAACCCCGAGCATGTTAGGAGCGCTCAATATGGAACATAACACCAGTACACAAGTAACTAGGGCGGCAAAAGTGGAACAAAACACCAAGCAAAAGGTCAAGCCTTGCACCTTTTACCAAGTATATATGTGCAATAAATTAAATAGCCATAATATTGTGATATCTCAAAAGATCCATGTTGTCACATGGAAACATCTTGCACCTACAACTAGGAACGCTATAAGAAGGGCTGAGCAAGCGGTAACATACCCAAACAATGGTTTGCTAGGATGTGGAGGGTTAGAGGCTTATCATGGCATTTTGGGAGGTTTGACATACAAGTGGTAGGTAACGAGACATAGCGATAGAAACGAGACAACTAGCATGGCCATGATAGTAGTGCTATCTAGGGAAATGGTCATCTTGCCTGAGATCCCGCTTGGAAGAAGAACGAATCCATGAAGAAAATGAGCCAACGTAGTCGAACGAATGCTCACACTCCGAACGCTTTCGGAACTCTATCGAGAAGAAGAAATCTGGAACAACAATCAACACATGATAAACACCACAACATATGCATGACATGATGCGCAAACAACATGATGCAAGTCCGGTTTAGTTATGCAAGACATGGCAAAGCACTACAATCAATTATTACACATTAAGTGAAGTCCAATATGCAACGGGTTGCGTATTGACGAAACTCCACGTCGAATCATTTAGTTCACTCTCGTTTATTTACATGGCAAGTTTAAATGTTGTTTAACATGGCAAGAGGTGAAGCATAAGTAAACTAGACATCTAGGCATATTAAATGATGTCGGAAACAACATATGGCATTTCCGAAACGACCCCATGTGTTAATTTCGAAATTGGTCCAGATCTGAACTAATCATGTTTTATATTTGTTAAACAGCAAATAAAGTGTGCCATGAGATTCTACATGTTTTTCTAGTCAAGTTACATATGTAGAACATTTTAATCGGAGCTACTGTTAATTAGTTGTGAAAGAAATCATTTAGCATGGTATTATATGCAAATTAATGCAAGCAGCAAGCTTAAGTATTTTTAACATGGATGAAAGTGGCATATTATGAATCTACACAAATTTCTGAACATTTTTCATATATAATTTGTTTAAATCCGATGCACGGTTAATGAGTTATTAGCATTTTAAAACATGGTATTTTTCTGTAATTAAAAATGCCTTGTTTAATTGGGAAATTCGTTCTATGGAAAAAAACGTACTATGGGCCGAATCTGCTGTACTGGACTAAACAGAGTGAAGCGCTTATATACTGAACAACGCCCTGGGCGTCACATAACAGAGAGGGAGGGGGCTGGCATGCTCGCCTCGTGGGCCTTGGCCCAGGTCGGTGGAGGCAGCTGGGCGCGGGGCTGGGCTGCGGCCTCGGAGCTGGGCCAGATGTGGCCTGTGGCCCACACAGGCGAACGAGCGTGCAGGAGGAGCCCGTCCTCGTCCTCGCTCGGGCAGGAGGCCATGGCGGCGGCGGCCTTGGGCTCCGGCGGCGCTGCAGCGGTGGGCCGACGAGGAGGCGAGGGGATGGACGGATCTGGCGGATCCATACGGGGGCACTCCATTCCCGGCAACAAGGGGGCTTGGGGCGGCGCGGTCGAGGAGATCAGGCAGCGGCGCCATTGTTGAGAGCTCCTGCATCTAGAGAAAGAGAGAGAGGGACGGTGAGGCAAGGAAGATCGAGGGAGAGGAGAGATGGGGGGCGCGGGGCTCGCCTGGGTGGCCGGCGGTGCTCTGGCGGCGTCGGAACTCCGGTGGCCGGTGAGGTCCGGCGACCTCCGGCAACGGGGCAGCGGGTGCCGGGACGGGGAGCTCGGGAATGAACTCCCTGGCTCGGGCGCGGGGTACGCAGGTGTGGGATCACTAGAAGAGTGTCTAGAGGGGGGGGGGTGAATAGACTACTTACAGGAATTTAAAACCTAACCTTTTCCCAAGTTAATTGGTTGGCAGATTTTAACAATCATAGCAAGTCAAGCACACCCTACACATGCATGTCTAAGAGTATAGCAGCGGAAAGTAAAGACATTGCACATGAAGTAGAGAGTTGAGATAGGGAGATCAAACGCATGAGGGACATGAAGATTTTTCCCGTGGTTCCGATAGGTGGTGCTATCGTACGTCCACGTTTATGGAGTCTTCAACCCACGGAGGGTAACGGTCGCGAGAGTCCACGGAGGGCTCCACCCATAAGGGTCCACGAAGTAGCAACCTTGACTATTCCATAACGGCTTCCGTCCACGAACGACTAGCCTCACTATGGGTAGATCTTCACGAAGTAGGCGATCTCCTTGCCCGTACAAACTTCTTGGTTCAACTCCACAACATGAAGTAGGAGGCTCCCAAGCGACACCTAACCAATCTAGGAGGCACCACCCTCCAAAAGGTAATAGGCTCGGCAATGTCGATGAACTCCTTGCTCTTGTGCTTCAAGATGATAGACTCCTGAACACACAATCACTCTCTCACATATTTGGCTTGGTGGAAGAGATTGGATTGGTGGAAATCAACTTGGGGAGGCTAGAGATCAAGATTCATATGGTTGGAATGGAATGGTATGATCTCAACACATGAGTAGGTGGCTCTCTCTCAGAAAATAGGATAGGGCAAGTATGGAATAGTTTTGAGTGCTTCTCTTCCGAGTGGGTGGTGGTGAAGGGGTATATATAGGCATCCCCAAAAATCCAACCGTTACACCTAAAGTGACCAACTCGGTGACACCGATGTGTTAATCTCGGTAGTAGCGAAGTGACCAAAAGGTGACAACTTTTGAATCTCGGTGAGACCGATATATAATTCTCGGTGGTACCGATCAGGTGACGAACGGTCAGATTTCGCAAACTCGGTGACGCCGATTTTCACATCTCGGTGGTACCAATTCTTAACCAAGGCTTACCAGAGAGTTGGTCCAGTAAGTCGGTGGCGTCGACTCACAATTCTCGGTGGTACCGATTCTTGTGAATGGCTATCCAGAAATTTGGTCCAGAAACTCGGTGATACCGACTGGCAAAACTCGGTGGTACCGAAGACTAAAAATAGCTAAACAGAGAGTTGGCAACCTAAACTCGGTGGCACCGATGTAGAATCGGTTGCACTGACTAGCTAGGGTTTGGCATGGGTCTGTCTGAGTTTGGATATCGGTGGCACCAAGTGAGAAGTGTTGGTTGCACCGATTTTGGATATGTGACTTTGGACAGACTTTTGTGGAAGAGCTTGTGGGTGTTTTTGGTGACTATCTCTTGTGCACGTATGATCATTTTGTTCACCAACAGTACCTTACCCCCTTTTAATAGTATTGGCTTTCCTATAGACTCAAAGTGATTTCTCACAAAGTAAAATGTAGATTCCTCTTGCTTGAAGCTTTGCCAATCCATTTCTTTGCATCTTGGGGTTATCTCCACAATCCTTTTTGCCAACCCATCTGTCTATGGACTTTATCTGAAATACACTAGGTAAAGGTATTAGTCCAAGAGACAATGTATGTTGTCATGAATTATCAAAACCACCAAGGGAGCATGTTGTGCTTTCAATCTCCCCCTTTTTGGTAATTGATGACAACATACAATCAAAGCTTCAAATAAAGATATGCATGGATATAATGAAGACTTTGAGAGACACATGACTTAAACTTGCTCCCCCTAAATGTGTGCAATCCCTTTAAAGGATAGTTGCTTTGGAATGCATGGACACACATATAGTTGAAGGGATATAATAAGTCATGTGTATCTTGGCTATATGCATCAAATATATATGAATGAGGTGTATCCTTGTTCAAGACTTCACTCTTGCAAACAATATGTGCAAGAAGCAAGAGATCATCTTGATCAAAGATATGATGCATATACTTACCTTGAGTTCTTGAGCATTCTAGTAGTAAAACACACTTGAGAAAACAATGTTAGGAAACACAAGAGCATTCTACCAATCAAAAAGGCAACAGAACTCAAAAGTACCAAGATATGGAGAACATATATAAGATAGTAAATCCTTAAGATTGATATGTCTCCAAGATCATTTAGAACTTTCTCCCCTAGATATAAAATAGATCATCCTTTGACCCTGAATCTTAGCATGGAGATATTGGGATTGGATGGCGTGAGAAAATTCAATCAAATGAAATAAATACATTTTTCTCCAAATAAATTTTTCTCCCCCTACTTTGGTATTCTCACCTTGTCTAGATAGGTATAAACTTTGATATTCTCCTCTCCCCCTTGATTATATCTCCCCCTTTAGCATTGAAGCTTTGGTATTTCTCCCCCTTTGGCATTAATTTCCAAAAAGGTCAGATACAGGGATCATTGATTAAGAAGGGATCCTTGAGAACAAGGGTCATTGAATGTAGGGCTCATAGAAATGAAAATTGAGGGAATCATGGAAAATAATTTTCTCTCCCTTTGTCTAAGCTGATAGCTTGTAAGACTTCTCCTCCTTTAAGTTAGGGATCCTTGAATAAAGTTTCTCCCCCTAAGTTTTTATTTATTTATTTATAATAAGGGATCATCGAAGAAATAAAGACATCACTTGTAGGATCACTAAAGAAACACAGATTTGCAGTATTGAACACAACTGAGAAAAGAAATCAAATCGGTGGCTCCGAGACAAACAAGTCGGTGGTACCGAGATACTGTAATGCAGCTCATCTGCTAATTCGGTAGAACCGAGTTATTTGTATCGGCGGCTCCGAGGCTAAAACAGAGACTTGGCAATGTTTGGAAACTTGCAAATAAATTTCGAAAACTTTTAACAAAGTGTAAAAAGAAATTTTCAAGAAATTGCAAAAGATTTTACAAAAGGATGTCAACTAGAGAAGATTTGAATGGTTCCAAGAAATCTTGCAAATAGAGAATGAACCAACCAAAAATACTTAACTAGATGATGGGCGGTGACCAGGTCACCTATATTAGAGTATATTGACTTAGGAGCCCAGCAAGAATACTTGATCATAGGTCATACTCAACGTTAAGCTCAAAATGGGGTTACCATTTTTCGATTAAGCATTTTAATGTCTTCATATCACTTGAGTTGCTTTAGCTCATGTCTTGGAGTAAAGCCTTTTCAAGGATATGAGTACATACCTTAGAGTGATGTTGATGACGTGGCTTGTAGGTGAACTTGTTGAGGATGCTCGAGATTGTTAAAGATCATCTTGAGTTGGGAGCAATCCTTCTCGTTTTAGTACACTTGACACCTACAAAGGTTAGTCAAGCAAGGAAGAACATGATATGACACAACTCCAAATGTGAAGTATAAGTATGTGTCAAGGATATGTTTTGTTGTCTTCTTCCTTCCATCATCAAGAGGGCTTGTGGATACTTGGTCATGCCAAGTTTGCTTATGATTGGAGTTGATGGCAATCTTGTGGAATAATGTTCTTCCAAGTACCTACAAAAGGTTAGATGCAATGCAAGGGAGCATAGAATTCGAAGATATAAGATAACATGTTAAGGGTATCATGGAAATATCATGTAAGATCATGCCCTTGCATGCAACCGAGCGAGTCTAGCTCAAGTTTGAAGCATCAATGATGTTCAACTCACTCCTCAAGTGACAAAACGTTTTCTCATCAAGTGGCTTAGTAAAGATATCGGCCAATTGCTTGTTAGTGCGAACATGCTTAAGATCAATATCTCCTTTGGCAACATGATCACGAATGAAGTGATGTCTAACTTGAATATGTTTAGTTCGAGAATGTTGCACATGATTATGACCAATTTTAATAGAACTTTCATTGTCACAAAGTAATCGAGCATTTTTGACATGAATTCCATAATCCTTAAGCGTTTGTGTCATCCATAGTAATTGTGCACAACACGATCCGGCAGCAATATACTCAGCTTGGGCAGTAGATAGAGATACCGAGTTTTGTTTCTTGGAGGACCAAGACACAAGAGATCTACCCAAAAATTGACAAGTATCCGAGGTGGATTTTCTATCAACCTTATCACCGGCATAGTCCGAATCGGAATAGCCAACAAGGTTAAAGGAAGATCCCTTGGGATACCAAATGCCAAAGTTTGGTGTTTGTATCAAATATCTCACAATACGTTTCACGGCCAAAAGATGACACTCTTTAGGTGCAGCTTGATATCTAGCGCACATGCAAACACTAAGCATAATATCGGGATGGAAGGCACATAGATATAGCAATGAACCAATCATAGATCGATAAACTTTTTGATCAACCGGGTCATCTTCCTTGGTAAGATCAACATGTCCACTAGTAGGCATAGGAGTTTTCATACCTTTGCACTCTTGCATGTTGAACTTTTTGATCAAGTCCTTAGTATACTTAGTTTGAGAGATGAAAGTTCCTTCTCTCGTTTGCATGATTTGCAAACCAAGAAAGAATTTCAGCTCACACATTATGGACATCTCATACTTCTCGGACATCAACCTTCCAAATCTTTCACTAAATTGTGGGTTAGTAGATCCAAAGATAATATCATCCACATAGATTTGGCACATAAATAATTCACCATTAACTCTCTTAGTGAATAAGGTTGCGTCAATTTTACCAATTTCAAAACCCTTTTCAATAAGAAACTTCGTTAAGCATTTGTACCATGCACGAGGGGCTTGTTTGAGACCATAAAGAGTTTTACGAAGCTTGTAAACATGATTAGGTTTCTTAGGATTCACAAAACCAGGTGGTTGCTTAACATAGACTTCTTCAATCTCACCATTTAAAAAGGCACTTTTAATGTCCATTTGATAAAGCGTGATATCATGGTGATTAGCATAAGCAAGAAAATTACGAATAGCTTCAAGTCTAGCGACGGGGGCATAGGTCTCACCGTAGTCCATACCTTCGACTTGCGTATATCCTTGGGCTACGAGACGTGCCTTGTTGCGTACGACTTGACCGTCTTCGTCTTGTTTGTTTCGAAACACCCATTTGGTTCCGATGATGTTGTGCTCATCCTTGGGCTTCTCCACGAGTGTCCACACTTCGTTCCTCTTGAAGTTGTGAAGCTCTTCATGCATTGCGTTCACCCAATCCGGGTCATCAAGAGCTTGTTCTACCTTCAAGGGTTCAATGCTAGAGATGAAAGAATAATGCTCACAAAAGTTAGCTAGGCGAGTTTTAGAGCGAGTGATTCTCCCGGTTTGTATGTCACCAAAGATTTGGTTTAGAGGATGGTTCTTGGTCACTCTTGCTCGAACTCGGGGTAGCTTAGGCTTGTTGGATGGTGGAGCTTCTTCTTCATCATCATCTCCTACATCTTCATTGTTGTCGAAGGTGTCGTTCCCTTGAGGTGGTGGTGAAGGAGGTTGTGGTGGATCTTCATGATGTACTTCCTCCTCTTCATCATCTTGTCGTGTACCGCTTGTGGATGCCTCCATGTCGTGTTGAGGTTCACCTTGACGTGAAGTAGGGGCTTCCACTTGAGTTGACGAAGTACTTTCCTTCACCTCCATGGGACGAATCTTGCTGATGGACAAGTCTTGAATAGCTTCAGAAGGGTCCTTATCTCCTACATCATTTGGCAATTGTTCGACTTGCGAACCATTAGATTCATCAAACTTCACATCTACCGTCTCTTCAACTTTTCGAGTGAAGTTGTTGTAGACATGGTAAGTGTGAGAGTTCGATCCGTAACCAAGTAGGAATCCTTCATGAGATTTAGGAGCAAATTTAGTACGACGATGCTTATCAAGAATGTAGCACTTTGAGCCGAATACCCGAAAGTATCCAACTTGGGGTTTGTTACCGGTGAGTAGCTCGTATGCCGTTTTACCGAGAAGCTTGTGCAAGTAGAGTCGGTTCGTGGCATGACATGCTGTTTCCACGGCTTCTGCCCAAAAGTGTCTTGGCGTCTTGTATTCGTCAAGCATCATTCTTGTCATCTCAATAAGAGTTCGGTTCTTCCTCTCAACAACTCCATTTTGTTGAGGCATGTACGTAGCCGAGAACTCATGTGAGACACCCTCTTCGTCAAGAAAGGTATCCACATGGGTGTTCTTGAACTCCGATCCGTTATCGCTCTGAACCTTCTTGATCTTCACCTCAAACTGATTTTGCGCTTTGCGAACGAAGTTCTTGAAGATCTTTTGTACCTGCGACTTATCATCAAGAAAGAATACCCACGTAAATCTGGAAAAATCATCAACTATAACTAGACCATAGGAATTTCCACCGAGACTCTTGTAAGCATTGGGACCAAAAAGATCCATGTGAAGTAATTCAAGTGGTCTCCTAGTAGTCATGGTATTCTTAACGGGATGAATTTCACCTACTTGCTTTCCAGCTTGACAAGCTCTACAAAGTCTATCTTTGTCAAAGATAACATCTTTAACACCAAGTATATGATCACCTTTGATAAGTTTGTCTAGATTACGCATGCCAACCTGTCCTAGTCTTCTATGCCAAAGCCAACCTTTAGAAGATTTTGCAATAAGACAAGTACGAGGTTTGGATCTCTTAGTGAAATCGACAATGTATAGATCACCTCTATTGAAACCGGTAAAGACCATTTTGTGATTATCTTGACGAAACACTTGGCAATCTACTTTCGTGAATAGCACATTAAAACCAAAGTTGGCAAGTCTAGATACGGAAAGAAGATTTTAGCCAAGGGATTCAACAAGCATGACGTTTTGAATAGAGCTATCATGGGATATGGACACCTTACCAAGACCAAGTACCTTACCCTTGGAGTTGTCTCCAAACATTACGTACCTTCGCGGTCCATGGTTTGGTGTGATCTCTTCAAACATTTCTCTATCTCCGGTCATATGATCGGTACATCCGCTATCGAGAATCCACTCTTTTCCTCCGGACATGTAATCCTTGAATTTTGCCATGAGACTTAGATTCTTCATGATCTTCTCATACTCGATGTCGAACAGCACATCTTCATCATAGTAGCCATGTTCCGCATTGTCATCATCAAGTGGGAAATCCTCGTCATAAAGAACAATAGATTCGTTAGTGTTGTGATCATGACAATGTTCAAGATTATGAATGCGAATGGCTTCTACAATGATGTTGTTGATAGTTGTGACATCTCCTTTAGCACGCATGAGGTCTCTTAGCTCAAATAGACAATCATCAAACTTGGGATCACTAGGCATCATTTTGTGAAAGGCAATAGTTTTATGAAGAATTTCATCAAGATTACTCAATGAATAACTTGGATATCGTTTCTCCAAGTCATTCCACAAAGTATAAGCACATTCAAAGTTCTTCATTTGATTGAGCACATTTCTAGGTAATGCTCTAACGATGAGATTAACAGTTCTAAGATTGCATAGCATATCAATTTCCTCTTCATGTGTGGGATGTAAAGGATCAATGGGAGGTACATAGTGGCTCTTAACATATTTGCTCAACTGAAATTCATTAAATAGCTCAAGCATCAAAGTTTTCCATTGACTATAATACTCTCCATCAAGAATAGGCAATCTACAACTCAAACTCCCTAAACTAGACACATCCATCTTCCTCCATGGTGATTAAACCGAAGCAATGGAGACCAATGCTCTGATACCAATTGTGGGATCACTAGAAGAGTGTCTAGAGGGGGGGGGGGGTGAATAGACTACTAGCAGGAATTTAAAACCTAACCTTTTCCCAAGTTAATTGGTTGGCAAATTTTAACAATCATAGCAAGTCAAGCACACCCTACACATGCTTGTCTAAGAGTATAGCAGCGGAAAGTAAAGACATTGCACATGAAGTAGAGAGTTGAGATAGGGAGATCAAACGCATGAGGGACACGAAGATTTTTCCCGTGGTTCCGATAGGTGGTGCTATCGTACGTCCACGTTTATGGAGTCTTCAACCCACGGAGGGTAACGGTCGCGAGAGTCCATGGAGGGCTCCACCCATAAGGGTCCACGAAGTAGCAACCTTGACTATTCCATAACGGCTTCCGTCCACGAACGACTAGCCTCACTATGGGTAGATCTTCACGAAGTAGGCGATCTCCTTGCCCGTACAAACTTCTTGGTTCAACTCCACAACACGAAGTAGGAGGCTCCCAAGCGACACCTAACCAATCAAGGAGGCACCACCCTCCAAAAGGTCATAGGCTCGGCAATGTCGATGAACTCCTTGCTCTTGTGCTTCAAGATGATAGACTCCTCAACACACAATCACTCTCTCACAGATTTGGCTGGGTGGAAGAGATTGGATTGGTGGAAAGCAACTTGGGGAGGCTTGAGATCAAGATTCATATGGTTGGAATGGAATGGCATGATCTCAACACATGAGTAGGTGGCTCTCTCTCAGAAAATAGGATAGGGCAAGTATGGAATAGTTCTGAGTGCTTCTCTTCCGAGTGGGTGGTGGTGAAGGAGTATATATAGGCATCCCCAAAAATCCAACCGTTACACCTAAAGTGACCAACTCGGTGACACCGATGTGTTAATCTCGGTGGTACCGAAGTGACCAAAAGGTGACAACTTTTGAATCTCGGTGAGACCGATATATAATTCTCGGTGGTACCGATCAGGTGACCAACGGCCAGATTGCCCAAACTCGGTGACGGCGATTTTCACATCTCGGTGGTACCGATTCTTGACCAAGGCTTACCAGAGAGTTGGTCCAGTAACTCGGTGGCGCCGACTCACAATTCTCAGTGGTACCGATTCTTGTGAATGGCTATTCAGAGAGTTGGTCCAGAAACTCGGTAAGACCGACTGGCAAAACTCGGTGGTACCGAAGACTAAAAATAGCTAAACAGAGAGTTGGCAACCTAAACTCGGTGGCACCGATGAAGAATCGGTTGCACCGACTGGCTAGGGTTTGGCATGGGCCTGTCTGAGTTTGGATATCGGTGGCACTGAGTGGGAAGTGTTGGTTGCATCGATTTTGGATATGTGACTTTGGACAGACTTTTGTGGAAGAGCTTGTGGTTGTTTTTGGTGACTATCTCTTGTGCACGTATGAGCATTTTGTTCACCAACAGTACCTTACCCCCTTTTAATAGTATTGGCTTTCCTATGGACTCAAAGTGATTTCTGACAAAGTAAAATGTAGAGTCATGTTGCTTGAAGCTTTGCCAATCCATTTCTTTGCATCTTGGGGTTATCTCCACAATCCTTTTTGCCAACCCATCTATCTATGGACTTTATCTGAAATACACTAGGTAAAGGTATTAGTCCAAGAGACATTGTATGTTGTCATGAATTATCAAAACCACCAAGGGAGCATGTTGTGCTTTCAGCAGGCTTCGCGGGCGAGCGGCGACGGCGGTTCGGGCTCGGGCAGGCTCCCCATGGACTCGGCGGGCCTGCGGCGGCTGGTGGGGAGGACAGGGCGACCTGGCGGCTTAGGGTTGGCTGGAGGGGGCTCTCACGACGGCGCCAAGTGGCGGGCAGGGGCTGGTGGCGCCAGATCCGGGGGAGGAGACTAGGGCTAGGGTTGCCCAATTAGGCAGGTGGGATGTCTATATATAGCGGGGGTAGCTAGGGTTTGAGGATTTAGCCCGTTTTCGGACCCTTCGATCGCGATTGGATGGCTCCCATCGGAGGGATGGGCTAGGTTGGGCTAGTGGGCTGTGTAGATGTCTATGGGCTTGAGATGAGAGGGAAATGAGCGGCCTGGCACAAACGGTTCAAGTATCAAACGACCTCCGAGTGCGACGAAATTTGGCAGGCGGTCCACCTACAATATATTAAGACCGATCGCCATGTTCCAACCCATTCCAAGAATATTTGATACACACTTTTAAAAACAACATTTTAAAGGTGTCGCGGGCGTGTGCTTGTGTGGTTGGTCTCAAAACGGTCCACGAAAAAACGGAGAGAACCGACAACTACAAACGGATGCGAGTTTTCAAAAACGACGACACGGAGTGCCGATGCAATGCAGATGATGCGAATGATGCGATGATGAGTGCGACACACAAACGAATCACAATGCGAGACTCGAAATAAAAGGGGATTCTTCTGGAGCGCCGGTCCTGGGCTGTTACAACTCTCCTCCAGTAACAAGAGATCTCGCCCGAGATCTTAGAATGAAAAGGGGAAGAGGAAGGGGAAAGGAAGAGGTAAAACTTAGTTGCTTCTTTGACAAACGAGTGAAACCAACAAAACTTAGAGGTTGCAAAGAGACGAACAATGACACGAGTAACAAGCAAGAATTCAAAAGAAATATGGGCAGCACTATGGTAGAAAAGAGAAGCAAAACTTGATAAGCTAGAGAGAACTTGAAACAAGGGCACAACACTCCGGTTAAATGGACAAGCAAGGAAAGACCATGATGTTGACAAACAAGATGATGGTTCGAAGAGAGCAACATCACAACGCCTCCGAAACAAAAGAATAGAAGCTAGATCTTGGAAAGAAAAGAACGGAGAACAAAATGACATATTGTACCACCATTGGATTTGAAAAGCATCGTTGCAAAGAAGGATTGGAAGGAGTTGTTGGAAAATCAACAACTAAAAGAATATGCTTGTTATGGGCTTAAGGAAAGCATCTCAAAATTATGAGGTGACAACCCACCACTAAAGAAACAAAATTGCTTGGGAGCGACAAGATATGCAAAACTTCTTTCACCAAAAGGATACATTGAGAACTTAGATCATTGATAAGCACCATGATAGCAACAATCCTTAGCAATTGCTTTAGGTGCAATCCAAACCAAGATAGCTCCGAGAAAGGAATGATGGGTTTAAATATCTCATTCTTGATAACTTCTCTTGGTGACTCCTCATGACTCAAGAATGCTATAAAACCATCTCAAAAGATAAGGGGGGATGAATTGCACTTTGAAATACGAAGAATACTTTAGGTACTACCACAAGAATCTTGAAGAATACTTTGAGAATGAATTACATCCTTAATGAACCACCAAGAAGAACTTCTTCAAAGAACTCCAAAATTAAATGATGATAGAAAAGAATTGAAGGTTAAAGAAGAACAAGATTTAGGCCATGCAAAGATTTAGATGGAACTACGCGAAGAGATAGCTGAGAAAACTTGAACTCCGGAAACAAAAGATGAACACCTTAGAATTGAGAATTTGATATCATGAAAAACTCTGGAAGAAGGATTGAAATCACCTTGATTAAACAAGAATAAGATTTATGTTATGCTTATCTTTCATCAAGTTAAATTGATGACAAGCAACGGATTGACATACTACTTATTCTTCTTGAAAAGATTGAAGAGAGATATCGAAGACTTGAAGAAGTCTTGAACGAGAACACCGGTGGGAATTGAAATGAATGAGGATACTATGCGTGAATGGGAATACACGAGAACGAAGAGATCATGATCCACTTAGCAAAAAACTTGAACGAAGCACAAGAATAATTGAGATACGAACGAAGTGACAACAATTGAGAAGAATTTGAGAACGAAAGCTGAAAGCTGAGAGCGCGGAAATCTTCTGAAATGATGGCCTTCGAAGGATCGAGAATGAAAACAACTCTGAAATGCTCCGGATAGATACGGAAGGAATTACTCATGATCAAAACAATTTACAGGGATATCATGACGCTTGAACCACGAATCTTTGGAAGAAAGGATAAGGATTTAAGAGAAACTCTTCTTCGGTCTTCAAAGCCAAGAATGATGACAAGGAAGAACATCCTGAATTACCGAGACACTCCGGAACAAAGAATAAGGAAAGGTTGAGGCAGCGATGAAAAAGATTTAGAAGCGATTTTAGAGACGGAATATGACTGATGGAATTCATTCTTACTTCATATTTTTAAGAACTTGAGATCGCCAGAAAAGACTAGAAGAGCCAGGTAAGATCCTGGGGGAAAAACTGTGGGTTATGGGCCCACTCAAAGAGAACACCGTTGAAATGATTGCTTAGAAAGAGAGCTTGTGCCGGTACAAATTGAAAACCTGATGAGGTGATAACCTCGAAATATTTTGAAAGGATTTTGAACGGAAACACGAATCTTCTAAGATATCTTGCCACTCCAGTTAGAATAGAGAGGGATGAAAAACAAGAGAAACTTGGACAAGAATTCCCAACTTGGACAAACACCGAGAGGTTGAATTGAATCCACCGGAGAAGAAAACGAGAATGAAGAACGATGAACTTAGCACTTGAGAATCTTCACGATGAATCACCGGATATAAAACGGAAGAACAGATAGCGGAAGCATCACATGAATAGAAAAGGCACTTGGATGAGAATTTAATCATTGAAGAAAAAGGGTGGGAGGGTGGGAAAAAACAAAGACAAATTGAGACAGATGAGACGAACTCCAGAAAGAAATACGAGGATTGATCTTGCAAATATTGGAGAGGGATTGAATTCACTTGGAGAGAAGCACTCCGGATGGAAAGGAATTGACATGACAATTTGATTGAGCAAAAGGATTAGCATTCCCATAGAATTATGAGAACACCGCTTAGAAAAGATATGAAATCAACGTTTGACATCGAAACAACTCAAATTAATATATTCCAACAAAACAAAGGATGAGGCTTCTGAAACAAGCTGGAAACAAACTCTTGACAGAGATTTCGTCCGATATTTTCGTGGTAAGGCTCGCACGGGCTCGATCGTACATCGGATTGTCATATTGAAATGTCGCTCGAATATGCTCCCTAGGCAAAGCGAACTACAAGGCTTGATGAAGCATACCGAGACTGTCCTCTGTAAAAAAGACCGTGAACAAACGAACCACTAGATGTCGAACCCCAACCTCTCATCATGCATCTGTTGGAAGATAACCTAGGTAACTACTTGAATTGCCACCTAAGAACTCCCGAAATCTTTTGGTTATGCAATCGGGTCCACGGATACACAGAGTAAAATCCATCACTCAACTCCGAGCAGTAATACTACCCTCCAATGTATCACATCCGTCAACACATAACCACAGTCCTCGGAAATTCATCTACCTCAGACCCTCATAATCACAACGATACTAAACATGTCAGTACATGTGATCCCGCTCCCCAGTACTGGGTGCCGCCACACTCTTCGCACCACGAGTAGTATTGAAGCAATTTCGAACATCCGTGTCCTGAGGTACTAAGGAAACTGAACGATAACGATGTGTCAAGAACCCCTTGGAGCTCAACTCCCCGGGTCCAATCCATACGGTCGGGAGGCACCAAGAACAGAATTCCGGTCACATTGGCATCATAGAGGTTCCAAGATACCCGCGTGATCCTAGAAAAAATAGAGTGAGAAGAGGGGTAGAATTAAGATTCCTACATCATGAATCCTCACCAGAGCATAGAAGAGGAGTAAAAAGAATCCTACTCTCCGATATATAACAAGACTCAAAATAGTTTTTTTACTAGACTCGACTCGGCCAAGTTCGATCAATCAACGGGGCTCCTAGGTCTGTACAGGCTCTGATACCAACTTGTAATGCCCAAGATGCGATCCTATCCTTTTTTTTGGCTCGAGGGCCTCAATAGGGATAGAAGCACATCTCGTCGTTTCGCAAGAATGTATATCATTACAAGTACATGTAAAGAAGAGATGAGTATATGGAATTGGCTTACACTCGCCACAGCTAAATCATGATCACATCAATATAACAACTTATTCAATCATCATACAAAAGAGCAGGGTCCGACTACGGATGAAATCAAACGATAAAATGATATCCATCCTTGCTATCCCAGGCTGCCATCCTGGAACCCATCCTAGATCGATGAAGAAGAAGAAGAAGAAGAAGAAGAAGAACTCCAAATCAAACAAGCATCGCTTTACTTGTACCTGCAACTGTTGTTGTAGTAATCTGTGAGCCACAGGGACTAAGCAATCTCATGTCCAAGGGTATTAAGACTAGCAAAGCTTAATAGGTAAGGTATGGTTAAGTGGTGAGGCTGCAGCAAACACTAAGCATTTATTTGAGTGGCTAACTTACGAGCACAATAATAAGAGGGGGGGTGATCGTCGCATAAACGAACATGAACTAGTAATGATCACTAAGTGATCCTCAACACCTACTTACGAGTCAAACATAACCCCACCGTGTTCTCTCTCGGTTCAGAAATTCACGAGAAGAGACAGTCACGGTTATGCACACAGTTGGTGTATTTTATTTGAGTTTACTTTAAGTTTTCTATGACCGGATGTTAACCAAATTTCCAAGTTGCCACATAACCGCGGGCACGGCTTCTCGAAAAGATTTAACCCTGCAGGGGTGCTCCAACTCATCCATCAGAAACTAACCACAAGCTGTGTTGGAACTCGTCAACCGCGGGATGACCCATCATATTCACGGAATTCTGATGGAATATCTCAACCTCAAGATAGCCTGAAGTGTCCTCGAAATCCCATGCACAAGACGTTCGAGAAAGGTAAAACAAATCCAGCAAGACCGCCCGACGTGTCGACAAACCCGATAGGAGCTGCGTATCTCGTTCTCAGGACACGATCGGATTGGCTAAGTTTCCGGCTGGCACACCCGTTGGTGGCCCCGGCTACTGCCATTTTGGACCAACACTCATGAGGAGCACTGGCCCAGGTTGTTGATTAATTATCCACGGGGTGATCATGCCCTATGCAAATTTTATTAGGTTGTTAAGCAAATATAGTACCAAGGTTGGGTCTTGCCAGAAGAGTTTTATCCCAAAACAAAAATCAAGGGGGTCCCCATAACAACCCCGAGCATGTTAGGAGCGCTCAATATGGAACATAACACCAGTACACAAGTAACTAGGGCGGCAAAAGTGGAACAAAACACCGAGCAAAAGGCCAAGCCTTCCACCTTTTACCAAGTATATATGTGCATTAAATTAAATAGCAATAATATTGTGATATCTAAAAAGATCCATGTTGTCACATGGAAACATCTTGCACCTGCAACTAGCAACGCTATAAGATGGGCGGAGCAAGCGGTAACATAGCCAAACAACGGTTTGCTGGGATGTGGAGGGTTAGAGGCTTATCATGGCATTTTGGGAGGCTTGACATACAAGTGGTAGGTAGTGAGACATAGCGATAGAAATGAGACAACTAGCATGGCAATGATAGTAGTGGTATCCAGGGAAATGGTCATCTCGCCTGAGATCCCGCTTGGAAGAAGAACGAATCCATGAAGAAGACGAGCCAACGTAGTCGAACGAATCCTCACACTCCGAACGCTTTCGGAACTCTATCCAGAAGAAGCAATCCAGAACAACAATCAACACATGATAAACACCACAACATATTCATGACATGATGCGCAAACAACATGATGCAAGTCTGGTTTAGTTATGCAAGACATGGCAAAGCACTACAATCAATTATTACACATTAAGTGAAGTCCAATATGCCACGGGTTGCATATTGACGAAACTCCATGTTCGAATCATTTAGTTCACCCTCGTTTATTTACATGGCAAGTTTAAATGTTGTTTAACATGGCATGTGGTGAAGCATAAGTAAACTAGACATCTAGCACTACTAGGAGAATGCTTATAGATAGGACTTTTGAAGTAGCGCGGGATAAATTGGCAGCACTACTGCTAATTAGTAGTAGCGCGGTCGCCTAAAGGCGCTACTACTATGCAGTTAGCAGTGGCGCTACGGCTAACTGGTCCCATCCCGACCGACTGGGCGACCGGTAGTAGTAGCGTTTGCTAGAAAGCAACGCTACTTCTAAAGCCCTAGCAGTAGCGCTTTTCCGCGGCCCGCGCTACTGCTACTCGGACACGTAGTAGTTATCCATCCCCCCGCACACGCCCCTCACTCTCTCCCTCTCTCCCTCCTCGCCCTCCCTCTAGACTCCGCCGCCACCGCCGGTCCTCCCATTGGCTGCTGGCCCCGACCCCGACCCCGGCGAAGACCCCGGCGGCCCCGAACCCGCCGCTGACCAATCTCCTGCCCCGGCGACGTCCTTCCCGGCCCCGACCCCGACCCCGACCCCGACCCGCGCCCCTGGTGCCCTCTTCTTCTCCCCCGGCCGTGTCCTCCGCGCGCCGGCCGTCTCCTCCGCGCGCCAGCCGTCTCCTTCTCTGGTGAGACTTCCCCAGCCTCCTCCGTCCGTTTGATTGCTAGTTTCTAGGATTGCTAGGGCTGATTTCTAGGGTTCTTGCTAGGGCTGATTGTGGCTAGGACATTGCTAGGGCTGATTTCTAGGGTTCTTGCTAGGATTGCTAGGGTTAAATTGTTAATGAAATTAGATAGTTAATAAGAAAACTGGGTCAAAAATGAGTCAAAAATGAGTTTTAATCGTAAAAATGAGTCAAAATTTCAAGCGCTCAATATGTCCATAGACCTTTTTTTATGTCATTACTCATTTTATTATAGTTTAAGAATTAAACGAGGAGACTTAATCATAGGAAACCAGAAAGTAAAACATTAAACGACAAGAATGTGTTCTCATAGGACTTTGTTCTCGACGTCGACGATGCCCGGCCCGCATCCTCGTCGTCGACTTGGCGGCGGCATCCTTGAGAGGCGCCATGTCCGGGATTGGGCTCCGCCGGGCTGGCACTGGGAGGTGCTACCTTCTAGGGCGCGCAGCTTGGTGAGGAATCCGAGTCTCGTCGTCGACCCGGAGCTTCTTTGGTGGCGATCGCGTGGGCCACTATAGGTGCAGAGGGAGCGTGCCCCCGCGGAGGTGGTACGTCGCCGTGTCAGGGAGGAGGACGAGCACGTCCTTCGCTACATGGATGCGTTGGATGTCAGGTTCTCCAATACCTGACAGGTTCTTCAGGGATCTCACCCGAGTTATGATCCTGTGATGGTTCCTTCTCTTTGGGTGTCCACCACCTGCGACTCAGGAATTGCTAGTCAACTAGATTATTCGATAATATTCAATCTGTATTACTGATATTATATGATAATATTCGAGATGTATTAGTTATAATATTGGATGATGCATTAACTGGATTATTCGAGAAGATGTATTAGTGATATTATATTCGAGTTCATTATAAATGTATTCGAGATGTATTAGTTATAATTTTTTAGTAAAAAAATCAGATACTTTTGGTCTGTCATTGCTCCTTGTGTGACTTTCATGTGTGTTCTTGATGGAGGAATCCCGACTGTTGTCGTGGGGGGCGCTTCCTTCTCTTCTCTTCTTGCGATATATACCTCGGTATAATGCGCAAGGAGAGGAGAGGGGGTGCGTCCATCACCGACGGTCGAACTATTATTGTGAGAGAGTGTCCACCAACATATATACACCACCATATCAGTGTGAGAGATTGCGCACCAACACATCATGAGATATGAGAGTTATTTAAGGAAAGCCTCGATAGACCGAAAGTCAACCGATATTGAATTAGGTCTATTTGGACATGTGTGTATGTTATTGCAGGGAACACCTCCTAGTGCCTATGTTTTGCCGGAATGTTGATTCATTTCCATTCCGGCAAATTTCAGGCGCTCAGTATGTCTTATTTTAATAATGGTCATGCCGAATTTTTGAATCATGAACACAGGAAATGTCTGACGATGATAGGATCCCTGAGTGTGATTATTGCGGCGATGATCGGGGTTTGTGCGACAGGCCTCACCTGCGAGACGGCAGGTTCTTCACCATCAAGCTTGACGAAACCTTCATTGTTTCTACGTTACGCAACGATGACAAGTGTTTTTTTCGTAATTAAGCATGACTTCTGTTTCTTTGCTTCAACGTGTAATTTCTGTTTTATACAATTCGACTAGTTCATCCCCTGCCATGCAAGACGGCATGTCTTGGAGAGGCTCGGTTTCGAGGACCACGAGAATATGGAGATGAGGAGAGTAATGAATGCAGTTAATAACACATAATTAGGGTGCTCAAATTCGGAAGCTCTTTGCAAGGCATATGGATTTTAGGAGGATATGGAAATAACCTTCGATCTTCGTCCTGAAGATCATATTGAAGGTAACATCGACATTTGGGTGGATGTCGATATGCTTCCTGTTTTACCTCCATGTGAGTTTGTCAACCATATTTGTCAAGTAATTTGCATTCTATATTTAAAAATAGTTGGTGTTCATCCATACTAAATTTGTTAATTTATAATTCACAGCTTATTTCGTTTCTTCGAGTGAAACATGGAAATAAATTGACACGACACACTACACTTATGGATCACATCTAACTTGGGAGGAGAAGGATGTTCTTATCAACTTTGTTATTGGTGTCCTGGTTGGTAGGGACAACTTCCCGTATAATTTGGGAACTGGCCCAAATTATACATTTTACATGCCACTAGTGCATAGGTTGAGGGCGGATGACATTCGCCGAAATATCTTGGTAAGAGTTGCTAATTAAGTACACTACTATTGCGTAAATGGTGTTGATTACATTGCTAACTAGGCTACTATTATGTTCTTCAACACAAACTGCTAAATGATGTTGTGCCTCCGTTGATGCATGGCGAAGGTTATATGACAATTAAAAGCCCTATGAGGCCCGATTTCTCTTTTCCATACTCGACTGAGCGCAAACCACAAAGAAGGCTCCAAATTGAAGCATGGGGAGAAATAAAGAAGGATCGCAAGCCACAAGTTGGAGACCGTTGGATCTCTTTGCTTCATCATGGAGACATAGGTGTTATTCTGTTTTATGTCATTTTACCTAGGAGGGAGGACTAGGTCCTATGAGAAAGAAGTTTTTCTGGTTTATATTAACTTGCATGATCGATTAGGATGAGTATTATTATGATGTGTTTCTGTTTTATGAGATTTTAACATGGTATGATTAAGATGATGATGAGTTGTTAGATGAGTAAGATGATGATGAGTTATATGACATATATTTGATTAAAGTGGATGGATGCAAGTGATCATGTTTAATTAGAGGAAAATATGACATTGCGATTCGCAACGTCATATTTTCCTCTAATTGAACATGATCACTTGCATCCATCCACTTTACTCTAAATGTTGTTGCTGGCACAATAATTATTGATGTTGTATATTAATATGTATAACCGTGTGTAAATACAACATAAATATAAAATAAATAAATATGTGTGTTTATTAGTGGCGCGGGTTAGGAAAGAAGCAGTAGCGCTGGACAACAGGCGCTACTGCTAAACTTTAGCTGTAGCGCTGGGCATACGGCGCTATTGCTAAAGGTTAGCTGTAGCGCCATACTAGTAGCGCTGGCACCCGCACTACTGCTATACATATTTCCAGCGCTATACTAGCCTTTCTCCTAGTAGTGTAGGCATATTAAATGAGGTCGGAAACAATATATAGCATTTCCGAAACGACCGCATGTGTTAATTTCGAAATTGGTCCATATTTGAACTAATCATGTTTTATATTTGTTAAACAACAAATAAAGTTTGCCATGAGATTTTACACATTTTTCTAGTCAAGTTACATATGTAGAACATTTTAATCGGAGCTATAGTTAATTAGTTGTGAAAGAAATCATTTAGCATGGTAATATATGCAAATTAATGCAAACAACAAGTTTAAATATTTTTAACATGGATGAAAGTGGCATATTATGAATCTACACAAAATTCTGAACATCTTTCATATATAATTTGTTTAAATCCGATGCACGGTTAATGAGTTATTAGCATTTTAAAACATGGTATTTTCCTGTAATTAAAAATGCCTTGGTTAATTGGGAAATTCGTTCTATGGAAAAAAACGTACTATGGGCCGAATCTGCTGCACTGGACTAAACAGAGTGAAGTGCTTATATACTGAACAGCGCCCTGGGCATCACATAACAGAGAGGGAGGGGGCTGGCTTGCTCACCTCGTGGGCCTTGGCCCAGGTTAGTGGAGGCAGCTGGGCGCAGGGCTGGGTGGCGGCCTCGGAGCTGGGCCAGATGCAGCCTGCGGCCCACGCGGGCGAACGAGCGTGCGGGAGGAGCTCGTCCTCCTCCTCGCTCAGGCAGGAGGCCATGGCGGCGGCAACCTTGGGCTCCAGCGGCGCTGCAGTAGTGGGACGATGAGGAGGCGAGGTGATGGCCGAATCTGGCGGATCCAGACGGGGGCACTCCATTCCCGGCAACGAGGAGGCTTGGGGCGGCACAGTCGAAGAGATCAGGTAGCGGCGCCATTGTTGAGAGCTCGTGCATCTAGAGATAGAGAGAGAGAGGAATGGTGAGGCAAGGAAGAGCGAGGGAGAGGAGAGATGGGGGGTGCGGGGCTCGCCTGGTGGTCGGCGGTGCTCCGGCGGCGTCAGGACTCCGGTGACCGGTGCGGTCCGGCGACCTCCGGCGATGGGTCAGCGGGTGCGGGGACGGGGAGCTCGGGAACGAACTCCCTGGCTCGGGCATGGGGTGCGCAGACTTCGCAGGCGAGCGGCGACGGCGGTTCAGGCTCGGGCGGTGTCGGGGATATAACTCCGAGGTGTAACCCGCCCGACTGAGCCGTGTTAACGTATCGACAGTCTTGTGACCAAGTTCAAGATCGGCCGTGTTATTAAGATGAGGCAAGCGAGGCGGTGGCTGACTAGAGTCGCCAGGTGGCCCAACACTTGAAGATGGCGGCTCAAGGCCCACGAAGCTGAAGATGCTGGTCGGATTTCCCTAAGACACAAGTCAAGTTAGAGATATTGTAGGTTACGGGACATGATATGACCCGGACTCTATTGTAAACCCTAGGGCTTGACCTATATATAAAGGCATGATACGTCTCCAACGTATCTATAATTTTTGCTTGTTCCATGCTGTTATATTATCATTCTTGGATGTTTTACAATCATTTTATAGCAACTTTATATCATTTTTTGGGACTAACCTATTGACATAGTGCCAAAGTGCCAATTGCTGTTTTGCTTGTTTTTTTTACTTCGCAGAAAATCAATACCAAACGGAGTCCAATCGCGATGAAACTTTTTGGAGATTTTTTCTGGACCAGAAGACACCCAGTGGGCCAAAGAAGATCCGGGGGAGTGGGCCGAGGAGACCACAATCTAGCAGGGCGCGCCAGGGGGGCCCCGGCGTGCCCTGATGGGTTTTGCCCTCCTCGGGGCCCCTCTCCACCGCCTCTGGTGCCTATAAATTCCCAAATATTCCAAAAACCCTAGCGGAGTCAACGAAATACAATTCCAGCCGCCGGAAGTTCCAGAACCTCGAGATCCAATCTAAACACCATCACGGAGGGGTTCATCTTCCTCATAGGTGCCTCTCCGATGATGCGTGAGTATTCCACCATAGACCTACGGGTCCGTAGGCAGTAGCTAGATGGCTTCCTCTCTCTCTCTTATGATTCTCAATACAATGGTCTCTTGGAGATCTATTTGATGTAAACTTTTGTGGTGTGTTTGTAGGGATCCGATGAATTTTGAGTTCATGATCAGTTTCTATCCATGAATATTATTTGAGTCTTCTTTGATCTCTTATATGCATGATTACTTATAGCCTCGTATTTCTTCTCCGGGTCTTTGGTTTAGTTAGGCCGACTAGATCGATTTTTCTTGCCATGGGAAGAGGTGTTTTGTGATGGGTTCGATCTTGCGGTGTTCTTTCCTAGTGACAGAAGGGGCAGAAAGACACACATGTATCGTTGCTATTAAGGATAAATAGATGGGGTCTATTCCTACATGAATAGATCTCATCTACATCATGTCATCATTCTTATTGCATTACTCCATTTGCCATGAACTTAATACACTAGATGCATGCTGGATAGCGGTCGATGTGTGGAGTAATAGAGGTAGATGCAGGCATGAGTCGGTCTACCTATCTTGGACGTGATGCCTATATAATGATCATCGCCTTGGATATCGTCATGACTATTCGATTTTCTATCAATTGCCCAACAGTAATTTGTTCACCCACCGTGCTCTGTACTCATGAGAGAAGCCACTAGTGAACCCTACGGCCCCCGGGTCTACTTTTCCAACATATTGCTTTCCGATCTATCTTTTTGCAATCTTTGTTTTCCGATCTACAAAAGCAAAACCCCAAAATCATATTGCTGCATATTTTATTTGCTCTTTTTATTTTGTGCTCTTGAGAGATCTATCTTTCCTATCTATCACTACCTAATCTATCTTTTTACCGTTGAGAGATTGACAACCTCTCTTTCGCGTCGGGTTACAAGTATTTGTTGTTTGTGTGCAGGTGCTACTTATTGGGTGGTGGTGATCCTCTTACTGGTTCGATAACCTTGGTTTCATAACTGAGGGAAATACTTACCGTCGCTGTGCTGCATCATCCCTTCCTCTTTGAGGAAATACCGACGCAGCCTCAAGCCACGTCAAAGGAATTTCTGGCGCCATTGTCGGGGAGGAAGCAGTCTCTTCTACGTGCCTATTGTAGGCGCCGAGGGGACTCCATCATCATCTACCAGATTCCTAATCACAAATCTCATCTCCTTGCAATTACATTATTTGCTATTTGCCTCTCGTTTTCCACTCCTCCACTTCATCAATTTGCCATTTTATTTGCCCTCTTTTTCGGTTGCCTTTTTCTTGTCGGATCTCTTCCTTGCTTGCAAACTTGTTTACGTAGTCATGATGACTCAAGAAAACACCAAGTTGTGTGATTTTTCCAATACTAATAACAATGATTTTATTAGTACGCCGATTGCTCCTCCCGCCACTAGTGCGGAGTCTTGTGATATTAATGCCGCTTTGTTGAATCTTGTCATGAAAGATCAATTTGCCGGTACTCGTAATGAGGATGCCGCGTCCCATCTAAACACGTTCGTAGAATTGTGTGATATGCAAAAGAAAAAAGATGTGGACAATAATATTGTTAAGTTGAAACTATTTCCTTTTTCCTTGCGGGATCGTGCAAAAATTTGGTTTTCTTCTTTGTCTCGCAATAGTATCGATTCTTGGAATAAGTGCAAGGATGCTTTTATCACTAAGTATTTTCCGCCCGCGAAAATTATTTCCCTTAGGACGCAAATCATGAATTTTAAGCAACTTGAGCATGAACATGTTGCACAATCTTGCGAAAGAATGAAGTTGATGCTAAGAAATTTTCCTACTCATGGTTTAAATCTTTGGTTGATCATACAAATTTTTTATGCGGGATTGAATTTTGTCTCTAGAAATCTTTTAGATTCCGCCGCGGGTGGTACTTTTATGGAGATTACTTTGGGTGAAGCTACTAAATTGCTAGATAATATCATGGCTAATTATTCTCAATGGCATACCGAAAGAGCACCTACAAGTAAAAAAGTTAATTCGGTAGAGGAAATTAGTACCTTGAGTGATAAGGTTGATGCTTTGATGAAATTGGTTGCTAGTAAAAATGCTCCTATTGATCTTAATGATGTGCCTTTGTCTACCTTGATTGAGCAAAATAGTGATTCCGTAGATGTGAATTTTGTCTCGCGAAACAATTTCAATAACAATGCTTATAGAGGTAATTTTAATCCTAGGCCTTTTCCTGGAAATTCCTCTAATAATTATGGTAATTCCTATGGTAATTCTTCTTACAATAATAATAGGAATACCTCTGATCTTGAGAGTAATATTAAAGAATTTATCAATGCGCCAAAGGCTTTCAATACTACGATAGAGGAAAAGTTGAATAAGATTGATGATATGTCTAGAAGCATTGATAGAATTTCTCATGATGTTGAAAATCTCAAGTTGAAAGCTTTTGTGCCTAAGATTGATGAATCTATTAAAGCTTTATATGTCTCTATGGATGAAAGTAAGAAAAGAACCGCTATGCTTAGAGCTAAAAGAGAAATCTTAGAAAAATCGTTTTCTAGTGATTACCTTCATAAAAAAGATGAAGATCTTAAAGTGCTTGGTGTTTCTTCTATTGATTCCTTGTTTAGAAATATTAAGATTGATAATGAAGGGACTGAAGTAAAGTTAAAATACAATAGGTATAATGCAATAATAAAATATTAATGGGTTTGCAACAGTACCTAAATAGTGATTTGCTTTATTATACTAACGGATCTCACGAAGATATTGTTGAGTTTTGTGTGATTGAAGTTTTCAAGTTTTGGGTGATATCATGATGGATGAAGGAATAAGGAGTGATAAAAGCCTAAGCTTGGGGATGCTACCACACCCCAAGATATATCCAAAGAGTAACAAGCAACTAATCTTGGGGATGCCCCTGAGTGGCATCCCCTCTTTCTTCTAACGACCATAGGTATTTTACTTGGAGCTATATTTTTATTCGTCAGATATCATGAGTTTTGCTTGGAGCGTCTTGTATCTTTGCTTGCTTTTCTTGTTTGTTTTTGATTTGTATCCTTTCTGGACACACCTATTTGAGAGAGCCAAAATTATGCTATGATTTGTTAGAATTGCTCTATGTGCTTCACTTAAACTTTTTGAGCTATAGAATGGCTCTAGTGCTTCACTTATATATTTTTGAGCACGGTGTGCTTGGAAATTTTTGCAGAAATACTCTCATGCTTCACTTACATTAATTTTAGAGTAGGTAAATTTTTAAGAAATCCTCTCATGCTTCACTTATACTATTTTGAGAGATGAAATCTTTATGCTCATGTGCTTCACTTAAATTTGTTTGAGCTTGTCAAAAAGCAATGGCAATATATGAAACTAGTCCCAAAGTAATAGATATCCAAGAAGGATATAATAAAAACTTTCATGAAGATCATTGGACAAATTAAACTTGATTCCTTGTAATAGTTTTAAAACATGATGATAGTAATATGTGAGTCATGCTAGTGAGTAATTATGCTTAGTAGGAATATTGGTGTTATGGTTTGTGATTCCCTATGCATGCACGAAAGTCAATAGTTGTGCAATGAAGTTACATCCTACTTGTGGTGCGTTATTCGGTGTTAGTTATGCTCAATGCTCACTTATGCGAATTTTCGTTTCTTGGTTTGGTTGCTTCCCAATCTATTTGCTAGCCTCCATTTGTACTAAGTAGAAATACTACTTGTGCATCCAAAATCCTTAAACCAAGTTTTGCCTTATGAGTCCACTATACCTACCTATATGCGGTATTTCCATGCCGTTCCAAGCAAATTTGTATGTGCCATCTCTAAATTTTCAAAATAAATTTTCTCTTTTGTGTGCTCGTACCGCACATGAAACGGTGGGGAGTGTCCAATATTTTTCCATGCTAGATGTGTTAATCTCAAGATGAGTGTTTATTTTCTTGTCATTGCACGAGAGTGCGGTGGTAATAGGGACGCCCATTCCCGAAATGAAAAAGAAGAAAAAAATATTTACTTTATGTTGTCAAATAATAAATTCCTTGGAAAGTGTTGGTATGGAAGGCAACCGTGGATACGGCCCGCCATGGAAAGTGAAAGTTTGGTGGAAAAGGAATAAACTTTATTTTCTGTTTGGGAACCGCCTATGATATATCTAGCATGGAAAGTATTGTGAGCTACTTTATCATTTTCATTGACAGGAAAAGCATGCCACCCAAAATATTTCTCTCTCTCAATTTAAACCTTGAGCTCTGGCACCTCTACAAATCCCTAATTCCCTCTTCGAAGGACCTATCTATTTACTTTATGAAATTTTTATTTTTTGCTTTGAGTCTCCATCTTCTCTTATAAGCACCAACTAGGGGGCACTATGATCGTACTTGAGCATTGTGCATAGTTAATATTTGAGTGTGTTTCATGAATGGATCAATGATTGAGCATGATGTGCTAGGGATAACTTTCTTTAGTATTGATATTTTGAAAGACATGGTTGCTTATTGACATGCTTGAGTATTGAAGTCATTATGTTAAAACTAGACTATTGCTTTGAATCATTTACAAGTCCAAATGTCCATGCTATACAAAAGAAAAGAATACGATGAACATGTTAGGCAGCATTACACATCAAAAATTCTGTTTTTATCATTTACCTACTCGAGGACTGTCGGAATTCGAACCCAGGGGCGTGTGCGAAGATCTCCAACAGCTTCACCCCCACAATGCCCAAGACACGATAGCCCCGCTCGACGGCGAGGGAGACGATGGCACACAAGAGTTTACCTAGGTTCGGGCCGCTGCGAAGCGTAAAACCCTACTCCTGCCTTTGGTGGATTGCCTCGCGAGGAGGAGGTTTGTGGATGAACTAGTACAGAGGTGTGTTTGCGGGGAGATTGCTTCCTCCTTTCTACCGAGCTACCTAGCCACTATTTATAGCGGCCCGGGTCCTCTTCCCTTATCGCAATGGAGGGAAGGGATCCCACAACGGCCAAATTCGAAGGGGGACAGGAGGTACACCCTATCCTGACGAAAGGTGGTCTTCGCCTGCAAAGTGGTCGACGGTGATGCAGTGGTGGGCTCGGTGATGACGTCCGTCCTGCGGGGCTTGGGGTCTTGGTCTTGTTGCACCGAAGTGGAAACCTTTGGGGGGCGCTTTCGGGACTCGCGTGCGTCCCTGCCTCCTTTGCACCAAAGAGGAAATTGTCCCCTCTGGCGCGCTCGCGCCCGCCTGGCCTGGCTGTCGTCACCCTTGATCTCCTGAGGTCACGTGTTGCATAGGAGTCTCCGCCGCTCAGGAGGGGGCTTGGGGAGGCCTACCTCCCCGCGGGTCTTGGTGCTGCCTCCCTCATGAGCTCGGGGTCTCGCGAGGGCCTTGTGTCGAGTGAGGCCGCGCCGGGCCATACTTGGTCGTTGAGGTGGGCCATGCCTGGGGCCGCAGGCAGGCAAGTTTGGGTACCGTGGTATCCAGAATGCCGACAGTAGCCCCCGGTCCAAGGCGCGCTCGAGCTGGTTTCGGGGCGAAGCCACGGTGGATGGGCCGGAGCGCCGTGGGCCCCAATCGCATGTGGGTCCGACTCGACGCGTGGCGCACCATGAGACGTGGGCGTCTCGGCCCCCCGAAAACGTCGGGAACCACCCTGGGTTGAGCTGACGCCTGGCCTACGCTCCTCCTTGGCCATCATTATCCTTCTTTGAATGCTGTTGACCCCCTGTGTCCACTCCCACCTCGGGCCACGCGGATGTGACCCGACGGGGGCAGGGGAAGCGACATGAGGCAAGAGAGCACGCTAGTCGAGTCTGGCACGCGGCGCTCGAGGTGCATGGCGACTCCACTTCCCATGTTGCCTCGGCAATTGCTTCAGCTGGCCTTAAACCGCCGCACGTTCCGAGGCCATCAATGCCCGGGGCTGGGAAGACGCCGGTTGGCCTCCATCCAGCTATAAATGGGCGGGGGGGCTGAGCCCCCAGCCCATTCCTTCTTCTCGCTCCTCAGCCTTTGTCTTCCATCTACCCCATCATGACGGCACTGAGGAGGTTCTCAGCCACCGAGAAGGGAAAAGCCAGCCAGGGGACGCCGGGCCAGCAACCTCCCAAGAGGGGTAGGGGTCGCACTCGCAGGTATGCTGGGAGGCTCCCGGCGACACCCCGTGGGCGTGGGTATGCTGGGAGGCTGGCATGCCCACGGGCCTATGACTGCAGGCCGATGGGTGTTGCAGCGGCGTGTTGTGGGTGGAGGTCGAGATCACCCCCGCATGCAACGCCTTCTTGGGCCGCGGGTGACAGACCTTCGCCCGCGCCCATGGCCTGAAGGGGAGGCCCACGCTCCACTTCAAGCATGACAGCGCCGCGGCGCTATTCGTCAAGATCTTCGGTGAGGATGGGAGGCGTTTGGAGTGCTGCCCGGTGGGCGGCGGCAGCGGCGATCTTGGAGATGAGCTTGCCCTTGGCGACGGCCGCCATGTCTCCAGCAGCAGCGATACATCCTCCGAGGGGAGCCCGAGCGACGACAGCTATGACGCCCCGCCACGCCGTCGCACCCGGACTTCGGGGGGAAGCCAGCCGCGGCGGCGCCGCTCTCCCGCCCGGGAAGCGGCCACGTCGACGGGCCACCACGGTGCCATCAAGGAGGAGGAGGTCTCCGACTGAGTGCCGGTGCGCCAAGACTGGGGCCTCAGGAGTGGCGGCCCCCCAGGGCGGGGGCCCCTTCGTCTTCTTTTCTTTTCTTCTGCGTGTAATCAAAATCATGGGGGACCGTTTCGAGTATGACGAACCTTTGCGCCTGCGCCCTCTTATTAGCACTCTCGTTACGCGTTATGGTTGTTGTTTTACTGTTAACTGAGGCCTCCCCTCGATTGTAGTTAGAGCGCTTAGCTTGATACGTCCGCGGCGGGCCTCCTCGTCGCGAGGTTTAGCAGTGGCGTCCCGCGAGCTGGTAGCGCTCAGAGAGCTTGGGGATGTTCTTCTTTCCTGCGAATGAAGCGACTTGGGGGGAGCCCCTTTCGGCGCTCTACGTCTGCAGGGCCCGATCTCGTGCATGCTCCACCACCGTTGGGGCGTCCGGATCACCAGGATGAGACCAAAGGGGGCGGGGCCTCAATCGCCAATGGGGCTGTCCGGATCGCAAGGACGAGACCAATAGCGAGCAAGTAGTCACGCGACCAGTGAGGCTCCTGAGGCGCAGTGCTCAGGAGCCCCCTTTGATGCTCAAGCGGCACTCTACGTCGGTGGGGCCCGATCCCGTGCATGCCCCACCTCCGTTGGGGCCGTCCGGATCGCCAGGATGAGACCAAAGAAGGCGGGGCCTCGATCGCCACTGGGGCCGTCCGGATCACCGGGACAAAACCAATGGCGAGCGAGTTGCCACGTGATCAGTGAGACTCCTGAGGCGCACTGCTCAGGAGCCTCCTTTGACGTTCAAGTGGCGACCAATCCTTTCTGCCGGTTGTTGTCCCCAGGGAGCGTGAGCCTCCAGGGGTTTTTAAGACATCGCACCGAGCCGCGGCGGAGCCCCCGAGCGAGGGTGAGACGGCCCGCGCCTGCTAGCTTGCTCGAGAGTGCCACGCGAGGACCAGGACGCCAAGGCCACGTGGGGACTAGGACGCCAAGGCCTTGGCGAGGTGTGCGCACCGTGCCAGTAGTAGCCCCCGCTTGCGGGGTGCGAGGGGGAGAGGCTGGCAGGCATTATCCCAAAGGAAGAAATTTCAAGAGAGAGAGAACTGCAAGAAGAGAAATTCCCGCCCTTTTTTCCTTTAAATAGAGTCAACAAAAGCCTCGGACTTCTTTCTAGGGAAAAAGGCAAATTCGAACACAAGAAAGGCAGAGAAAATCCACGTCCGGCACCTAGGCTAGTTTTCGTCTTCCCCCAGCACGGAACATAGGGCATCCAAGTTCCGTGGGCATAGCCATTGGAGGGCCGTGTTGTCCGCCAGCGCGGAGCATGGGGCTTCCACTTAGGTGTGGGAGGGAACCCCTCCGTGTCCTCGGGGGGCTCCGGGAGTATACAGCCCACTCATTATTATGTGAGAGTGTCACGGGTAGAACTTTTGGAGGTGCCGTCTTGAATCTCCAGACGCACGGCGCCAGGTCTGGAGACGCGGGTGACCTTGAACGGGCCCTCCCACATGGGCGAGAGCTTGTGAAGCCTTCCCTGGAGAGGACCCGCCTCAGGATGAGGTCTCCAACTTCGAGGGTCCTGGAGCAGATGTTACGGCAATGGTAGCGCCGCAGCGCCTGCTGGTACCTAGCAGCTCGGAGCGAGGCACGATGCCGGGCCTCTTCCCCGAGCACGAGGTCTGTCCCCCGCGAGGCATCCTGACGTTCCTTGTCAAATGCGAAAACCCGTGGGGAACGGTGCTTGACTTCGTGCGGGAGGACGGCCTCACCTCTGTAGACGAGGAAGAATGGGGTCTCGCCGGTGGGCTTAGTCGTGGTGGTGCGGATAGACCACAACACGGACTGAAGCTCGTCGACCCAACCCTTGCCGCTGGCCTCAAGCTTCTTCCTGAAGCTCCTTGCCTTGAGGCCCCGTAGGACCTCCGCGTTGGCGCGCTCTGCCTGACTGTTGCTTCGGGGGTGCACCATCGAGGCGTAGCATATCTGCGTTCCAAGGTTAGCACAATAGGTCCTGAAGAGTTTACTTGTGAACTGCGAACCGTTGTCTGTGATGATGCGGTTGGAGACGCCGAAGCGGCTCACGATGCCCTTGATGAAATTGACGGCTGATCTGGCGGGGATGGTGCGGACGGGCTCCACCTCCGCCCACTTGGTGAACTTGTCGATGGCGACGTAGAGGTAGCGGTACCCGCCTGCTACTCGCCGGAAGGGCCCCAGTATATCCAGCCCCCAGACCACGAAGGGCCAGGAGAGCGGGATGTTCTAGAGGCTTTGCGCAGGCTGATGAATTTGCTTGGCGTGGAACTGGCAGGCCTCGCAAGACCGGACCAGCTCGGTGGCGTCGTTGAGCGCCGAGGGCCAGTAGAAGCCAGTGCGAAACGTGTTCCCTACAAGGGTGCGTGACGAGGAGTGATGCCCACAGTCTCCCCCATGGATGTCAGCCAGCAGCTCGCACCCCTGCTCCCTGGATACACACCGCAACGCGACGTCGTTCGGACGCCTGCGGTACAGCTCGCCGTCTCGAAGACAATAAGCTGTGGCCTGTTGTTCCACATGCTCCGCGTCTTCCTCCTTTTAGGGTAACGTGCCGTGAAGCAGGTATGACTTGAACTCCTGTGTCCAGTCGTCGACTTGGAGCTCCAGCGCCAGGAGCAACCGGGCTCCTGAGGCTGGACCACAAGTTGGAGCTCCTGAGGGTGGTGCTGGGGTTAACTCTTCATTCCGTGACGCCTGATCCACAGTTGGTGGCGTCGCGGACGGCTTGAAGAGCCGCTCCTCGAAGACGCCCGGCTCTTGAGGCTCACGGCGCGATGCCCTCTTGGTGATGTCATCGGCCTCCTTGTTCGCGCCACGAGGGATGTGCTGCAACTCCAAGCCCTGGAAACGTTTTTCAATCTTACGTACCTCCGCCAAGTATGCCTCCATGTGCTCGTCCTTGGGTGTGTACTCCTTGTTGGGGAAGTTGACGAGGAGCTGGGAGTCACCCTTGATGGTGAGGCGTTGAATCCCCAAGGCTGCCGCGGCCCGGAGGCCGGAGATTAGGCCTTCGTACTCTGCGATGTTGTTGGAGACCTTTTCACCATGCTAGAAACAGAGTTGCACGACGTAGTAGAGCTTGTCCCCGGTCGGGGAGATGAGCACTACTCCGGCCCCCAGTCCCCTGTGCGCAAAGGCCCCATCGAAGTGCATGATCCAGCCTTCAGGCGCCTCGTCGCCGGGGGTGAGGGACCGGCCCTCGTCCAGCCCCCGATCAGGAGCGTCTGTCCATTCAGCTACAAAGTCCGCCAGGGCCGCTCCCTTGATGACCCTGGTCGTGCTGAACTCTATATTGAAGGCATGCAGCTCGATGTTCCATTCTGCCACTCTCCCTGCTGCGTTGGGGTTGCGCAGCACCTTCTCCAAGGGGTACGCGAAGACGACCTTGATGGGATGCCCCTGAAAGTAATGGCGCAGTTTTCTTGAGGCGACAAGGAGTGCAAGCAAGAGCTTTTGCTGCATAGGGTAGAGTGAGCGCGCGTCCCGCAACACGGTACTGACGTAGTACCCTGGTCATTCGACGAGAGAGAGGCCTTCCGCACCGTCTCTCTCCTCTGCGGGCTCTTGAGGCCCGGGTGCCTCGGGGGTCGCCCGGGCAGCTGGGCCCTCGGGAGCGTTGTCCCGAGGGGAAGGAGGTTTCTTGGCGTCCGGCACGTCGCTCTGCCCCCTGCCTGGGGGCCCGCCTGCGCCTGAAGGCATGACGCGCTTGTGTAGATGCTCCTCCCTGACCGCCACGAGCGTAGCAGTTGTGGAGTGCGGGGTGGCGGCCAGGTACAACACCAGGGGCTCCCGAGGGTGAGGTGCCACCATTACTGGTGGGCTCGTGAGGTACCGCTTGAGGTCCTTGAATGCCGCGTTCGCCTCCGGAGTCCACTCGAAGGGGCCCTTCCTCTTCATGAGCTTGAAGAACGGTAGGGCCCGCTCGCCAAGCTTCGAGATGAAGCGCCCCAAGGAGGTCACGCAGTCCGCCAGCTTCTGCATTCCTTTAGTGTCTGAGGTGGGCTCATCTTGCTTATAGCCTTGACCTTCTCCGGGTTCTCCTCGATTCCCCGGTGCGACACCAAGAAACCGAGCAGTTTGCCCGACGGGACCCCGAAGACACACTTCTCAGGGTTGAGCCTCAGGTTCACCCGCCTCAAGCTAGCGAACGTCTCCTCCAGATCCTCGATGAAGGTCTTGGCCTCTCGCGACTTGACCACGTTGTCATCGACGTAGGCTTCCGCGTTCCTCCCGAGCTGTGGCTCCAGGGCGATGTGCATCAGCCGCTGGAAGGTCGCGCCCGCGTTCCGCAGCCCGAAGGGCATGCACGTGTAGCAGAACACACCGCACGTGGTGAGGAAGGCTGTCTTCTCAACATCCTCCACCGCCATCTTGATGTGATGGTAGCCCGAGAAGGCGTCCAGGAAGCATAGGAGGTCGCATTAGGCAGTGGAGTCCACGATTTGGTCGATGCGCGGCAGTGGGAATGGGTCCTGAGGGCAGGCCTTGTTGAGGCTCATGAAGTCGACACACAGGCGCTCCTTCCCGCACTTCTTCGGGACGACCACCGGGTTGGCGAGCCATTCCGGGTACTGCACCTCTCGAATGACCCCTGCCTCTTTCAGCTTGCCAACCTCTTGGGCAATGAACACCTGCATCTCTTGAGCCTGCCTCCTCGCCTTTTGCTTCACCGGTCGCTTGTTGGGACACACCATGAGATGGTGCTCAATCACATCCCTCGGGACTCCCACCAGGTCAGAGGCGTTCCACGCGAACGCATCTTTCTTCGCGCGGAGGAAGGCTACCAACTCCTCCTCTTGCTCCTGAGGAAGGCCGGCGCCGATAGTGAAGGTGAGGCCAGGATTCTCGTCACCCACAGGCACCTGCTTCGTCTCATCCCGGTTCTGAGAGAACAGTTGCTTCTTCTTCATCGGCGCGACGTTAGCGACGTCCTCAACGCCCTCCGAGGCCTGCGCGGCGTCGCCTGTGTTGGGGCGCGCCGTGGCTGTAGCTTTGTAGGCGAGCTTGAGTGCGTGGGCAGCGTCCTTGGTGTCTCCGGTGAAGGACAGGATGCCGCCGCTCCCGGGCATCTTGATGATGTTGTAGCCCGGGTGCGTTGCCGCAATGAACTGGGCGAGGGCGGGGTAGCCAAGTATCGCGTTGTAAGGGAGGTGCATGTGGGCGACGTCGAAGTCGATCTGCTCGGTGTGGTAGTTGGAGCGGGTGCCGAAGGTGACGGGTAGGCGCACCCGCCCCAAGGGGTTGACGGAGCCCCCAACCACCCCGGAGAAGGGCCTTCAAGGTGCGAGCTGACTTTGGGGCACCTATAGTGTATTGAAGGTCTCCACGGAGAGGACGTTGAGGCCGGCTCCGCCGTCTATGAGGGTTCTGGTGACCGCCACCCTGTTTATGGTTGGCGTGCACAGCATGGGGAATGCACCGGCGGTGGCCGTTGTTCTGGGGTGATCGTCCGGGCCGAAGGTGATATCGGTCTCCGGCCACGCTCGGTGCAGCGGGGTCTCGAACGGTAGCCGGATCGCGCCTGCCTGGCGGAGGAACCGCTTGACCTGGCGGTCGGAGGCGGGTGCCTTTGATCCGCCGAGGATGCAAGCGACCGCCGGGCCGATCCTGCGAGTCGGGGCGGCACCGCGCAAAATGGGCTGCCCTGCCTTAGGGGTTGCGTCGGCCATCGACACGATGGGGCAAAGGAGAAGCGAAGCTTGCTGAAGACTCCGACATGCCCCCTACCTGGCGTGCCAAATGTCGGATATCAGGCTCCGCAAAACCCTAAGGAATTCGAACCTAGGGGCATG
Organism: Elymus sibiricus; assembly: GCA_039707655.1. Lineage (NCBI taxonomy): Eukaryota > Viridiplantae > Streptophyta > Magnoliopsida > Poales > Poaceae > Elymus > Elymus sibiricus. Next base: position 245,949,565 of record CM077673.1, on the reverse strand, counting down.
TGCGAAGATCTCCAACAGCTTCACGCCCACAATGCCCAAGACATGATAGCCCCGCTCGACGGCGAGGGAGACGATGGCACACAAGAGTTTACCCAGGTTCGGGACGCTGCGAAGCGTAAAACCCTACCCCTGCCTTTGGTGGATTGCCTCGCGAGGAGGAGGTTTGTGGATGAACTAGTACAGAGGTGTGTTTGCGGGGAGATTGCTTCCTCCTTTCTACCGAGCTACCTAGCCTCTATTTATAGCGGCCCGGGTCCTCTTCCCTTATCGCAATGGCGGGAAGGGATCCCACAACGGCCAAATTCGAAGGGGGACAGGAGGTACACCCTATCCTGACGAAAGGTGGTCTTCGCCAGCAAAGTGGTCGACGGTGATGCAGTGGTGGGCTCGGTGATGACGTCCGTCCTGCGGGGCTTGGGGTCTTGGTCTTGTTGCACCGAAGTGGAAACCTTAGGGGGCGCTTTGGGGACTCGCGTGCGTCCCTGCCTCCTTTGAACCAAAGAGGAAACTGTCCCCTCTGGCGCGCTGGTGCCCGCCTGGCCTGGCTGTCGTCACCCTTGACCTCCTGAGGTCGCGTGTTGCATAGGAGTCTCCGCCGCTCAGGAGGGGGCCTGGGGAGGCCTACCTCCCCGCGGGTCTTGGCACTGCCTCCCTCGCGAGCTCGGGGTCTCGCGAGGGCCTTGTGTCGAGTGAGGCCGCGCCGGGCCGTACTTGGTCGTTGAGGTGGGCCATGCCTGGGGCTGCAGGCAGGCAAGTCTGGGTACCCTGGTATCCAGAACGCCGACAAGGACGAGTAGGATTAAGCTTGGGGATGCTGATACGTCTCCAACGTATCTATAATTTTTGCTTGTTCCATGCTATTATATTATCATTCTTGGATGTTTTACAATCATTTTATAGCAACTTTATATCATTTTTTGGGACTAACCTATTGACATAGTGCCAAAGTGCCAGTTGCTGTTTTTGCTTATTTTTTTACTTCGCAGAAAATCAATACCAAACAGAGTCCAATCGCGACGAAACTTTTTGGAGATTTTTTTCTGGACCAGAAGACACCTAGTGGGCCAAAGAAGTGCCGGGGGAGTGGGCCGAGGAGACCACAACCCACCAGGGCGCGCCAGGGGGGCCCCGTCGTGCCCTGATGGGTTGTGCCCACCTCGGGGCCCCTCTCCACCGCCTCTGATGCCTATAAATTCCCAAATATTCCAAAAACCCTAGGGGAGTCGACGAAACACAATTCCAGCCGCCGCAAGTTCCAGAACCTCGAGATCCAATCTAAACACCATCATGGAGGGGTTCATCTTCCTCATAGGTGCCTCTCCGATGATGCGTGAGTAGTCCACCGTAGACCTACGGGTCCGTAGGCAGTAGCTAGATGGCTTCCTCTCTCTCTATCTTATGATTCTCAATACAATGGTCTCTTGGAGATCTATTTGATGTAAACTTTTGCAGTGTGTTTGTTGGGATCCGATGAATTTTGAGTTCATGATCAGTTTCTATCCATGAATATTAGTTGAGTCTTCTTTGATCTCTTATATGCATGATTACTTATAGCCTCGTATTTCTTCTCCAAATCTTTGGTTTAGTTAGGCCGACTAGATCGATTTTTCTTGCCATGGGAAGAGGTGCTTTGTGATGGGTTTGATCTTGCGGTTATCTTTCCCAGTGATAGAAGGGGCAGCAAGACATGCATGTATCATTGCTATTAATGATAACAAGATGGGGTCTATTCCTACATGAATAGATCTTGTCTACATCATGTCATCGTTCTTATTGCATTACTCCATTTTCCCATGAACTTAATACACTAGATGCATGCTGGATAGCGGTCGATGTGTGGAGTAATAGAGGTAGATGCAGGCAGGAGTCGGTCTACCTATCTTGGACATGATGCCTATATAATGATCATCGCCTTGGATATCGTCATGAATATTCGATTTTCTATCAATTGCCAAACAGTAATTTGTTCACCCACCGTGCGCTATACTCATGAGAGAGCCACGAGTGAACCCTACGGCCCCCGGGTCTACTTTTCCAACATATTGCTTTCCGATCTATCTTTTTGCAATATTTGTTTTTAATCTACAAAACCAAAAACCCAAAAACATATTGCTGCATATTTTATGTGCTCTTTTTATTTTGTGCTCTTGAGAGATCTATCTCTCCTATCTATCACTACCTAATCTATCTTTTTACCGTAGAGAGATTGACAACCTCTCTTTCGCGTCGGGTTGCAAGTATTTGTTGTTTGTGTGCAGGTGCTGCTTATTGGGTGGTGGTGATCCTCCTACTGGTTCGATAACCTTGGTTTCATAACTGAGGGAAATACTTACCATTACTTTGCTGTATCATCCCTTCCTCTTTGGGGAAATACCGACGCAGTCTCAAGACACGTCAAGGCAGGCCCCTAGGACCGGAGGACTTAAGTTACAACCTCTCGATAGCTAGGTTTGCGATTCCGCAGCCTTTTAATCGAGATCTATCCATCAAATACATACAAAGCAGGACGTAGGATATTACCTCCAGGTTCGGGCCCGACTCGCTCTCTCGTTCAACCCCTTCGAGTCACCACCTAGCGGCGATGGCCTCACACCTAAGTCCTGTTACGAGGACATCTGCCGGGTTGACAAAACCACAACAGTTGGTGCCCACCGTGACGCCCTCGCCCAGTGGAGTTGAGTTCTCGAAGGGAGCCCTTCCAGGGTTCAGGAGTTACGCGGTCGGTCGTATAACAAAAAGCCACCGCGGCAAGATCTACATCGACGACTCCAGCTAGGGCCCTGAGGCCGACCTGATCGAGTACGGCTACCGGGTCCCCTTTGGCAAGATCCAAGTCTTCATCGGTAAGATCAGCGCAATGGTGCCCGAGTCGGCATCGAGCTGGCTCGGCGTACCGAATCCAGCCGGCCGAAATCACTACGCAGCCGGGTCCTCTTGGCGGGCCGGTCCTCTGGACGAGCCGGCCATCGAAGGAGCGATCGTCATTAGCTCGGATGCTGAGCTTGGGGGCTCGTTCGGAGGAGAGACCCGCAAGGAACGTCATGATCCCCCCTGCAGGTTTTGGCTCGTGCTATGGTAAGCACGGTGGCGCAAGCATCACTCGCATCTGGAGCCTCTAGCGGCTCTGATGAAGCGCACGGCGACTCCAGAACGGAGCTCCAGCAGCATGATGGCCAAGGTACTTTTCAGGAAAATCCTAGGCGGGTAAATTGTGGTCAATACCACGTGGTCACCACCAATACCTGCAAGCGGGACAACAAGGTCAAGAGTAGGGCCGTTAACATGGCTGAGCCAGCGGTCCCCGGGTACCTTAACTGGCCCGAGCACGCGATCACCTGGAGCAGAGAGGATCATCCCCCCCCCCCCCCGGGTTGACAATCCGGGCGGCTTGGCTTTGGTGGTGGTACCACAAGTTGGCGGATATAGTCTGTCCAAGGTTCTCATGGATGGAGGCAGCAGCATAAACATATTATATTATGAGACCTTCCGTCGAATGAATCTATCAGAGAGCACGTTGCTTCCTACAACGACAGTTTTTCATGGGATCGTCCCTGGAAAGTCTGCTTATCCGATCGGGCGGATCAAGCTCGATGTGGCCTTCGGAGATGAGTTCAACAATAGATGTGAGCCTTTGATGTTTGAAGTTGTTAAAATAAAGAGCTAGCCCTTATCATGCTCTCTTTGGGCGGCCGGCTTACGCTCGTTTCATGGCCCGCCCGTGCTACGTCTACCTCAAGCTCAAGGCACCATAACCGTGGATGGGACCCGGAAGATAGCTCAGGAATGCGAGGAAGGAGAGGCGGCCTATGCCGAGTCAGCTTGCATGGCAGACGAATTGAAGTTCTACACGGCCAATGTTGACCCGGCCGACAGGAGCCCGCTCAAGAAACTCAATTCTGAGTCGGAGCCTACGCTTAAATTTATGCCGGCCGAGGATACGAAGCAGGTCGACTTCACGCCGGGCGACTCGTCCAAGCAGTTCACCATCGGGACCGGTTTGGATCCTAAATAGGAAAGTGCACTCATCAAGTTCATTTGTGAGAACCGGGACATCTTTGCATGGAATCCATCTGACATGCCTGGAGTCCCGAGAGAACTTGCTGAGCACCACCTTAATGTAGATCCCAAGATGAATCCAGTGCGCCAGTACCTCCACCGTTTTAATGAAGAGAGATGTAAAGCTATTGGAGAAGAAGTGGCTCGGCTCCAAGCTGCCCGGTTCATCGTAGAAGTTTTTCACCCTGCCGTTTTTTGAAGTTTGTTTTGAAGAACAACGGCACTTGGAGCATGTGTGTCGACTACACAGATCTCAACAAAGCATGTCCCAAAGATCCTTTCGCCCTTCCACGTATCGATTAGATTATTGATTCTACAGCGGGTTGCGAGCATTTCTGCTTCTTGGATGTGTACTCTGGGTATCATCAGATCAAGATGGCTGTTGAAGACCAAGAAAAGACGGCTTTCATCACTCCCTTTGGAGCTTTTTGCTATGTGTCCATGCCCTTTGGGCTCAAGAGCGCTGGGGCGACTTATCAGCACTGCGTCCAGAACTGCCTTAGTCCACAGATTGGGCGTAACGTTCATGCCTACGTTGATGACATCGTGGTGAAATCTCAGAAGAAAGAGACGCTCTTAGATGACATCAAGGAAACCTTTGACAACCTTCGAGTGTACAAGATGGAACTTAACCCGGTGAAGTGTGTTTTTGGTGTTCCTGCGGGCAAGCTACTAGGGTTCCTGGTCTCCGAGCGAGGCATCGAGGCCAACCTGGACAAGATCAAGGCGGTGACATCATTGTCCGAGCCGGCAAATGTAAATCAAGTTCAACGGCTCGCTGGGCGCGTTGCGGCTTTAAGCCGGTTTATAAGCCGCCTGGGAGAAAATGTGATCCCTTTCTACCAGCTATTGAAGAAATCAGACGACTTTAAGTGGACGGCCGAGGCTGGCAAAGCTTTTGAAGTGCTCAAGTAACAAATCATTCACCCGCCCGTCTTGGCTGCTCCCACGGAGAAAGAGCCTATGCTCCTATACATCGCTGCCAACTCCAAGGTGGTAAGCGTTGAACTTGTGGTTGAGCGGAAAGAGGAAGGAAAACAATTTCCGGTCCAGGATCCGGTTTATTTCGTCAGCGAAGTCTTAACCCTGTCCAAGCAGCGGTACCCGCATTGGCAAAAGTTGGTCTTCGGGATCTTCATGGCAAGCCGAAAGTTGAAACATTATTTCGAAGAGCACTCAATCACCGTGGTCAGTTTGGCGCCTCTCGGTGACATCATACAGAACCGGGAGGCCACAGGTAGGGTTGATAAGTGGGTTATCGAGCTTGGCGACCACCACTGGAAGTACATGCCCCGAACCGCTATCAAGTCCCAGGCGTTGGTAGATTTGATCAACGATTCGACGGAGATGCAGATTCCGGAAGATAGTCCGGATAACACGTACTGGACTATACATTTTGACGGGTCTAGGCAGCTGGAGGGCTCGGGGGCTAGAGTCGTGCTGTCTTCTCCAAAAGGTGACAAATTTTGTTATGTCTTACGGCTCATGTTCCCGTGTACTAACAATGCAGCTGAATACGAAGCCCTCCTACATGGGCTCAGAATAGCCAAAGAGATGAATCTTAGCCGGGTCAGATGCCTGGGCGACTCTGATTTAGTGGCTCAGCAAGTTTCAGGGACTTGGGATTCTAAGGACCCTCTGATGGCGGCGTATCGGTGAGCGGTCTCTGATGTGGCGGGCCATTTCCAAGGTTACCAAGTTGATCATATAGATCGCCGACTCAACGAGGCGGCTGACGCTTTCTCTAGACTTGGTTCGCAGAGGAAGCCGGTGCCGCCTAACGTCTTTCTGGATGTCCTTCACAATCCATCAGTCAAGTTACCGTCCGAAGAGGACATAGCTATCCCTCACCCGGAGGCACACTTGGTGGCGGCTCTACATGTCACCCCTGATTGGACTTTGCCATATTTGGTTTACTTGATCCTAGGGGAACTCCCAGAAGAGGAAGTCGACACTCGTCAAATCATCCGGTGGTCAAAGTCAATGACAATTGTCAATGGTGAGTTACATCGTCGAAGCAGCGCTGGCGTGTTTCAACGGTGTGTTTCGCCTAAGGAAGGCCAGGAAATCCTTAATGAAATTCATTCTGGCGATTGCGGACATCATGCCAGCTCACGATCGCTGGTGGCCAAAGCTTTCCGACATGGATTTTATTGGCTGATGGCTCATGCTGACGCTGAGGAGATTGTGCGCAAGTGTGACGGATGCCAAAAGTTAGGTCGACAGGCTCATGTACCGGCTCAGGAGTTGCGTATGATCCCAATTACCTGGCCGTTTGCAGTCTAGGGACTAGATATGGTCGGTCCGTTTAAGCCATCTTCTGACAAGAAAAACCACTTGTTAGTGGCGGTTGATAAGTTCACTAAATGGGTTGAAGCAGAGCCAGTCAGCAATTGTGATGCAGAAACTGTAGTCAAATTTTTGAAGAAGTTGATTTTCCGTTTTGGCTACCCTCACAACATCATTACTGATAATGGTACCAATCTGTCCAAGGGAGCCATGGAGCGAGCACATCCGGCTCGATTTAGCAGCAGTGGCACATCCATAGTCCAATGGGCAGGCTGAAAGAGCCAACCAGGAAATCTTGAGAGGAATCAAACCCCGGCGCATGGTGCCCCTTGAGCGCACGCCGAGTTGTTGGGTTGAGGAACTCCTTTTAGTACTTTGGAGTATTCGAACAACGCCAAATAGATCCACAGGATACACTCCTTTTTCCTGGTTTATGGAGCTGAGGCGGTTCTACCAAGTGATATCCGTCATGACTCGCCTCGGGTTACTGCATATGTTGAGGCGGACAATGAGCAAGCACACCAAGATTCCCTGGATGCCTTGGAAGAAGAGCATGACTTAGCAGTATCCAGATCTGCTATATATCCGCAAGACATGCGTCGTTATCACAACCATAGAGTCCGAAGCTGCACTTTTCAAGAAGGCGATTTAGTGCTCCCTCTGATTCAAGATCAAACAGGGATGCACAAGCTCTCCCCGCCTTGGGAGGGTCCTTTCGTCATCAGTCGAAACCTCAATAATGGGTCATTTTACCTGGTTGACTTACGAGAGGGATCATACACTTCTGAGGAGGAGACAACCCGGCCTTGGAATATTGCACACCTACGGCCTTATTACACTTAGGAGCCACCGGGTCACCTTTTTGTAATTCCCCCCCAGCAAAATTCTGTATATACTTTTTTATGTTCAAATATAATAAAGCCGGCATCCCCGAAACTCGGGGTGTCTATCGTTGCAGCCTATAAATTGAGCATGAGTCTTTATTTTTTGAAACATAGGTCACTTGGGCGCTTCCAACTCATCGAGTTTAGCTTTCTCACCCTCTTGACCCGGCAAAAACGCCATTAAAATGGTTAAACCTGCCTGTATGCTTGATGCAACTCCAATCAGATGACCCCGTGTACTCTTGAAAAGTTAATCCTTTTTGGACCCTGAACTTTTAAGGTTAAAACATTGGCTTGAGTCATGTGCGAGCCGGCATACAGAAAGCTAGGATAAACCATGGGTTAATATACCCGCTTCACTGAAGCAAGACTTGAGCCTCGAAAGCCAGTCTCCTTGTTCCGAGTCTCATTGAGCCGGCTTGTTTAAAAGAGAATATATATATATATATATATATATATATATATATATATATATATATATATATATATATATATATACATACTCGCATTTTTCAGGTACAATACTACCCTTACTACCGGCTTATATTTGGATGTCCGGGTTACACAATTGAGTTCATATCTTGACCAGTTTCCGGATCATCAGTCTTCAATATCATTGAAGGAAAATTCGATTGACTTGAGTTTCGAAGACCAAGCTATCTTGCCGGCTTATTCCAGATTTTCTTTGTAGACAAAATTCATCAAGCATCAAGCAAGGAAGGTACAGGAATAAAGAATAAAAGAGTGCCATAAGCATATTAACAGAAGCTTGTCAAATCAGAGTTCAGCACTGGCAAAAGGCGCCAACGTGCACGATGGCACGACAAAACGAATTCAAAGTTGTGGAGAACACTACTCCTATTACAAGCTCACAATGTAGGACACATAATCCTTCACAAAAGTTTTTTTACACCAGGGGGCTCGCTCTGTAGGGGTGATTCATCCAGCTTCCGAGGTGTCTTCAAGCTCTTTCATCAGCCGCCTCTATATCTGACCCCGCCGGCTCGTCATCATCAACCTGCTGGCCTTTCTGTTGCCAACAAATTGAGAGGCAAAGATTCAAAATTTGTAGTCCCTTCAACAAGAGCTAACGCGTCAATGTCAGGAGCAAAAGTTGTCTTACGGTGAGGGGGCACCAGGTCAGACGGCTCGTCTTTGGGCACGTTAACACGCTCATTATCGACGGTGTATGCTGGGTGGTATTTTGAAAGATCTACCTCCTCAGCTATCAAAGACGCCAATGGCCTAGTCTCCGTAAGGCACTTTGCGTAATCTTCACGACTGAATGCCGACCCGTCGAGTTTAAACTCCGGGAAGCCGCCTTTCAGAAGCTCCACATCCAATTCTGCCAGATACGCTTTTGCCTGAGCAAGTGCCATGTGCGCTCCTACTCAAGCCGCCAATTTCCAGGTTTCAATCACCCATTGTGGCATGGTAGAGAGCTGCTTCAACATGTCCTTAATACTTCTTGGCGGATGCCTCAGGTTCTTCACGACCATGATGGAATATACAGAGGCTGTAAACAGTTGCTCTACATACGTGAAAATAGTCTTCAACTTCACAATTGGCAGCTCTACAAGGTTGTGGTTTTTTCGCCCTGCAAATAAAAGAAGGTACAATAAGCCACCACAAGGTTCATAAGCCGGAACATTGACAAAGGCGGGACGGAACACATACCAAAGATTGCTGCCAACATGTCGTTGATCTGTTTCACGAGAGTGGCATATTTTTCCTTCACGGGGCCGAATTTTTCTCGGCCTTTTTCGCACGTTTTGTCAGGATAGCTTTTTCCGCCTCGAACAGTTTTATGGCATGTTCCAGACGTTCATTTGCCTGACGTGTAGAATCTTCAAAGTGAGCCGCCATGGAATCGGCTTCATTTTTCAATCTTCTTTCTTCTTTAAGCCGTTTCTGCAGTCTCACAGCAACAGACTCAGCATTTTAACATATCCCTGGTGGACGAGCAACAAGCATCAGAAATCATTTTTTACAAGTCCCAAGAAGATTGCAAGCAATATCCTTGACACTTGGGGGCTAATGCATATTAGTTTTTTTGAAACTAAGATATGAAGAAGACACAGCTCATCTCAAGAAGATGAGTCGGCCCTTGGGGGCTACAGGTCGAACTTCTTCAGTCTTAAAGACCCGACTCATCTCAAGAAGATGAGTCGGCCCTTGGGGGCTACAAGTCAAACTTCTTTAGTCTTAAAGACCCGACTCATCTCAAGAAGATGAGTCGGCCCTTGGGGGCTACAGGTCGAACTTCTTTAGTCTTAAAGACCCGACTCATCTCAAGAAGATGAGTCGGCCCTTGGGGGCTACAGAGTTACTATAGGCTTTAGCTATTCTATAAAACCAGCTTATCATAACAAGCTGGTCTTTGGAAGCTAATGGTAGTATACAGAATAAATGGTAAAATGAGAAGATTACCTCATATTTCTCCTTCATTGTATTTATCATACTCTTTTCAATTTCCCGGCTCTCAGACAGCTGGGTCAAGTACTCTTGATACAGATCTTCAACACCAAGTACGGATAATTCCAGTAATTCCATCTTGGCCTTTCCCTTGTCCAAGGTCACTGGTTCATCCTTGCTCACGATTTTAGCCAAGGAGGTGGAAGCAGTTGGGGCCTGGAAACTTTCTTTAACAAACACAACGTCTGAAATGTTACGATCGGAAGACGCCATAAGTTCATCTGCAGAAGCCGACTTGGAAGGAAGGATGGATGATTCAATCTCGGGAGGAGCATCCGTAAAAACCAGCTCATTTGCTCCGGGCATCTCAGTGGCAGCCTCCCTCTCTACACTCGTATCAAGTTCCTTTTCAATATAAGAGTCAATCATTGGAGTTGTCTTCAGAAGAATTGGCGCCTCTTGGCCTGCTCTCCCAGAGGATTGTCCGCCTGCCCGTTTGGACACAACAGCTTTGGCTCTGTGGATTGTCACTACAACAAAAGTTATTATAAGTTGGGATCAAAACAGGGAAAAATATAAGTCAAACATTGCAAAGATAGAAGCTTACCCGCGATTGACACTGAAAGGGGGAAGCTATGACGCGCTTGAGTCGCCCAATGATGAAGGAGAATCCTGATAAAGGGAATTTGAAGGATAGAGAGGTTGTTTAAACAAACCGGCTCTAGGACGAGAATCGGTTGGACGATGGGGCACCTCAAGGCGTGGTTTGCGAGCCGGCGGCGCATAAGATAAACTAGGGTCTTCTTCATCCTGGTTCTTGCGTTTTCACGAGCCGGCAAAATGTGTTTTCTTCAAAAGAAAATTAGGAGCCAAATGAGCTTTTGGGTGTGATAATTTAACCTTCCGAACGGTTTGTCTTGGTCTCCGGGGAACAAACATTTCCGAAGGACTGGGGGAAGTTGGAATTACCTCAGTTTCATCGGCTTGACTAAAATCCGAGTCGCCCTGGCAAGAAGGTGCTTCAGCAAGCTCATTAAATAGGCAGCCGAGAGAGTCAAGTTCTACCTCAGATTCCTCCTCTGAAGATGACGCGGAGACTGGGGCATTCTTTTTACCCGTAGCAGGAACGGAGGCTTGAGGTGCAACTTTCGAAAAGTTAGAATCCGCCTGCAGATGCATGAAGTATATAATAAATAATGGCGAGGTGAAAGTAACATCAACTAAAGACAATGGAAATGGTCAATACCTGAGGCGGCGGGTTGAGAAGATAGAACGTATCCAAGCTGGTGACGCTGCATAGCTCTTTTGAGTCAGAGAAAAACTTCTTTGTTTCCTTGGTGAGAGCGTCGTCAGTGAGATTTTCACGGGAAAACCGCTGAGGATCATTTGAGGCGCCTGAATAGTCACACATCAAGCCGTCCCTTAAGATGATGGGTTGGATCCGCCACTTTAACCAACAGCGAATTAGATCTATCCTAGTCAGATCATGTGCGGTTAGGGCCCTCAATTTTGCATGAAGAGGCGCTAAAGGATCTCTCTCTTCTTCAGTTGGCCAACCCAGAAATTCCACCTTTCCACTAAGTCTTTCCAATCTGAAACCCGGCAGGGGATTTTCCCCTTCAGGTGAAGTATCTGTATAGTAGAACCAAGTTTTGTTCCACCCTTTTGGGTGACTCGCCAGTTTTGATTCTGGGAAGGCGCTTTTCTTTCTTTTCTGGATGGAAACGCCACCAAGCTCGCAGGAAGCACCATTCTTTGTTTCCGTTTGGCGGTTGAGTCACGGACGGCTCAATCTGAAGGCACACTTCACATAACACTTGAAATTGACAAATATTGGTCATAGACTTTGGACCAATGTCTTGAGGCCTGAGCTTGAAGAAGTGCAAGAGGTCCCTTAAGAATTTTAAGCCGGGAGGGCGGAAGCCTCTATGCAAATGATCAGTGGAGACCACAACCTCTCCTAGCCATGGTTGTGGGAATGGCTCTTCTTCGGGAGCCCGCCATTTTATAATCTTTTGAGCTGGCAAGAAGCCTTGGTCCACGAGGTTATCCAAGGTAAGCTTGGATTCTTTGGTCTTGGCCCAATTGCAAACTTTGGGGTTTTTCGGAGCCATGGCGGATTATGCAACAACTACAAGAGTAATAAGAAAAATAAGCCGGAGCAGAGTATAAGCCGCCTATACTAAAGTATTGTTATGAGCCGGCAAAATTTGAGAAGACAGAAGGGACATTCCCAACACTTAGCAGAAACATTGGGTCACAAACAAATTTCTATGAAAATTTCCCTATGGACGGATCTAATCAAGCGAGGAAAAACAGTGAGATATATATTCTAGCTGACGAAACGACCGAAACCATGGTGTTTCAAAGGATAACCCCCGATGGCTCATTTTAGATCTACTTATGAGGAAAATAGAGTGGAGATCGTTCTAAGAATATGCGACAATGAGCGGATAATATGTGGATCTACAAACAAAGTTTCGGACGAACATGATGAAAATGGCAAGAACACCGGAAATATCGAAGCCTAAATGGGGGGGGGGATTCATACCAGATGGCGTCGAAGCAGAAACGAATATGATTGAGTTTGCTTTGGCAGCCGCAAGAAGGCTTGATGACGCCGGCAATGGAGTTGAAGACTTCGGAGTCGCTTTGGGAGCTCTGACGGTGCTCGACCAACGGAGAAGCAGGAGGAGGAAGACGATGGGAAAAGGTTACTGTGGAGCCCAGTGGGCTTATTTATAAGGAGAAGAAAGTGAAGCGGCGCCGAGAAAAACGAAGCGACCGTGGTAAATTTGTGGCTACGAGTGCGCCTCGATTTTCGTGCCCACATAGATTTGGCGCAGTTTTCAAAGGGATACATTATGGTGACTTTGAAGAACAACGGTCAGCAAGGATGACGTCATTAAAAGCCAGATATTAGAGAAATGGCAAGTCTGGAAGTATTATAAGCCGGCATTATGAAATTCGTGGGAAACACAAATCCAAGGATGAGACGCCAAAGGAAAAGAAGAAAAATTGACATGAACATGATTCAAATCAATCTGGGGCCTAATGTCGGGGATATAACTCCGAGGTGTAACCTGCCCTACTGGACAGTCTTGTGACCAAGTTCAAGATGGACCGTGTTATTAAGACGAGGCAAGCGAGGCGGTGGCTGACTAGAGTCGCCAGGTGGCCCAACACTTGAAGATGGCGGCTCAAGGCCCACGAAGCTGAAGATGCCGGTCGGATTTCCCTAAGACACAAGGCAAGTTAGAGATATTGTAGGTTACGGGACATGATATGACCCAGACTCTATTGTAAACCCTAGGGCTTGACCTATATATAAAGGCAGGCCCCTAGGACCGGAGGACCTAAGTTACAACCTCTTGATAGCTAGGTTAGCGATTTCACACCCTTGTAATCGAGATCTATCCATCAAATACATACAAAGCAGGACGTAGGCTATTACCTCCATAGGAGGGGCCGAACCTGGCTAAACCCGACTCTCTCTCTCGTTCAACCCCTTCGAGTCGCCACCTCGTGGCGATGGCCTCACACCTAACTCCTGTTATGAGGACATCTGCCGGGTTGACAAAACCAAGACATGCTGGCTCCCCGTGGGCTCGGCGGGCCTGCAGCGGATGGTGGGGAGGACAGGGCGACGTGGCGGCTTAGGGTTGACGGAGGGGGCCCTCACGGCGGCGCCAAGTGGCGGGCAGGGGCTGGCGACTCCGGATCAATGGGAGGAGGCTAGGGCTAGGGTTGCCCAATTAGGCAGGTGGGATGTCTATATATAGTAGGGGTAGCTAGGGTTTGAGGATTTAGCCCGTTTTTGGACCCTTCGATCGCGATCGGACGGCTCCGATCGGAGGGAGGGGCTAGGTTGGGCTAGTGGGCTGTGTAGATGTCCATGGGATTGAGATGAGAGGGAAATGAGCGGCCCGGCACAAGTTTTGTAAAACCGAAAACGTCCGACAATCAAACCGGCTATAGTGCCGCTATATATTTAACGGTTCAAGTATCAAACGACCTCCGAGTGCGACGAAATGTGGCAGGCGGTCCACCTACAATATATTAAAACCGCTCTCCATGTTACAACCCATTCCGATAATATTTGATACGCACTTTTAAAAACAACATTTTAAAGGTGCCGTGGGCGCGTGCGTGTATGGTTGGTCTCGAAACGGTCCACGACAAAACGTAGAGAACCGACAACTACAAACAGATGCGAGTTTTCAAAAACGACAATACAGAGTGCCGATGCAATGCAGATGATGCGAATGATGCGATGATGAGTGCGACACACAAATGAATCACAATGTGAGACTCAAAATAAAAGGGGAATCTTCTGGAGCGTCGGTCCCGGGCTGTTACACAGTCGGATCAACCGCCAACGCCTGCCACCCGGGGGCCGGTATGTGTGCTGGGTGATCTGACTGATCAAAAGTGATAGGCGTCTTGCTCCAATTGAGATACTTTGTGGCAGTCGAAACCGCCATGTTGACCTCCCGATTGATGACCTTCAATTGGCTTTTGCTTTCAATGTCGGAGAAAATAATGAGGACTCGACATTGGGGTGCCCTGAGGCGTTCTCTTCCCTGACGTTGTCGTTCTCCTTGCCCCCGGAGGGCTCGCCACCCATCTCCTGATTTAGCAGGCGACACTCCCGAGTGGTGTGCTTCGGGTAGACGATGTTGCCGTCTTCATCCTTCTTGGTATGAATCTGACAGGGCTGATCCAGGATGTTCGATTTGAAGTCAGAATTCTTATTGGAGGTCGACTCTTTCTTCTTTTTATTCGACTTGCCCTTACTCTGGCTGTACACTGCTGTGGCCTCTGCTCTGCCGGGTGCGTCGGCTTTGCGCTTCTGCTTTTTGCCAGCATTGCCCCCCGACTGAGGAGCTTCGCTGGTCCAACCCTTGCCGCTACGGAAGCGGTCTTCTTCTTCACCATTGGCATGCTAGTTGGCGATTTCCTTGGCCCGACTAAGAGACAGGTCCCCAGCCCGACCGAACTTCAAGATGAGCTCTCGATACCGAGTGCCTGCCTTGAAGGCGCAGACAGCCTGGTGCTCAGACACATTCTCCACATTGTTGTGCAGAGTCGTCCAGCGCTGAATATACTCTCGGTGCGTCTCATTGCTTTTCTGGACACAATGTTGCAACTCCATTAAACCACCCGGGTGCTTGTAAGTGCCCTCGAATGTTTTGATAAACACTCGGGCCAAGTCCTCCCAGCAGTATAGGCAACTCGCAGGTAGTTGGTTTAGCCATGCTCGCGCGGATCCCTCCAGCATGAGCGGAAGGTGCTTCATCGCGACAAAATCATCGCCGCCACGGGTCTGGACGACCACCCGGTAATCCTCAAGCCAAGTTTCCGGCTTTGATTAGCTGTTGAACTTTCCAATTCCCATTGCCAACTTGTAGTTGGAAGGGATTTCGGCCTCTCGGATATATCTACTGAAGCATTCGAGACCAGATGTCCCCCACCCACTCACTTGGTCTCTGTTGTGGATGTTCCTGTCAACCACATTCTGGGTTATAATGGACCTGGCATTGAGCTAAGGGGGTCACTGGTAGTCTTCTCCGTAGCCCCTGTGCCGAATGGGACTCCGCTCGCGGCCCTCCACATGGGGTCGGCCGTCGTCATAAGGACGCTGGCCGCACGATCCGCCCCTCGGAGGTGTCGTCCAACTGATGTCGCGGCCGTCACACCAGCGCCCTCCGTCCAGGCCTCTCTGAGGAGGAGGAGATCGCTGGTTTGTTCTTGGCGCGAGTGGACTATGTGTAGACTGCACCGTATCCTCCTGAGCGGACTTGTTGTGTATGCACTGAGCCGACTGCGAAACCGCGGAATTCTGTTGCATGGCAGTCTTCAACAGAGTCTGGATCTGCCGAATGCCTTCTCCCACGGCCGAGTCAGATGGCTGAATAGATTCACCAATCCGAGTGGTTGCAGCCAAATTCAACATCGGTGTGCGCATCACCGGGATATCATACGACCGATCGTCCAGAAACAATCACCACCGATTGCGGCTGGAGCTAGGACGCTCCCTTGCCGCGCGGTCATCGATTGACTGCTGAAGTCGCTCGAGACGCTCGCGCTCAGCCAAGGTGGCTTGCGTGTGTCCTCCGAGGCTATCTCCTCCGGGGTTGTCCCGGTTATAAGCGTAAGCAGAACTTGATCGTTCTTGTGCCTGATCTCTTCCCGCTTCTCCTGATTGAGGGACTGGGGAATGTAGGCGTCGGTGTCGACGTCGTCACGGCCACCTTCTCGACCACGGGGGTTACCCGCGGAGTACCCAGGGTGTGCTCCCTGCCCGTATCGGCCATCAAAATCTCCGCAGCGTTTTCGCTGCTCTCACACTCGGACGCATCGAAAGACTCGTCGCCCGAGGAAGGGAACATGCTGAGGACGGGCTCGTCGGAGTCGAACACAGCCACCTATCTAGGCATGGCTTGGAGCTCCAAGGCATGCTTGATCCATCACTGTAGCCGCGATCGCCTGGAGCGCTTGCGTCAAGCCGCAACGGGACGAGGAGGCGCCGAAAGATATGGCACCGACGACTGTCGGAGAAGGACTCCGTGCATCGCCGTGCTGAAGTGCGCCGCGTGCTGACCCACAAGTATAGGGGGTCAATCGTAGCCGTTTCGATAAGTAAGAGTGTCGAACCCAACGAGGAGTACAAGGATATGACAAGCGGTTTTCAGCAAGGTAATTTCTGCAAGCACTGAAATTGTAGGTAACAGATAGTTTGATGGCAAGGTAATTGGTAACAAGCAAGTAACGGTACGGTAAATAAAGTGAAGCAAGATAGCCCAATCCTTTTGTGGCAATGGACAGCCAGAACAGTTTCTTATAATAGGCAAAGTGTGCTTGAGGGTACACGGGAATTTCGTCTTGTCACTTTTATCATGTTGGTTTGATTCGCGTATGCTACTTTGATAATTTGATATGTGGGTGGACCGGTTCTTGTGTGCTGTTCTTACTTGAACAAACCTCCCACTTATGATTAACGCCCTCGCAAGCATCCGCAACTACAAGAAAAGTATTAAGATAAAATGTAACCATAGCATTAAATGTTTGGATCCAAATCAGCCCCTTACGAAGTAGCGCATAAACTAGAGTTTAAGCTTCAGTCACTCTAGCAACTCATCATCTAATAGCTACTCCACAATGCATTCCCTTAGGCCCAAGGATGGTGAAAAGTCATTTAGTCGACGTTCACATGACACCACTAAGGGAATCACAACATACATATGCTACTTCTCGAGCATGCGTTGGTTTCCGTGAAGAGGAACGGGTGATGCAGCAAAGTAGATAAGTATTTCCCTCAGTTGTTGAGAACCAAGGTATCAATCCAGTAGGAGATACAAGCAAGTCACCAATGGATGTACCTACACAAATAATCAAACACTTGCACCCAACGCTATAAAGGGGTTGTCAATCCCTTCACGGTTACTTGCAAGGATGAGATCTGATAGAGATAGATAGAATAGATTGCTTGAAAGTAAAGTAAAACAAAAGTAAAAATATTGCAGCAAGGTATTTTTGGTGTTTTTGGTTTTAAATCTGAAAGTATAAGATGGAAAATAGACCCGGGGGCCATAGGATTCACTAGAGGCTTCTCTCATGATGGCAAGTATTACGGTGGGTGAACAAATTACTGTCGAGCAATTGATAGAAAAGCGAATAATTATGAAGATATCCAAGGCAATGATTATGCATATAGGCATCACGTCCGTGTCAAGTAGACCGAAACGATTCTGCAGCTACTACTATTACTCCACACATCGACCGACTCCTGCCTGCATCTAGAGTATTAAGTTCATGAAGAACAGAGTAACACATTAGGTAAGATGACATGATGTAGAGGGATAAACTCAAGCAATATGATGAAAACCCCATCTTTTTATCCTCGATGGCAACAATACAATACGTGCCTCGCTACCCCTACTATGTCACTGGGTGAGGACACCGCAAGATTGAACCCAAAACTAAGCACTTCTCCCATTGCAAGAATTACCAATCTAGTTGGCCAAACCAAACCAATAACTCGAAGAGACTTGCAAAGATATGAAATCATGCATATAAGAATTCAGAAAAGACTCAAATAATATTCGTAGATAATCTGAACATAAACCCACAATTCATTGGATCTCGACAAACACACCGCAAAAGAGTATTACATCGGATAGATCTCCATGAAGATCATGAAGAACATGGTATTGAAGAGCAAAGAGAGAGAAGAAGCCATCTAGCTACTAGCTATGGACCCAAAGGTCTGTGGTGAACTACTCACGCATCATCGGAGGGGCAATGGAGTTGATGTAGATGCCCTCCGTGATCGAATCCCCCTCCGGCAGATTACCGGAAAAGGCTCCAAGATTGGATCTCACGGGAACCGAGGCTCCTAGCGGCGGAAAAGTGTTTTCGTGGCTCTCTCTGGTATACAGGGAATATTTTGGAATTTATAGGCTAAAAATTAGGGTTGGGGGAGTTGCCGTGGGCCCACAAGCCAGGGGGGCGCGCCCTACCCCCCTGGGCGCGCCCCTGTGGCTTGTGGCCACACGGCGGATCTCCTGCCTTGGTCTCCAAGCTCGGTAGTTGTCTTCTGGTCCAAGAAAAATTATTCCGAAGATTTTATTCTGTTTGGACTCCGTTTAATATTCCTTATCTGCAATACTCAAAAACAAGGAAAAAACAAAAATTGGCACTAGGCTCTAGATTAATAGGTTAGTCCCAAAAATAATATAAAATAGCATATTAATGCATATAAAACATCCAAAACAGATAATATAGTAGCGTGGAACAATAAAAAATTATAGATACGTTGGAGACGTATCAAGCATCCCCAAGCTTAATTCCTGCTCGTCCTCGAGTAGGTAAATGATAAAAACAGAATTTTTGATGTGGAATGCTACCTAACATATTTATCCACGTAATATTCTTTATTGTGGCATGAATATTCAGATCCGTAAGATTCAAAACAATAGTCTAATATTGACATAAAAACAGTAATACTTCGAGCACACCAACAAGGCAATCGTGTCCTTTCGAAACAACATGGCCTTAGAAAGTTATCCCTACAAAATCATATGGTCTGGCTATGCTCCATCTTCCCCACACAAAGTATCTAAATCATGCACAACCCCGATGAACAAGTCAAGCAATTGTTTCACACTTTTGGTGTTCTCAAACCTTTTCAACTCTCACGCAATACATGAGCGTGAGCCATGGATATAGCACTATAGGTGGAATAGAATATGGTGGAGGTTGCAAGGAAAAAGGAGAAGATAGTCTCACATCAACTAGGCGTATCAACGGGCTATGGAGATGCCCATCAATAGATATCAATGTGAGTGAGTAGGGATTGCCATGCAACGGGTGCACTAGAGCTATAAGTGTATGAAAGCTCAAAAAGAAAACTAAGTGGTCGTGCAAGATGAAACTCCACTAGTTATATGAAAGTGACAAAATAGGAGACTCTCTATCATGAAGATCATGGTGCTTACTTTGAAGCACAAGTGTGGAAAAAGATAGTAGCAATTGTCCCTTCTCTCTTTCTCTCATTTTTTTTGGGTGGGCATCTTTGGCCTCTGTTTTTTATTTGGGCTTCGCTGGCCTCTTTTATTTTTTTGTAAAGTCCGGATACTCATCCCAACTTGTGAGGGAGTCATGGCTTCCATCATCCTTTTCTCACACGGGACAATGCTCTAATAATGAAAATCATCACACTTTTATTTACTTACAACTCAAAAGAAAAATTACAACTCGATATCTATGACAAAATATGACTCTATATGCATTCCTCTGGCGGTGTACCGGGATGTGCAATGATCTAGCATAGCAAATGGCATACATCATGCTAGCTGTCTTACGATCATGCAAAGCAATATGACAATGATGGTGCGTGTCATAATAAACGAAACGGTGGAAGTTGCATGGCAATATATCTCGGAATGGCTATGGAAATGCCATAATAGGTAGATATGGTGGCTGTTTTGAGGAAGGTGTATGGTGGCTATTTTGAGGAAGGTGGGTTTGATGTACCGGCGAAAGTTGCGCGGTACTAGAGAGGCTAGCAAAGGTGGAAGGGTGAGAGTGCGTATAATCCATGGACTCAACATTAGTCATAAAACACTCACATACTTATTGCAAAAGTCTACTAGTTATCAAACAAAGCATTAGACGCATGCTCCTAGGGGAGAGGTTGGTAGGAGTTAACCATCGCGTGCTCCCGACCCTCACACAAAGGTCGACAATCATTAAACAAATCATGCTCCGACTTCGTTACATAACGGTTCACCATGCGTGCATGCTACGGGAATCACAAACTTCAACACAAGTATCTCTCCAATTCACAACTACTCACTAGCATGACTCTCATATTACCATCTCTATTATCTCAAAACTATATGCAAGGAATCAAACTTCTCATAGTATTCAATGCACTTAATATGAAAGTTTTTATTATATCCCTCTTGGATGCCCATTATATTAGGACTAAATTCATAACCTAAACAAATTACCATTCTGTTTTAAGAAACTCTCAAAATAATATAAGTGAGGTACGAGAGTTCAATAATTTCTATAAAATAAAACACCACCATGCTCTAAAAAGATATAAGTGAAGCACTAGAGCAACATTGCCTAGCTCAAAAGATATAAGTGAAGCACATAGAGTATTCTAATAAATTCACGAATCAGCATGTCTCTCTCAAAAAGATGTGTGCAGCAAGGATGATTGTGGCAAACTAAAAAGCAAAGACTCATATCATACAAGACGCTCCAAGCAAAACACATATCATGTGGTGAATAAAAATATAGCCTCAAGTAAATTTACCGATGGATTGAAGACGAAAGAGGGGATGCCTTCCGGGGCATCCCCAAGCTTAGGATTTTTGGTATCCTTGAATATGGCTTGGGGTGCCTTGGGCATCCCCAAGCTTAGGCTCTTGCCACTGCTTATTCCATAGTCCATCAAATCTTTACCCAAAACTTGAAAACTTCACAAGACAAAACTCAACAGAAAACTCATGAGATCCGTTAGTATAAGAAAAATAAATCACCACTTTAGGTACTGTTGTAAACTCATTCTTTATTTATATTTGTGTAATACCTACTGTATTCTAACTTCTCCATGGTTCATACCCCCCGATACAACCCATAGATTGATCAAAATAAGCAAACAACACAAAGAAAACAGAATCTGTCAAAAACAGAACAGTCTGTAGCAATCTGTAGACTTCGAATACTTCTGTAACTCTATAAATTCTGAAAAATTAGGACAACCAGGGAAATTTGTATATAAATCTTGTGTAAAAAATTCAGATCAAAAGCACGTTCCAGTAAATTTATAAAAATTCTGGACTGAGCACAAAAGTTTCTGTTTTTTAACAGAATCAAACCACAAATACCGTAGACCATCCCAAAGGTGTTACTTGGCTCAAACACTAATTTAAACAAGAAAACACAATTATTACAGAAGTAATAATGTGCAAAACACACCAAAACAGAAACAAAAAACAGAAAACGAAAATAAGATTGGGTTGCCTCCCAACAAGCGCTATTGTTTAACGCCCCTAGCTAGGCAAAACGCAATAGATCTAGGTATTGTCATCTTTGGTATGCAATTCCTCGATTGCACACTTATAAACCCTAGGAGATTCTTTGGTTTCATCAATTATCATACTCCTAGGAAAGAAATCAAGAAACTCACTTGTAGCAATAGGTTCCCGAACGATATTAATGAAATTAGGGTGAACACTTATCATCTTAAGATCTTCATCCCCTTTACTAGAGGATTCACCCTTATTCTTGGGAACATAAATAAACTTGGAAGCCTTAGGAGGAGATTTTGAGGTGGTTTGGGCAGAAGCAAAAGCGGAACCCAAGTTAGTGATAATGTCCTCTAGCTTTCCAATTCTAGAGGAATCTTGATCCAATTTTTCATTAACTATGGGTTCTTTTTCCTTTAGGTTTTTTAAAGTAACTCCTACCTTAGATCCATATTGTGTGATATGATTATGGATCTTTTTATCCAAGGTTTCAATGAGATCTATAGTAGCAACTTTATTTTCAATGATATCAAGCCTTCGCATCACATGTTCCAAAGTTAAAATAGTTTCATTAACCATGAGAGGGGGTGAACCAACCAAATTTATCATGGCATTATAAGAATCAAAGGTATTGTTCCCCAAGAAATTCCCTCCCGTAATGGTATCCAAAACATATCTATTCCAAGGAAAAACACCCACATAAAAATTGCGAAGGAGAACGGTAGTAGATTGCTTACGAGTAGATCTATTTTGAGCATTGCAAATCCTATGCCAAGCATCCTTTAAATTTTCTCCCTCCCTTTGCTTGAAATTTGAACTTCATACTCGGGAGTACTAATGATAGTAGCAAGGCTAGCCATGAGCTTTAAGCGATCTATCACACAAGCAAACAAAAAGAAAACGAAAAGGCGGACGGAAGAAGGGCGAATAAAAAGGCAAACCTTTTTGGAAAATCGTTTTAGAAGTGGGGGAGAGGAAAATGAGAGGCAAATGGCCAATAAAGTAAATGCAAGAGATGAGTTTGTGATGGGTACTTGGTAGGCTTGATGTAGATCTCCCCGGCAACGGCGCCAGAAATCCTTCTTGCTACTTCTCGAGCATGCGTTGGTTTCCGTGAAGAGGAACGGGTGATGCAGCAAAGTAGATAATTATTTCCCTCAGTTGTTGAGAACCAAGGTATCAATCCAGTAGGAGATACAAGCAAGTCACCAATGGATGTACCTACACAAATAATCAAACACTTGCACCCAACACTATAAAGGGGTTGTCAATCCCTTCACGGTTACTTGCAAGGATGAGATGTGATAGAGATAGATACAATAGATTGCTTGAAAGTAAAGTAAAACAAAAGTAAAAATATTGCAGCAAGGTATTTTTGGTGTTTTTGGTTTTAGATCTGAAAGTATAAGATGGAAAATAGACCCGGGGGGCATAGGTTTCACTAGAGGCTTCTCTCATGATGGCAAGTATTACGGTGGGTGAACAAATTACTGTCGAGCAATTGATAGAAAAGCGAACAATTATGAAGATATCCAAGGCAATGATTATGCATATAGGCATCACGTCCGTGTCAAGTAGACCGAAACGATTCTGCATCTACTACTATTACTCCACACATCGACCGACTCCTGCCTGCATCTAGAGTATTAAGTTCATGAAGAACAGAGTAATGCATTAGGTAAGATGACATGATGTAGAGGGATAAACTCAAGCAATATGATGAAAACCCCATCTTTTTATCCTCGATGGCAACAATACAATACGTGCCTCGCTACCCCTACTATGTCACTGGGTGAGGACACCGCAAGATTGAACCCAAAACTAAGCACTTCTCCCATTGCAAGAATTACCAATCTAGTTGGCCAAACCAAACCAATAAATCAAAGAGACTTGCAAAGATATGAAATCATGCATATAAGAATTCAGAAAAGACTCAAATAATATTCATAGATAATCTGAACATAAACCCACAATTCATCGGATCTCAACAAACACACCGCAAAAGAGTATTACATCGGATAGATCTCCATGAAGATCATGAAGAACATGGTATTGAAGAGCAAAGAGAGAGAAGAAGCCATCTAGCTACTAGCTATGGACCCGAAGGTCTGTGGTGAACTACTCACGCATCATCGGAGGGGCAATGGAGTTGATGTAGATGCCCCCTGTGATCGAATCCCCCTCCGGCAGATTAACGGAAAAGGCTCCAAGATTGGATCTCATGGGAACCGAGGCTCCTGGCGGCGGAAAAGTGTTTTCGTGGCTCTCTCTGGTATACAGGGAATATTTTGGAATTTATAGGCTGAAAATTAGGGTTGGGGGAGTTGCCGTGGGCCCACAAGCCAGGGGGCGCACCCTACCCCCCTGGGCGCGCCCCTGTGGCTTGTGGGCACACGGCGGCTCTCCTGCCTTGGTCTCCAAGCTTGGTAGTTGTCTTCTGGTCCAAGAAAAATTATTCCGAAGATTTTATTCCGTTTGGACTCCGTTTAATATTCCTTATCTGCAATACTCAAAAACAAGGAAAAAACAGAAACTGGCACCAGGCTCTAGATTAATAGGTTAGTCCCAAAAATAATATAAAATAGCATTTTAATGCATATAAAACATCCAAAACAGAAAATATAATAGCATGGAACAATCAAAAATTATAGATACGTTGGAGACGTATCAACGTATCATCAAAATATCGAACACATATCAAATTCACATGATAACTTGCAACATGACTTCTCCCGTGACCTCAAGAACAAAGGTAACTACTCACAAATAATATTCATTCTCAAGATCAGAGGGGTATTGAATAGCATAATTGATCTGAACATATAATCTTCCACCAAGTAAACCATATAGTAATCAACTACAGGATGTAATCAACACTACTAGTCACCCACAGGTACCAATCTGAGGTTCCGGTACAAAGATTGAACACAAGAGATGAACTAGGGTTTGAGAGGAGATGGTGCTGTTGAAGATGTTGATGAAGATTGGCCTCCCAAAGATGAGAGGGGTGTTAGTGATGATGACGGCTTTGATTTCCCCCTCCGGGAGGGAAGTTCCCCCGGCGGAATCGCTCCGCCGGAGGGCAAAAGTGCTCCTGCCCAAGTTCTGCCTCGAGACAGCAGCGTGCCATCCCGAAAGTCCTCTATTTATTTTTTCTAGGTCAAAAGACCTTAAATACTAGAAGATGGGCACCGAAGATGGGCCGTGCTAGGCACAACCAACCAGGGCGCGCTTGGGGTGCCTGACGCGTCCTGGTGTCTTGTGCTCACCAGGTGGCCCTCCTCCGGTAGTTATTTGCTCCTGTATTTTTTATTTGTTCCAAAATAATTCTCCGTGAAGTTTCAAATTATTTGGAGATGTGCAGAATAGGTATATCTGATGTGCTTTTTCAGGTCCAGAATTCCAGCTACCGGTATTCTCCCTCTTTGTGTAAACCTTGCATATTATGAGAGAAAAGGCGTTAGAATCACTCCCTAAATCAGTATTATACATCAAAACATTATAAATAACAGTAGGAAATCATGATGCAAAATGGACGTATCAACTCCCCCAAGCTTAGACCTCGCTTGTCCTCAAGCGAAAGCCGATATTGAAAAGCATGTCCACATGGTTTGAGAGAGAGAGGTGTCGATAAAAACAAAATACGGACATAGTAGCATCATGCTTATTATCATAACAGCAACAAACTTTATCATAGAACTTATTGATATAGCTTTTATTTTATAACTTCGTCATATAACTTCTGATGAACAAGTAACAATTCATCACAACATACAAGTATAAAGCATAAACCTTATTGAAAACCAACAAACTATGTTCTCGGTCAACTTTGCAACTACAATTCATCATATTTTCAGGAAGAGTCTCGTGTCGGAGCCTTTTGGCAAGTCCACATACTCAACTATTCTTTAGTCTTCTATGATTGCTAACACACACAACATACCCATGAGCAAAAAGTTTCAACCGAACACATAGAAAGATAGGGGCTTATAGTGTCGCCTCCCAACGTATTCACCTCAAGGGTGATGTCAACAATAATAACTCATGCTCACTCATATCCAACTGGATATATGTGCCTAGATCTTTCCTCACCACATGATGCTTGCAAAAAACGTAAAAAGGAATAGAGAAGGATACTTTGACTCTTGCATAAAAGTAAATACATAAAAGTAAAAGATAGGCCCTTCGCAGAGGGAAGCAGAGGTATCATGCGCTTTTTGGTTTGTATGCCAAATCCCTTAATGTAAAAGAACGTCACACAATATTGGCCCCTATGATAGCAACCTTTATTATGCAGTCCGTCGATTTTATTACTTTGCCATCTTAAGTTCGTACAACGCTCAATTTTCTCTTACACTAATTGATCAAACACATTTAGAGGCAATTTTTATTGCCTTATTGCACCAATGACAACTTACTTGAAGGATCTTACTCGATCCATAGGTAGGTATGGTGGACTCTCAAAACATGAGTTTGGGTTTAGGGTTTTGGATGCACAAGTAGTATCTCTACTTAGTGCGGAATTTTTGGCTAGCAAAGATATTGAGGAAGAACCACATGTTGAAAGATCTATGACAATATAACTTCTATGTGTATATGAACAAACATAAATCATTACGTTGTCTTCCTCGTCCAACGTCAACAATTTTGGCATATAATATTTAATGGGGGCTCACAATCATAAAAGATGTCCAAGATAGTGTATTTGCATGTGAATCTTATCTTCCCTTATTAATTCTTTCATGAATTGCATCATTGACCAATGCTATGTTTGCCAATCTCCAATAAATTTTACCACTTATACTTTTCTTTACGTGATGTCATTACTTACCATTAGATTAGCATATGATTCTTTTCATTTGCTTCCTTTTTATTTTGATTGCTGCAAGAAAGTAAAGAGGCAAAAGCTCAAACTAAACTTTATTATATAACTCTCACTCGATTACATAGATAGATAGATCATGAAACTAGCACTCGAAAATAGATCAAACTAAACTTTTATTCAACTAAATCACGAAAAAGCTAAGGATCGAACTAAAATAGGTAAAGGTGAATAAAAGTGATTGTGATACGATACCGGGGCACCTCCCCCAAGCTTGGCTCAAGCCAAGGGGAGTGCCCATACCCGTGTGTTCAATTCTCCTTTGGTGGTGAAAATGATGAAGGTGGTGGTAATGAAGTAGCCTTGTTCTTCAACTTATATTTGAGCATAAAATTTTCCTCCCTTAGATCATCATTCTCTAACTCGAGCTTTAATATCTTTTTGCATAATGCCGCCTTGCTCTCCTGCAGAAAAGGAGATGGAATAAATTGAACCTCAGGCTTGTATCCTTTAGGGAGGCTTGACTTCTTGAATTCCACATGCATGTCTCCGGGTTGAGGTAGTGGGTCATCCTCTTCCTCAGAGCTGTCATCCTTTGTTTTCTTCATGACAACGTCTTCCTCCTCGTCTGTGGTCCATCCATAATGTTCCACTTCTCCATATATCTTAGGGTTTGCAATATAGTCAGCAACATAGCTCTCCCACTCTGAATCTTGAGACGACATATTTTCAGATCTGCCAGGAAAAAAGCACGAAACAAGAACAGTGGATTTTTCTGCGATGCGGTGGTCAAAACTATCGGGGGTGTATATAATTTTTTTTCTTGGGAAGCAAGAATATGGAAGGAAAACGGAGTCGCAAAGGTGGCCGAGGTGGGCACAACCCACCAGGGCGCGCCTGGTAGGGCTAGCGCGCCCTAGTGTATCGTGCTCACCTCGGTTGCTTTCCCGTTTATTTCTTATTTTCCTAATTTTTATAATATTCCAAAACTGACAGAAAATATTTTTGCGGATTTTTTGAAGTCCGTTTACTTACCATATCACATACCTCCTCTTTTTTCGAATTCTGGAGTGTTCCGGAAGGTTTCTTTTATAATGTTTAATTCTTTGTCCATTGACCACCTTCGGGTTTGTACCTTCGGCATTATTAATCATGATAGCTCCAGAACGATAAACCTCTTTGATAATATATGATCCTTCCCATTTGGAGAGAAGCCGACCTGCAGAAAATCTTAAACGAGAGTTGTACAAAAGAACATAGTCTCCAACTTTGAATTCTCGCTTTTGGATTCTTTTGTCATGCCATATTTTTACTTTTTCTTTGAATAGTTTGGCATTTTCATAAGCTTGTGTTCTCCATTCATCTAGCGAGCTAATATCAAATAACCTCTTCTCACCGGCAAGTTTGAAATCATAATTGAGTTCTTTAATTGCCCAAAATGCTTTATGTTCTAACTCTAGAGGTAAATGACAAGCTTTTCCATATACCATTTTGTATGGAGACATACCCATAGGATTTTTATAAGCTATTCTGTAGGCCCAAAGTGCATCATATACTTTCTTAGACCAATTCTTTCAAGACCTATTGACACTTTTTTGTAATATTATTTTTATTTCTCTATTGCTAAGTTCAACTTGACCACTAGGTTGAGGATGATAGGGTGATGTAATTCTATGGTTAACATCAGATTTAGCAAGCATTTTACGGAAAGCACCATGAATAAAGTGTGAACCACCATCAGTCATTAAATATCTAGGGACTCCAAACCTCGGGAAGATAACTTCTTTAAGCATTTTAATGGAGGTATTGTGATCAAGACTACTAGTTGGAATAGCTTCTACCCACTTAGTGACATAATCAACAGCAACCAAAATATTAGTGTACCCATTGGAGGAAGGGAAAGGTCCCATATAATCAAAACCCCAAACATCAAATGGTTCCACAACAAGTGAATAATTCATAGGCATTTCCTGACGCTTACCGATATTACCAATTCTTTGACATTCATCACAAGACAAGACAAACTTACGGTCATCCTTCAAGAGAGTAGGCCAATAAAAACCAGATTGCAGTACCTTGTGAGTAGTTCTATCTCCCGCATGATGTTCTCCATAAGCTTCGAAATGACATTTCCGTAGGATTTGTTCCTGTTCATACTCAGGTACACAATGTCTAATAATACCATCTACCCCTTCTTTATAAAGATGTGGGTCATCCAAAAAGTAATGTCTTAAATCATAGAAGAATTATTTTTCTTTTGTTGGTATGTGAAACTAGGTAGTATATATTTAGCAACAATGTAGTTAGCATAATCAACATACAAGGAGTGTTTTGAGAAACATTTATTGCAGCTAACTGTTCATAATGAAAACTATCATCAATAGGTAGTGGGTCATCAAGAATATTTTCCAACCTAGACAAGTTATCATCTACGGGGTTCTCAGCTCCCATCCTATCAATTATATGTAAATCAAACTCTTGAAGAAAGAGAACCCACCTAATGAGTCTAGGTTTAGCATCTTTCTTTTCCATAAGATATTTTATAGCAGCATGATCGGTGTCAACAATAACTTTGGAATCAACAATGTAGGATCTAAATTTATCACAAGCAAACACAACTGCTAAAAATTCTTTTTCAGTAGTAGCATAATTTCGTTGGGCATTGTCTAGAGTTTTGCTAGCATAATGGATAACATTTAATTTCTTATCAACTCTTTGTCCTAGAACAACACCAACAGCATAATCACTAGCATCACACATAATTTGAAAAGGCAAGTTCCAATCAGGTCGTTGACCGATAGGTGCAGAAGTTAAGGCTTTCTTGAGTGTTTCAAAGGCTTCTACACAATCATGATAAAAAACAAATGGAATGTCCTTTTGGAAAAGATTAGTAAGAGGCCTAGAAATTGTAGAGAAGTCTTTAATGAACCTCCTATAGAAACCAGCATGACCAAGGAAACTCTGAATACCTTTAATATCTTTAGGACATGGCATTTTCTCAATTGCATCAACTTTAGCTTTATCCACCTCAATACCTCATTCAGATATTTTATGCCCCAAGACAATACCTTCATTCACCATAAAGTGGCACATCTCCCAATTCAAGACAAGATTAGTTTGTTCACATCTCTGCAAAACTCGATCAAGGTTGCTTAAGCAATCATCAAAAGAAGTTCCGTAAACGGAAAAATCATCCATGAAAACCTCCACAATCTTTTCACAAAAATCAGAGAGTATAGCAGTCATACATCTTTGAAAGGTAGGAGGTGCATTACATAAACCAAAAGGCATACGTCTATAAGCATAGGTTCCAAAAGGACAAGTAAAGGTGGTTTTCTCTTGATCAGATTGTGATACAGGTATTTGAGAGAAACCAGAATATCCATCCAGAAAACAAAAGTTTGTGTGCTTAGATAATCTTTCTAGCATTTGATCAATGAAAGGCAGAGGGTAATGATCTTTTCTAGCAGCTTTATTTAATTTTCTAAAATCAATTACCATTCTATAGCCAGTGACGATTCTTTGTGGAATAAGTTCATTTTATCATTAGGAACAACAGTAATACCTCCTTTCTTAGGGACACAATGAACGGGACTTACCCATCTACTATCATCTATGGGATAGATTATACCTGCTTCCAGAAGCTTTAGTATTTCAGTTCTTACCACTTCTTTCATCTTAGGATTCAATCGTCGTTGGTGATCAACAACGGGTTTAGCATTAGGTTCCATATTAATCTTGTGCTGACATAGAGTGGGACTAATGCCCTTAAGATCATCAAGAGTATATCCAATAGCAGCCCGGTGCTTCCTCAATTTTTTTAATAATCTTTCTTCTTCATGTTCTGAGAGGTTAGTACTAATAATAACACGATATATCTTTTTCTCATCAAGATAAGCATACTTCAAAGTGTCAGGCAATTATAATAATTCAAACACAGGATCACCTTTAGGTGGAGGAGGACCTCCTAGAGTTTCAGTAGGCAAATTGTGTTTTAGGAGAGGTTGTTGTTCAAAGAAATTTTTATCTATTTCATTCCTTTCATGCAAGTGCATATCATTTTCATGGTCAAGCAAATATTGTTCTAGTGGATCGGTAGGAGGTACGTCAATAGAAGCAAGACTAATTATTTCATCCTTACTAGATAATTCTTTATCACGAGGTTGTCTACTAAACTTGGAAAAATTAAACTCATGAGACACATCACAAAAACTAACACCGACAATTTGTTTTTCACAATCTATCTTAGCATTTACGTTGTTCAAGAAAGGTCTACCAAAGAAAATGGGACAAAAGTCATCTTGTTGGGAACCAAGAACTAGAAAATCAGTTGGGTATTTTATTTTCCCACACAAGACTTCAACATCTCTAACAATCCCAAGTGGTGTGATGGTGTCTATATTAGCAAGTTTAATAGTAACATCAATGTCTTCTATTTCAGCAAGTGCTATTTCATTCATAATTTCTTGGTATAAGGTAAAAGGAATAGCACTCACACTAGCACCCAAATCACATAAACCATGATAGCAATGATCTCCTATTTTGAATGAGACAATAGGCATGCCCACTATGGGTCTATGTTTATCTTTTTCATTGGGTTTAGCAATTCTAGCAGCTTCATCACAGAAGTAAATAACATGCCCATCCATATTTTCTACCAAGACATGTTTAACCATAGCAACACTAGGTTCTACTTTAATTTGCTCAGAGGGCTTAGGTACTTTAATATTACTCTTGCGAACCACAGTTGATACCATAGCATGTTCCTTTATCCTAACAAGGAAAGGTGGTTTTTCAATATAAGCAGTAGCCACAACTAGATCAACATTGTAAATGATGGTTTCATCTTTGGCTTTTACCGGTTCTTTAATTTTTCTTTAATAGAGGGATTATATTTAAACAACTTCTCCTTAGGGAGATCAACATGAGTAGCAAATGATTCACAGAAAGAGGCTACTATCTTAGAGTCAAGTCCATATTTAGTGCTAAACTTGTGAAAAGCATCGGTATTCATAAAAGATTTAACACAATCAAACTTAAGATTTATACCTAACTCATTACCTTCGTCGAGTTCCCAATCTTCAGAGTTGTGTTTAATTCTTTCTAAGAGATCCCACTTGAATTCAATAGTCATCTTCATAAAAGAACCAGTACAAGAAGTATCGAGCATGGATTGATCATTATGAGAAAGCCGATCATAAAAATTCTGAATAATAGTTTCCCTTGGGATATCATGATTGGGGCGTGAATATAACATTGACTTAAGCCTCCCCAAGCTAGAGCGATGCTTTCTCCTTCACGAGGCCAAAAATTATATATTTAATTCCGATCACGATGAACTAGATGCATAGGAAAAAACTTTTGGTGGAATTCTAATTGCAATCGATTCCAGTTCCACGATCCAATATCATCACATAGCCTATACCATGTCAATGCTTTTCCCTTCAAACATAAAGGGAGAAATGTCTTCTTAACTTCATCTCCGGGTAAACCTGCAAGGTTAAATAATCCACAAACTTCATTCAAATGTATTAGGTGCATATCAGGATGTTCAGTTCCATCTCCTGCATAAGGATTAGCTAGCAGTTGTTCTACCATACCCGAAGGAATTTCATAACCAATATTTTCAGTAGGTGCAGTAGGTTGAGGGGCAACTAATTGTGGTCCCGGTCGAGGTGAAGATACCCCGAACAAACCCCTCAAAGGATTGTTTTCCATAGTAGCAACTGACAATAAATTGCAGCACGTAGTATAAGTTTTTCCTTACCGATTTCCACTTACCAAGAGCACTTCACTCCCCGGAATGGCGCTAAAAAAGAGTCTTGATGACCCACAAGTATAGGGGGTCAATCGTAGTCATTTCGATAAGTAAGAGTGTCGAACCCAACAAGGAGGAGAAGGAAATGACAAGCAGTTTTCAGCAAGGTAATTTCTGCAAGCACTGAAATTGTAGGTAACAGATAGTTTGATAGCAAGGTAATTGGTAAGAAGCAACTAACGGTATGGTAAATAAAGTGCAGAAAGGTAGCCCAATCCTTTTGTGGCAAAGGACAGGCCAGAATAGTTTCTTATAATAGGCAAAGTCTTCTTGAGGGTAAACGGGAATTTCATCTAGTCACTTTTATCATGTTGGTTTGATTCGCGTTCGCTACTTTGATAATTTGATATGTGGGTGGACCGGTGCTTGGGTGCTGTTCTTACTTGATCAAACCTCCCACTTATGATTAACCCCCTTGCAAGCATCCGCAACTACAAGAAAAGTGTTAAGATACCATCTAACCATAGCATTAAACGTTTGGCTACAAATTAGCCCCTTACAAAGTAGCGCATAAACTATGGTTTAAGCTTTTGTCACTCTAGCAACCCATAATCTAATAACTACTCCACAATGCATTCCCTTAGGCCCAAGGATGGTGAAGTTTCATGTAGTCGACGTTCACATGACACCACTAAGGGAATCACAACATACATATCATCAAAATATCGAGCACATATCAAATTCACATGATTACTTGCAACATGACTTCTCACGTGACCTCAAGAACAAAGATAAATACTCACAAATAATATTCATGCTCAAGAAAAGAGGGGTATTGAATTGCATAATGGATCTGAACATATAATCTTCCACCAAATAAACCATATAGTAATCAACTACAAGATGTAATCAACACTACTAGTCACCCACAGGTACGAATCTGAGGTTCCGGTACAAAGATTGAACACAATAGATGAACTAGGGGTTGAGAGGAGATGGTGCTGTTGAAGATGTTGATGAAGACTGGCCTCCCAAAGATGAGAGGGGTGTTGGTGATGACGATGGTTTCGATTTCCCCCTCCGGGAGGGAGGTTCCCCCGGCGGAATCGCTCCGCCGGAGGGCAAAAGTGCTCCTGCCCAAGTTCCGCCTTGAGACGGCGGCGCTCCATCCCGAAAGTCCTCTCTTTATTTTTTCTAGGTCAAAATACCTTAAATACCAGAAGATGGCACTGGAGGTGGGCCGTGCTGGGCACAACCCACCAGGGCGTGCCTGGGGCGGGGGCCTGGCGCGCCCTGGTGTCTTGTGCTCACCAGGTGGCCCCCCTCCGGTAGTTATTCGCACCAATATTTTTTATTTATTCCAAAATAATTCTCCATGAAGTTTAAGCTTATTTGGAGATGTGCATAATAGGTATCTCTGATGTGCTTTTTCAGGTCCAGAATTCTAGCTGCCGGTATTCTCCCTCTTTGTGTAAACCTTGCATATTATGAGAGAGAAGGCATTAGAATCACTCCCAAAAGCATTATTATACATCAAAACATTATAAATAATAGTAGTAAATCATGATGCAAAATGGACGTATCACCGCGCCACGAGCGGGCAATGCATCCGTGTCCAGCGGCGCATCCTGCAACCATGCCGAATCTTCGGCGATGAAGCTAAGGGAACCGAAGAGGATATCTCCGTCGAGTGTCATCATGATGACCGGAAAAAACGAAACTCCACCTGCGCTGACAGTTCCTAACTCGCTGCCCCACGGTGGGCGCCAACTGTTGAGGGGAATAGTCTGACAATAGTACTAGGGGGTACAAATGAAAAGGGCGGAGCCTAGCTACGACACAGACGTAACACTCAGATGTACGAGTTTGGGCCCCACTCGGGAGTGGTAAAGACCGTACGTCTCGATCCCTGAGGCTTTGTGTTTTCTTATGGGGGTGGCTTATATAGAGTGCGCCACCACCGGCCGAGCTCCATTACAAGGGCATTAATTGCCAGTAACTGCAGGTGTCACTAGAAACTGCTGCTTTAACTAAGGCGTTAGAGGTAACGCTGGTCTCCACAACACTTCATACGAGTTATTAAATCCCTCAAACGTTGCGGCTTCCATGTCGCCCAAGCTTCTATCACCCGAGTGAAGATACTTGTCCGACTGATGGAATGACGTCCGAGTGTCTTGCAAGATCCGAGGGAATCTTCGTGTGCATCCGAATGCATCTCTACTCCAGGGACTTTAGTTCCAATGTGTGACCCCTGGTAGGCCCTACATGTCTGGTCTATGACCCTACCTTTGGTAGGCGACCTCAGTGGGCACAACATCATCCAAGTTGGGGAAGGGGATGATACGAGCACAGGTGTCGGTGTACTAAAGAATGGTGCCCTTAGTACCTGGACTTGTGCACAAACGACCGTGGCCTCCAGGCTGGCAAGACCTTGCCGGGCGACTCCAGTTTCCAAGGCAACATCAAGCAAGGACCAAAGCAACCGACAAGCTTCCTTGCTAATGGGGAAGAGCCGACTGCGAGCGCACCCGCCAAGAACTCCACCGCCAAGCCATCACTCCACGTCGCCAGGCTGATTGTCAACATCAGCTAGGTGTCGAACAGGCAGGCATTTAGGTAGAGTTTGTCAGGATGCGTGGCAGCTCACTGGATTCATAGCAGCTTTAATGACACCGGTCCCACGGCGTGGCAGAGGAATAAGAGGTAGCTGGGAGAACGACACAGAAGGAGAGGCGATCCTTGCCGGGAGACGTTGCCAACGTGACACCTCACGACGCATTTAATGTGCCTGTCCTAGTCCATCAGAGTTACGTATTTTCCACTATAGCTCCTGCAAGTAATTTTGGCAGCTATAGCTTACACTATTTACCCCATGTAATGACCATTCTAGCCACTGTGGTAGCCCCTTAGCCTATAAAAGGAGGCCCATGGCTACCTTTACAAAGGTCGAGACTCTGCTCATTTGCACACGTAGCTGCATTCCTCGAGCATTCCTTGTCGAGTTGTAGCGCTCCTGTACTTTGGACTCACATAATCCACAAAACACAGGACGTAGGGTTTTAGGCTCCCGAGCGGCCCGAACCTGTCTAGACCCCCGAGTGCGCATGGATTGGTGATGCTCTTTGTGCCCGAGGATCCCCGCAGTTGAACCGCAAATGGGCCCCATAGGTCCCATAGATTGTCGTTCATCGACATATGTGGCGCGCCAGGTAGGGGCTCCTGTGCGCGAACCATCACCAATTTCTGCATGTCATCACCAACGACTTCGCCGACGCCCATGGCTCCCAAAAAAGCAAAGGGCACGTCGGCTCCCGTCCCATCTTCGTCCAAGTTGTCCTCACAGGTAGCTACCGGCCAATTTGCCGGAGGCGACCCCCGCGCTCACCGTACCGGCGAGCGCAACCACAACACCGCGCGGAGTTCCATGAGCCGCGACCCGGACCCTGCTGTCGTGGCGATGTAGAACGCGCCGGTGGTGACCGGGGACAACGCTGCGGCAACAACAACGGCGACGACGGGAGCTCCGTCGCGCCCTTCACAAGATAACCGTGACCAGAGCCCTCAGGGTGACGACCCCGAACGGCTTGCGGACAAGACCCCTGTGCGCCATTGTCGTGACGCACAGGGCCAAGCTCATCGTCAACCTCCTGGAGAAGATGGACGCCGTGTGACGGGACAGGAGAGCGCTCTTCCTCACACTGTCAGTAGTAAGAGCGCCACTCATGCTTCGCACCGCTCCATGCCCAAGATAACGGAGGAAGCTCTAGCGCAGGCCCAGCTGTTACTGAACTTCCCGCCTGCGCCCGAGAAGATGGAGGACTGGAGGGCGACCATACAAAGCCTGCTGAGCTTCACAAATCATGACAAGCCAGACGTGGCTGGTCCCTCGCGTGCGCGCCACGCTGCCCCTACGAGGCCCACCACCGGATGCGATGTCGGCGGGGCACACATGATGTAGTCGCCCTCGCAACAACAACCTTCCCGCCAGACCGACGTGCAGGACGAAGTGTCATACGCGTCGACAGACCCGCGGCAAAAACGAGACCAGCACCAAGACTTGGACGACAGGCGCAAGAAGGAAGCCCGCACCACCATCGAGAGGCGGTAGGAGATGCGTCGCCGATCGAATGACCGTGCGCACCCAGCCGTCGACATGCCTGCACCAGGGGCGCCCGCCATCCTACCTTATAAGATAGGTGGCCCGATGTTTACCCACGAGCTGCGGCTAGTCCGCTGGCCCTCCAGCAGAGCCTTCAAGCCTGAACTGCCCGACAATGCGACAAGAAGATCAACCATTGAAGTGCAGGCCGCCAGGGGGCACGATGAGAAAGTGTTCGCCAACTACTTCCCGCTGGCACTCAAGCCCAATATGAGGAGTTGGCTAATGAACTTACCGTA
Organism: Elymus sibiricus; assembly: GCA_039707655.1. Taxonomy (NCBI): domain Eukaryota; kingdom Viridiplantae; phylum Streptophyta; class Magnoliopsida; order Poales; family Poaceae; genus Elymus; species Elymus sibiricus. The sequence continues at coordinate 245,913,397 of CM077673.1, read as the reverse complement.
GGGGTCAATTTCTTCTTGGGCGGATCCGTGCAACCAGTTCGTTGCTGCATACCATGGGGGTCACAAACTCCCAGGGCAGCCCAGCGATCTGCATGTGATTCCCTAGAGAGATGGCAAGTCCCTCTACAAATACAATCAGAGGTTTAGCCGTGTGCAGCATAACATCCCTGACATCCATCCTGTCGCGGTGATTGTCGCATTCCATACGAACGTGCGTAATCAGCGGATGCGCGAAGAGATGAGCATCAACAAGGTGCGGGATGTCGCCGAGATTTACGCCCTGGCAGGCAAGTGTGCGCGCGCTGAAGAAGGGAGGAGTCTCCCCGGAGAGGATGCTGGCGCAGAGGTCGACTCTGACAACGACGAAGACGCACCCGCCTCTAAGAAAAAGGGCTGAAAGCGCAACCGAAAGGGCAAAGGCAAGGCAGTCATGGCCGTCGAAGGGACCGACAACTCGAACACCGGCAAGAAGGCCAAGTCCGAAGGATCTGGCAAGGAGGCTGCAGCCTGCTCCGGAGACGACGATGCCGCGACAGGAGAGAAGACCGGCAGGCCATACTACATGATCCACCTCACCAAGAGCCATGACATCACCGAATGCCGCCAAGTAGAACAGCTTGCGGAGAAGTAGAAGCAAGAGTATGAAAGGCGCGACAAGGAGAAGGCCAAGGACGGTGTAGGTGGCTTCGACAGGAAAAACTGTGGTGGCCGCCGCGGCAAGCCCAAGCAGCAAAAAGAGAAGCCTGCTAGAGGCTGAGACAAGAAATCTGATAATGAAGACGATGATGATGATGGAGATGAAGAGGGATCTGACAACCAAGAATTCCATAAGGCAGTTGATGCTATGTGTGTTGACGGAGGCGCATCCTTGCACTCGTCCCACCGGCAGCTCAAGCAGTGGGCCCATAAAGTCAATGTAGTGGAGCCGGCAGCAAAGCCAAGAAAACCCCTCAAGTGGTCCAACACTCCGATCATCTTCGACACTGAGGATCACCCTGACCGCATCACTGCTGTCGGGTGTGTGCCATTGTTGGTAGCGCCAACAACCCGCAACCTCAAGTACACAAAGATGTTGGTCGATAGTGGGGCCGACTTGAATTTGATATCACCCGACGTGATAAAACGACTGTAGATCCCCGACACAGATCTCAAACCAACAGGGTCTTTCCAAGGGGTCAACCTGGGAAGATCTCAGCCCAAGGGGAAGATTACTCTGTCGGTGACGTTTGGTAGTGAGCTCAACTTCAGGATAGAAACGGTCGTCTTCGATGTTGTGAAGATCCCGCTACCGTAAAATGGAATCTTGGGCCGACCGGCACTGGCAAAGTTCATGGCAGCATCTCACCACGCCTACAATACACTCAAGATGCCAGGGCCGATGAGCATCATCACCATCCATGCTGACAACAAAGACGTAGTCCTCTACCTTGACAAGCTCTTCAGGGAGGCATTGGCAGCATCTGCCGACAAGGCACTTGCTCCTGCTGGCAAAGTTCCTGAGGGGAAAGACAAGAACAAGAGTTCCGACAAATCTCGTAAGGACTCTGGGAAGCGCGCCACAGAGTGCAGCACGACCGTCGATGACTTAACAGAGACCTATGCCACTAGGAGGAAGAAAAACAAGGTGACCATCCCCAAGACTAAGCAAGTGGATGCACGGGAGAATGGCGAGGGTGACACTTTAACCATAAGTGCCACCCTCGACAGCAAATAGGAAAGCGCGCTTGTCTCCTTCGTGCGAGCAAATGTCGATGTGATTGAGAACCACCTTGCCATCTATCCCCATGCACGCCCTTTCAAGTAGAAGGTCTGGAAGCAAGCCCTGGAACGACAACAGTTTATTGCCGAAGAAATCAAGAAGCTAGAAGCAGCGGGATTGATCAGAGGTGTGATCCACCCAACCTGGTTCGCGAACCCTATGGTGGTGCCCAAGGTGAATGGGAAGTGGAGACTTTGCATCGACTTCACTGATGTCAATAAAGCCTGTCCGAAAGACCCTTTCCACTTGCCACGCATCGATCAGATAGTGGAATCAACCGCCAGCTGCGACTTGTTGTATTTCCTTGACGCCTACTCTGGCTACCACCAAATCTTCATGGCCAAGGAAGATGAAGAGAAAACAACGTTCATTACCCCATGTGGCAGATACTGCTTGAAGCGTATGCCTTTCGGACTGAAGAGTGCTGGTTCAATATTTGCAAGGGCCGTCCAAATTGGTTTTGGGCCACATTTACACAGTAATGTGGAGGCGTACATGGATGACATAGTAGTCCAAACCAAGGACACGACCATGCTGAGTCAAGACTTAGAAGAAACCTTTGCAAACTTGCGCAAGACCAACCTGAAGCTCAACCCCGAGAAGTGTGTGTTCGGAGTCCCGTTCGGCAAGCTCCTCGGGTTCTTTGTGTCACAATGCGGTATTGAAGCAAACCCCGCCAAGATTGAGGCAATCGAGATGTTGGAGGCATGTCAAGGACGTACCCCGCTTGGTGGGCTGCATCGCCGCCCTCAGCAGGTTCATTTCCGAATCCGTAGAGCGTGCCCTGCCGTTTTTCAAAATCCCGAAGAAGGCGGGCCCAATGACATGGACTCTAGAAGCGGATGCAGTGCTGCAAGATTTGAAGAAGTACCTGTCCTCAACGCCAATCCTAGTTGCACCTACACCACAAGAATTGTTGCTGCTGTACTTGGCGGCAACAAACTAAGTGGTTAGTGCTGCGCTAGTGGCATTGAGGGAGGCCGAGGAGGATGAGGCGGCAACCCCCGAGCTGGTAACCGGCGGGCCGTATTCAGCCCCGGCAAGTCAAGGACCCGACAACACAAGCATGGCCCAAGATGAGGAGCAGCAGACTGCGCAAAAGAAGAAGATGCTGCAGCGACCAGTTTACTTTTTCAGCTCTCTCCTGCACAGGGCTAGGTCAAGGTACTCTGGGGTGCAGAAACTACTTTTCAGCCTTCTCATGGCCTCCCGCAAGCTACGCCATTACTTCCAAGCGCATCATATTACTGTGGTCACTCGCTTTCCGTTGCAACCTATCCGGAGGAATCCAGAGGCAACCGGTAGGATTGTCGTGTGGGTGTTGGAGCTGGCTAGCTTTCACCTGCTCTTTGAAAGCACGACAACTATACAGACCAGAGCCATGTCAGAGTTCATTGCGGAATGGACGCCAACACAAGACGAAGAAATCCCAGAAACAGCCCTCCACGGCAAGGAAACCCCTCAAGAATGGGTCATGCACTTTGATGGAGCTTTTTCACTGCAAGGTGCCGGTGCCGGTGCCGGAGTGCTGCTTGTCACAAACACTCGAGAGCACCTGAAGTATGTGATCCAGATGCATTTTCCCCAGGAGGCATCAACTAACAACACAGCTGAGTACGAAGGGTTGTTTGCTGGACTGCGGATAGCAACTGACCTTGGCATCAGAAAGTTGATAGTCCAAGGAGACTCGCAGCTTGTTGTACACCAAGTGAACAAGGATTACCAGAGTCCCCTGATGGAAGCATACGTAAATGAAGTGAGGAAATTGGAAGAGCACTTTGACGGTCTACAGACAGAGCACATCCCTCGTGCTGAAAATAGCATTACTCATGACCTATCAAAGTGAGCTGCGCAGAAGCTGCCTGTGGAGCCAGGTACTTTTGTACTCCGATTACCTCAGCCTACAGTCACTCCGTCAGCAAGAAAAACCAAGAATAGAAAGGTCAGCTCTGGTGACTATTTCCCGGCAGAGCCACCGGCGACCGCCAAGAAGGTTGCTGGGGGCGAAAAGACGCCTGCCGGTGAGCTGCAAGCTCCAGCAGACCCAGTGGTCCTTGCCATGGAAGCTAGAGCTCCCTCAACAGAATAAATGCCTTGGGTCCTCATCGTCGAGCCACAAGCTCCGGCATGGGCACAACAGATCGTCTGATACCTCCAGACAGGAGATCTCCCCGAGGAACAAGAGGAAGCTAAAAGAGTAGCCCGACTATTGAGCATGTACCAATTCGTGGACAACACTCTGTACTATGGGAGACCAAATGGGGTGAAATTGAAGTGCATTCTCCGGGAAGAAGGACGACAACTGTTGGCAGAAAAACATTAAGGAATCTACGGCTCCCACATCGGATCACGAGCTCTTGTTGGGAAGGTGTTCCGGCAAGGCTTCTATTGGACGACAACCATTCAAGAAGCCTTGGCGGTGGTAAATACGTGTGAATCATGCCAATACCACGCCAAGAAATTACATCAACCACCACAAGCCCATCAAACCGTACCACTCTCCTAGCCGTTCTCGGTCTGGGGGCCCGACATTGTCGAGCCTTTCCCCCGTGCTATCGGGGGCTTTGAGTTCTTGTTTGTTGCAATGGACAAGTTCATGAGTGGACTAAGGTGGAGCCAGTGAGAAAGGTGACGGCCCAAGCGGCAGTCAAGTTTCTTAGAGGGATAGTCTACCATTTCGGTGTACCCAACAGGATTATCACCAACAACTTCACACAATTCACCAACAACAACTTCATCCAATACTGTCAAAGCATCGGTATGAAGATCTGCTTCCATTGGTTGCTGACCCCAAGAGCAACGACCAAGTAGAGAGGATGAACGCTAAAGTCCTGCAAGGCCTATGGACGAGGACTTTTTGACAAGCTGCACAAGCATGAAAGGCACTGGATTGATGAACTACCGACGGTTGTTTGGTCGATCAGGATGACACCGAATTGATCCACCAACGAGACGCCCTTCTCCCTAGTCTATGGTGCAAAAGTGATGGTCCCCACGAAACTCACCAATGTATCACACAGAGTGCAGGCCTTTGACGAGGACCGGCAAGAGCAATTGGGGCAAGATGATGCCATGCTCCTCGAGGAAGATCGTCTCGAGGCCGCACTGCGTACCGCTTGGTACTAGCAAGCCTTGCGCCGCTATCATAGCCACAAGGTGCGCGCCAGGAGCGTTGAGGAAGGCGACCTTGTTCTTTGGTGGATTTAGTCCGCGAAGGGATATAAGTTGACGCCGAAGTGGGAAGAACCTTACCGGGTAGTACAAGTCACTAGGCCTGGCGCAGTCTTCCTGGAGACCGAATACGGCACCCAGGTGCAAAACTCGTGGAATATCGAGAATCTTTGCAAGTTCTACCCGTGAGGCGCGGTTACCGGGCCGCCTGGCAACATCTTTTGTACAAGTCTGCCGGCAAGGCGTGCAATCCTTTGTACAAAGCCGAGCGATGACCCTGTGCATGGTCAATAAAACTAAGTGTTCTAGAACCTCTTGTCAAAGTACATATTTAACTTATGTATCGTACATGAAATGTTGTGATCACTTTCTACTTGTGCAAGGTGACTATTGAACCACCAAGGTTCCTAGCCTCCTCTATTTTCTCTTCTTTCTTTTTCTCAAAGGGGAGAAGAGGCCCCCGCGTGCAAGTCTTCCCAGGGGGAGTGACGGTGACATCTATAGATATGTTCAAGGACAACCACCTTGCAGCAAGGGATACAATAAAGAGAAAGCTAAGTCGCAAAAACTTCTTAAAAATTCAAGCTTTTTCCCTCGAACAAAGTTGATGCCTGTGTGAGAAAACCTACACGTGAAGGACCCTTGTCGGAATTGTTTGCGCTCTTGGTTGTTTCGAGCCTGCTCAACATCCTGAGTAGCTGCGACAAGGACGGCAAGGTGGCCGTCCCGGCAGCGGCATCACCGGCAGGCTGCTAAGGATCCGTTTCTAAAAGCGCTCACAGTAAAGATGTGCGCACCGGCAAGCGTTTCCGGCAAGCGTAGGGACAAAAAACATACAAGTGCGAAAATGCATTTAAGCGGAAATAGCCATTCATTCTAGCGATTAGAACGCATTACATTCAAAGGCAGGAATGCGATACTAATTCCATGCAAACGTTGTTGATACATGCATTGCAGAAACAAGAAATTAATTGTTCAAAGTTACAGAACCAGCCCTGTCAGAGATAGGGACAACAAGAGCGTCGAGCTTGTTGGTGTCGAGGCCCCTCAGCAGCTTGGAGAGGACTTTGCTCAGGTCGAGGCCGGGGTTGTGGTACGCGACCTTCACCAGGACCTTATGAAGGGCCCCGCGGCATAGCTCGCGGCAACCATTAAGAAACTTGTTTGCCTGCCCTGCCTCATGCTTCACCAAGGTGTCGACAAGCTTCCCAAAAAAGATGGACAACCTCGCGCTCACAACCTCCCACACGTCATTGGAGAAGGCGCACTCCTCCAAGCCCATTTCTGTGAGTTGGGTGGAAAGCTTGCCGGCGATGTCGGCGAGCTGCTCCGTCCATAGACGGACGTTCTTCTGAAGTTCGTTGGAGGTGTGTGCGGTGGAGTCGACCAACTCCTTCTCCTTCCGAAGCTCCTCAAGCAAATCAAGCTCCTTGTTCTGGGCGATCTTGAGGCTTTCCTCGTAGGTACCCACCTTCATACGCAGATCGGCATTGGCGGCCACGGTAGCCTCCAGCTCTTTGGTCCTCTCAGAAAGCCCCACTTGTAGCTCTGCCAGGGTTTGGGTCCCCTTCTGGATGTCGTCTTTCAACTTCAACACCTGCTGGCCAGAAGCAACGAGGTCCAGTTCCTGCCGCTGCACCTTGCCTTCTAGCTCGGCCTTGGCAGACTGGGCAGCCTCGACGGCATTGACGGCTTCTTGGAGCTTGACGACGCGCTCAGTTGCTTGTTTCTTGATAGCCTCTTTATGCTTTATCTCTAGCCCCTGGATTTGCTTCTCCAGTTCAACTCCGAGCTTGTCGGCAAGAACCTTTTCTTGAGCAGCAAGGTCCTCTTCATGGAAGTCGAGTAAGATTTTGCGCGAGTTCAGCTCTGCATCCGTGGCAGCAATGCTCTCGTCAGCCTCCCTCCAGATCTTGTCCGCCTCGGCCCTCTGATTGATGAATTCAGCTTCACCCTTGGCGAGGTCAGCCCGTTGGTTGGAAAGGTCCTTGCGTCTCTCAGTAAACCAAGCCTGCCTTTCGGCGACGCGTTCCCGAAACCTATCCTCCGCTGCCACAAGAAGGGCTTCTCGGCGATCCAGCTTCGCCGAGCGGTTGGCGTAGTGCGCCTGCAATTGCCGGAAGCTATTTCCCATGGAGGACAAGATGGCATGCTCTTTAGCTTCGTCGCCCCCGCCAAGTGGATTGATTATGACTTCTCCTCTAGGGGTGGAGAGCACTTCATCAACAGTCGCCTCTTCGGAGAAGGCCTCGAGGATTGTGTCACCTAGGAAGCTGATGAACTGCAAGTCGCCAATCCTCAAGTACCGGCTCAGGGGGGAGCTCTGATGATGACGGACAGGCAGGAGCTCTGCTGGCAGTTCCTAGCATGAAGAACATACCTTTCCCTGGTGCTCTCAAGACAGGAATGCCCTCAGTGTCTGATGCCGCCTCCGAGGACGGTCCCTCAACGACCTGCTTTCCTGTGTCCCTGGCACTCCTGCGAGCGGTGTCCTCCTCAGCCGCGACCCGGTTTGCTTCTTCAGCCCCCTCCTTGGCGATCTCCCCGATGCTGATGTCAACATTGAGATCCTCTGGCGGGGTCAGATCGGCAATACCGAGGAAAGAAATATTTTTTTCTTTGAACTGACAAAAAGTTGAAGAAGACAAAAGGAAGAAGAAAACAGAATCAAGACTCCAACAACAAGGGGCTTACCCATGAGCTCCCGTTCAGGAGGCACCTCGCCTCCTCCGACCACATCCGTTGCCGTCACCTGGCTGCCGACAGCTTTGCCTGCCGGCACGTCATCCGTGCAGGTTGGCTCCTCAGTGGAAGCCCTCGCCGGGGAGCTCCACTCCACGGTTGAGAGACCGCGAGCCAGCTCCGGGCGCTCGGTCCCCGCGACCAGAGGAATAGAGGTAGTGGCGCTGGCGTCCGCGCCCAATCTCGCCATTGGATACGAAGGCGGGGCCTCTCGCTGGGGGCTGGTTGAAGGACTGACATCAACGACTTCCCACCTCAGCGAAGCGCTCCGCTCCGGAGGGCCACTGGCTATGCCCTCCGTATCGGGTGTGGAGTCCGCACTCCTAGCCATCTGCCGTGCCAAGGTTTCATCATCCCTACAAGACCATCAACGACACTTAGAATCGAGATCAAGACAAGAATCGAAGTACGATACCAAAATCAGTACTTATTCGTCTTCTTCCTCCGACGAGCTGAAGATGGACATGTTCCACATTCCCCCCTCACGAGCAACAGTTGCGGGAGGGGGGTGTGAGGGAGTCCTGGACTAAGGGGTCCTCGGGCCGCCGGCCTATCTCTCATAGGCCGGCTTGGTGAGCCGCTCTCTGATTATCGCAGGAAGGGCCGGGATATGCGACGATCCCGTATTCTAGAAGGAAACCTCCGAAGACGCGGCATGCACTCCAAGTCAAGATGAGGGGATCAGGATCTTTACTTCCGGCTGGAGACTTATCATCTGTAAACCCTAGGTACCCCCGGTGTCTATATAAACCGGGGGCTTTAGATCGTAGAGGCCAGACAAGCTCATCTAGGGTTTTGGCTACTTGATCTCGAGGTAGATCGACTCTGTAATCTTCATACACATCAATACAACCAAGCAGGACGTAGGGTTTTACCTCCATAGGAGGGCCCAAACCTGGGTAAACATCGTCTCCTTCGTCCCTTGTTACCCATCGATCCTAAACTCACAGCTCGGGACCCCCTACCTGAGATCCGGTGGTTTTGACACCGTCATTGGTGCTTTCATTGGGAGTTCCGCTGTGGGATCGCAAGAGGAATTGATGGCTCGCTTAATCATTAGCGATGAAGTCCGTAACGGGGACTCCTTTGCCCCCGGACAGATTTTTGCTTTCGGCAGCATCGTGCTGCACAACAACCCGACCGGCCACCCTGGTCAGATCGGGAGTCTCACCCCCGATCAAGAGATCAGATTTGGGAACCTAGAGTTCTCCGTAGACTCCAGGGGCGATTTTTCATTCGCTGGGCTCGCGATTTCATCTGACGAGCCCGAAGTCTCCGAAGCCTTAACTTTGGATCTCCTTCTCGACTCCGCCCTCGGGTCTATCCCTGCCGATGATCTGGCTCTTAGTCCGGATCCGATTACAGTAGCTGAGGGCTAGGGGTCGGCCCCTGCCGAACACACTCTTTGTACGGACACGTTGGAGGTTAACTCCGAAAGTCCTAGGCAGATCGATCCGGTCGAGCTCTCGACGATCAATGAGGTGCTGGATCAGATCCTATCAATAAAAATCACAGACGACCCGACCTCGACCCATGCTCAGATCGGTCTGAAGGCGGGTCATGGGGAATTTTTCGACCCACCCACCACCCACTTGGTAGACACTATCGAAGACATAACCGATATGCTGGACTATGCCTCCGAGGAGGCAGAAGACATGGATGAAGAGGACGGCGCCCCCGCCCCGGTCAACACTGGGCGATGGACTGCCACCTCCACCTACGACATCTACATGGTAGACACCCCCGACGATAAGGGCGATTGCACCCCTAAGAAGAATGGCGATAAATCCATTGAGGAGCCGTCAAGGCGCTGGAAACAGCGCAAACGATCTAAGGAAAACAAAGGAAGGGAAGCCATTGCAGGCACCTGGGAAAAGCACACCCCGGAAGACCTCGGCGACCCTGAAGTCCCAGAACAGCCACTGGTGGACCAGGAAAGGCCCGAAGATCGGCGCGACACCGAGGATCTTAATGATTCCGAGGACGACAACTACCTCCCCCCTGTCGAAGCTTGAAGGCAAAACAACAACAGCTCAAAGCCGAATAAGACACCCTCAATGATAGATGGACGAGGGTCTTGGCAGCCGAAGAAGGGTACGGTACCAATATACCGGGCCAACCCAAGATCTACCCAGGCCGGCGGCTGCTGTCGCTGTTCGACGACAAGGTCCTTGAAACATCGTCTCCCAGGCATACTCTGTATGACCAGCCGGACCGCGCTCCCCGAGGACGGGATAGGACGGCCGGCGAGGCCGAATGCAGACCTGTGGTACCCCGCAGGAGAGGAAAAGAGCCAGCAGAGCCTGAGGACAGGTATGACTTACGACAGGACCTAGATTATAGAGCAGGCCACACAAGATCCATCTACGGATCTAGAGGGTACTCCCCCGCTACACGGGACGGGTACCAGTCTTGGCTCGACCGCAACAATAGAGGTCGGGAACAAAACCGGGCCCGCTCGACCGCCAATCGTAGGCATGACATAGCTCGGGTCAGAGGCGCTGCCCACCCACTGTGCTTCACAGACGAGGTGATGCAGCATCAGTTCCCTGAAGGGTTTAAACCCATTAACATAGAGCAATACGACGGGACAACAGACCCAGCCGTGTGGATTGAGTACTTCCTCCTCCACATTCATATGGCACGAGGAGATGATCTCCATGCCATCAAGTATCTGCCCCTAAAACTTAAGGGGCCAGCTCGGCACTGGTTAAACAGTCTCCCCGAGAATTCCATCGGGAGCTGGGAAGAGCTCGAGGATGCCTTCCGATCTAACTTCCAGGGAACTTATGTCCGGCCACCGAACTCTTCCGACCTGAGCAATGTTGTCCAGAAAGCAGGTGAATCGGCTCGGCAATTCTGGAATCGGTTGCTGACCAAGAAAAAACAGATCATTGACTGCCCGGACACCGAGGCAATCGCCTCCTTCAGACATAATATCCGGGACGAGTGGCTAGCTCGTCAGCTCGGCCAGGACAAGCCGAGGACAATGTTCGCCCTTACCTCACTTGTGACCCGCTTTTGCGCGGCTAAGGATAACTGGCTAGCTCGATGAGGCCATAACCCCGAAGACCCCGGCACCTCCGAAGTCCGGGATGGAAATGGGAAACCACGACGTAACAAAAACAAACGCCGGCACAACAACGGCGATGCTGAGGACACGGCCGTTAATGACGGTTTCCGCAACCCAAAATCCGGACAGCGAAAGAAACCTTCTAAAGGAAATCGAGACGGACCTACCATGCTTGACAAAATCATGGATAGGCCCTGCCAGATCCACGGCACCCAAGACAAGCCCGCTACCAACACCAACCGTAATTGTTGGGTATTCAAACAAGCTGGCAAACTCGCAGCCGAGGAGCAAGGCAAGGGCCCACGCAGCGAGGACGATGACGAGCCCCGCGGTCCAAGCAATGGAGGACAAAAGCAGTTCCCTCTAGAGGTAAAAACTGTGAACATGATATATGCCACTCACATACCAAAAAAGGAGAGGAAGCGCGCCCTTCAGGAGGTCTACGCCGTAGAGCCCGTAGGCCCGAAGTATAACCCATGGTCGGCTTGCCCGATCACCTTCGACCGACGGGACCATCCGACCAGTATCCATCATGGAGGTTCGGCAGCCCTCGTCCTAGACCCATTATCGATGGGTATCATGTCACTAGAGTCCTAATGGACGGAGGAAGTAGCCTTAATCTGATTTACTCAGACACGGTGAAAAAGATGGGTATAGATCCGTCAAGGATCAAACCTAGCAACACTACCTTTAAAGGAGTGATCCCAGGCGTCCAAGCCCGCTGCTCGGGCACCGTAAATTTGGAAGTAGTGTTCGGCTCGCCTGACAACTTCCGCAGCGAAGACTTGATCTTCGACATTGTCCCTTTTCGCAGCGGTTATCACGCCCTACTCAGCCGCATAGCATTCACTCGCTTTAACGCCGT